>ML685902.1:2930194-3005159 GCA_007922175.1 Pelusios castaneus
TGGCACTCTGGGACATTTCCGGAGGCTGTCTATTGCGCAAAATGAGTACACACGAGCATTACCGCGGAACAGCTGTTCCGCGATAATGCTACCACTCTAGGTTTGAGTGGTTTAACTGTTGCGCGGCAAGAGGGTGTTGCTGCGCAACAGAGAAATTGATCGTGTACACGCTATTTGCTTTATTGCGTGGTAAGGAGCCTTACCGCGCAATAAAGTGATCGTGTGTACATAGCCTAAGACTGTTGACAAACTCAAGGTTACGTGGCAAAAACAAACAGACAAAGAAACAACCACCCACTACCATGTTTAAGCAATATTAAGACTGCATAATCAAGTAATCAAAAGTTAGGAAATACCAGAATTAATGTTGCCCAGGCAACATTAATTCAGCCTATTTGTGAATATGCAGTATGATAGTCTTTAATTACATGATCACATACTACTTTTTCCAGCCAGTCCCAATGTACCTTCTCAGCTCCGAGTCCCAATCTCCTTTCCCAGCTAAATTGAGTCTCCTCTACCCCAACCTCCAGTCCTCTTTCCCTCTTCTGCCCCAACCCTCACAGCAGCCACCAGCCTTTAAGTTTGTCCCAATTTACTTCCCCAACCCCTTAGGTCCAGCTCTTGTCCCACTACATTTAACTCAGTCAGCTTTCTCCTCCTCATTGCATGGGAAAACTCCACATGTACTTTCTCCTATCTTGTTCTTGGAAACAGCTGATGTGTTTTGGCTGAAATTTTCTAATATAATTCAGCCTAAAAAACATACCGAGCATGGAAGATTTAAATCCAAATGGCTAACAATTGGCAAAGACTTAAGCAGCTGAGAATGGGGTCTTATAATGGGAAAAGTCGTGCAACCTTAACAGGCAATACTAGCAGGCTGCCTGTGCTAACATGGAACATTGCATAATGATGACTGCAGAAAGAAGACTATTAGAAATGATTGTTAACAATGTGGGAAGATGAATAAGTCGATTTTTGTGTAGATTTAATTGGCAGTTTTGCCATTATTCAGTTGAAGTGCGGTTTGACACAGACATTGTGCAGTAGATCAGGTATACTGCTTCAAAGGTTATTCAGGGAATTAAGCATTACCTAATAATGCAGCAATTCCACGAGTTACTTCATTAGAAACAATGCTTGCTGCAAGTAGTTCCCAGTAATCAGTGCATACGTGTGCCAACACTGCACACAAATATGAGGCTCAGTTGTATTTAGACTTTTCAAACAAGGAACTTGTCAGACACCTGAGAAATTAGATACACCTGAACTGGCAGTAACAAAATTTGGGCTCAAATTTCCAGCCCCACCTTGACTGGGCATACTATTTTTTAGACAGTGCAACAAATTGCAGGCATATTAAAATGCCTACATTATAAACCTTCCAGAAACAGAGTTTGTAATTAACATGACAGCTAAAAATATGACTACAGAGGCACAGCCAAACACCACCAGAACACAGGTCCCCCTGGAAAAAGATCAGCATTACAAGATGTCCTTCCCTTTTCTAACTTAGGATAAAGAGAATGACAAAGTATCTATCTTGCTGTCTGTCTTGCCTTTGTTGTGTTGAGATTGCGGGTGTGTGATCCATATGTCTGCCTACCTGTTCTGTTCTTGTAAAAAGGATGAGAATAGATGTTGCAGATGTCAACCCCTGCCTGCTCATTAAAATGAAGAAAGGAGACAGAGATGGAAGAAAGACAAGACAAAAATACATGTGCCTACATCCCAAACATACCAAGAACTTTAGGTTTATTTTGTCTGTTCAGTAGAGAATGAGGGGAGTTAAACAATATTGCAGCTCTTATATTAGAAAGATTTATTTTCAAAATTATAACCTAAAAACCTAATGGGTTAGCTGTGTTGTGATTTTGGGTCCGTCAAACTTGAAAGTTTCCCTTTAAGATGTGTACGATAGACACTTTTGGGGGACAAGGATCTTGCCCTCATTCTCCATGCAGTCGTTAGTACACTTTGGACTTATAAATATATAAATACTAAACAAATAAATAAATACTATATATATATATACTATATAAATATATAAATACTATATATATAAATACTAAACAACATAGGTTGACCATATACGTACCTCTTCTAGTATCAAGCACAAAGATTTTCGAAGGAACCTATTTTATACAGTTTATGGGGATTCATTTTAAAAAGAGTAAGACTAAAAGTCTAATTAAATAAAAACAATCCTAGCTGCTTTGAAATGTAGCCAATTATTTTCAGTACTTGAATAGGCTTTGAAACCTGGGCTGCATTCGTAATTGACTGATACTGCATCTAGGAGGCTAGTTCAAAACAATCTTAGTAATTAAAACAACGTAAGAAAGCAGCTGGCTTAAAACAAATACAAAAAAAATAAAAAGCCTCAGACTGGAAATAGAGACACTATTAGGGCCTTGTTACCTAATCAGCTTAACTGTATAACACATTTTAAATGGAAGTGTAAGTTTTCTAGTCTCTGCACAATCCAAAACATCAAACGTTTTAATAAAAAGCTTTGTGGGAAGGTTATGTTATGTTATCCAGTCAAACTGTTCCTCATTGTTAATAAACAGCATATTGCTAGGTTAATGGGGCATGTTGCAAAAAAAAAAAAAAAAAAGTACATGCAGCTCAGCAGCAAGTATGTTTACATATTAATTCGTGTCACGGTAGAAAGTAGATGCAATGAAAGAAAGCTGGGGAAAGAGGAAACATGAGAAACAACTGGGGATGGGGTCAGGAAGAGGCATTGAGAGGCTTCTGAGAGAAGCTAGTTAAGAGAACCTGAAGACGTATTTTTTTAGTAGAGCAGAGACAATACAATGTTAGTCAAGGAAAGATATGTTCATGGGGGGAGAGTCAGATGGGTCTTTGAATGGGGAGGACAAGGAATTTAAATTTGCTGTGATGGAGAGAGGGGAGTCAGTGGAGAGATTCAAAGGGGGTGATGTAGTCAGCTTGCCTGGCTGGGAAAATGATTTTTGCATCTGTTATGGATGGCCCAAAGAGGACACCGAGTCATATTAGCAACAGAAAAACTGGTTACAATAAAATACAACCCAACCTGGACTTCCTCTTATCTTTCAAGGTTGACTTTTTTATAAGGCCATATTCAGTTAACTTACCATTCCTCACCTACAAACACATCCATGCACCCTTTCCCACCACACACACTTTTCCTTGAAACTGAAATCTTCAGGAATATCAAATATGAAACAAAGTAAGGTCATATAGTCAGTAAATGGCATGAATCACACAAAGCGATACCCAGGTCAATATCCCTCTTCCTTTCCATTTACAAAATTGGAAAATGGCACATGCAACTAGCTCTTCCCTGCTGCAGTAGCCTGAATTGCTCACATAGCTTCATTGATTTCCTGATTTACTGTGACTGGCTGTATTTGCATGAGCAGCAAGGTACGAACTGCAGATTTCAGTGACGTGCACAATAATTCCTGTGGGCTTCCATTTATACCCCCTATTAATCTAAATGCAAAAAAATAGGTGCTTTCATTTTAGGCATCACTTTTGTTGCACATGCACAATCCCACATCTTTGAAATGACTGTTAGCACAGAAGCCTGGGACCCAAAAGTAGAGTTCTCATTTGATACTGATGGTAATTCGCTGTGCAAACTTGGGTAAGTTACTGTTTGCAGCCCAGTTAAACCATCTATAAAATGTGGCAAACACTACCTGTCCTCTCAAAGGTGTGACGGGGTAATAGCCACAAGAAATGAGTTGATATTTTTTAATTGCTAGCAATTAACTCCTTCAGGATTCTAAGAACGTCTTTGTCAACTGTATTCTTTGAGGAGCGACTATTTGAAATAAAGGGCCATAATGCAGCTCCAAGCACACTGTCATTACTTAAATAACGCTGTTGATGTGAGGCTTTGAGAGCCTCTGATAGAAAACTCTATAGTACATATTTATATTTGCTATAGCATTTCTTACAGGCTGTGGCTACCTTGAAATGCTGCCCATGTAAATACTACGCAGCTGACAAATTGCTCAACTGTAACATTATGCTGTGTAATTCCAACATGCTTGGCAGTTCAACTTTCCCAAAGAAACTTTACGTAAATAATGAATGAATTTGCTCATAAAAATAATTAAGAAGGTTTAAGAATAATTTATCCCTTAAGTGTTGGCATTTTGCTAATCAAACATGTTGTGCCACAAACTTTCTTTCACATAATAAATTTTAATTCACAAGGGCATGGCAACGGTCCTAATGAAGATTAATTACTGCAGTCCCATCTACAAAGCCCAGTGTAGCTTCTTTCTAACGTATCGTCAGAAAGCTACGGCACATAGGAGTGGTAATTAAAATATATTGTGCTGTGTTATTCTCTTCACTGCCATCACACTGATGTAAATCAAAACTTCTAAAACTAGGTTTATAAATATAATAAAGGAAAATGAGAAGATTAATCTACTTGTAAAACAGCACTGAAACCAAAAGACAAGATGGGTCTGTCCTAGAGTAGAATTACTATAGTCTGGAACAAGAAAAAAAATAAAATAAAATGGAGAACACAGAAAAGAAACCAAGCTGTTAAATATTTCTCTCTGTTTTCCTGGAAGCATTACAGAGCATTTGGTCACGGAGACAGCTGAGGGCAGTCAGTTGTGCTCTAACTTCTACTCTGACTGTGTCCATAATCTCTTCTCTCTCAATGCCCAAACCAACTCACTTTTATACTTCGGCTACTTGTTCTGCTTGCTTCCCTACATGCTGCCGTTCATTTTGTTTATTAAGTACTTCATGTGCGATTAAATTCACTCTATATTTTTAAGGACCCAGACTTTTTGTGTTTTTCCTTTTGTACTTGTATTTAGTAGTTCCTTCATATAACCTGGGTAGGAGGGTTATATCCCCCAAGTACTTGGTTTAATTTAAAAAAATAAATCTCCAAGATCTCAGGAGACTGCATTCTTTGCATGAACAATATACTCATTCTACATTTAATTCTTCTTTTCTTGCATTACTAGGTTTCCCCTCCCTTTATGCATTATTAAAAAAGGTTACAATTTTATCCACTATTGACCCTACATGGAGGCAGTATTATTAGCTATGGCTATGTCTACACTTGGTAATTTAAGTCGACTTAAAGGGGAACTTAGAAAGTTGACCTAGAGCATCCACACTGGACGCCTAGGTCGACTTCTAGGGGCTTAGGGGGACCTAGGGGAGGACCACAGGGGCAGGGGGACACCCCTTGCCCAATGCCAGGGGGCTCAGCCTTTGCCCCATTGTACATAGGTACAATGGGGCAAAGGGGGACAGGAACTCTGGCAGGGCACAGGGGCAGGGTGGGCAGGGCTCTGCCCTACCCTGTGGGAGGGCATGCCAGGCTCCCCCTGTGCACCCCCCCCCCAGCAAGGAGGGCATTGGTGTAGCCCTGGGGTAGCCCTAAGTCGACTTAGGGCTACCCCATGGCTACACTGGCTTAAGTCGACTCTAGGGAGGTGGTGTTATAAAGTTGACTTAATTTTAATTAAATCGATTTTATTTTCCTTAAGTCGACTTAAGCAAGCTGCTTAAGTCGACTTAAGGAAAGTGTAGTGAAGACGCAGGGTAAATTAAGTCGACTTAAGCAAGCTTAAGTCGACTTAATTTACCATTGTAGACGCAGCCTATGTGAGTACTGAAATAGGAATTGAAACAGCTGGGATTTTCCCAATAGTTTTCCTCTGGGGTCATACTGGATAAGGCACAGTGTCCATTCCAATTTCCTCATGAGTATTGAAAATATTTATTCATTCTTGTTCATCAAGAGTTTTGAATTCCTCATAAAAAGATACTATAAGATGAATTTTAAGATTTACAGTATGAGCATCATTATTTTCAAAGACCTATGAAAATAAAACTTGAAATAAATATTTAAAATGAAGACTGATAGGATACTACATACTGTTCATGCTTCCAGTCTATTTATATCACCATGAATTATATTACCCCTTTCTTGAGAATTGGCTGTTTTTCCCAGTAGGAATTATAAATGTCTACAACTTTATTGCACATTCTGTTGCAAAATTTTCCATGATATGGATCCATTCTACCACTGACATCAAACATATTTGCTCCCTAACTGCTTAGTTTGACACCATGCTTCAAATCTTGGTCCCAACTCAAGTCCTGCGCGCATATAAAAATGTGGATCCAGATCCAATCCACATCCGCTCAGTGTCAGTCTCGATCCGATCCACATGCCAGGTTTTATACGCATCTGTAACCACATCCACAACCGAGCATGCGCTCACTGAGTCAGCATGCTGGCCTTTGATTGGCTCATTCCCCACATGGGCCTCCCCCACTTTTTCTTCTTCTTCTTTGCGGTTCATGCGCAGTGCTGTCAATCAGATTTCCTTGGCCACCAATAAAATCTCTGATTGACAGTATGGCATGCAAACCGCAAAGAAGAAAAGGAAGACGTGGGCAGGGAAGGCATGGGGAATGATCCAATCAAAGCCCAGTATGCTGACTGACCTTGAGTGATGGCCCTCAACTCCAACCTGCTGTGACTGAGACTCTGATAGGCTGGCAGACCACAATCAGAGCTGAGCTGAGATTGGCTGGAGCGCTTCCTTGTTCCCCTGTTGCAACGGCAGATTACACCCTGGGCAGATAGAAATAGAATCCGCATCTGAGGGCCAATCAGCAAAAATGGGTCTGCGGATACCCGTGGATCTGAAGGGTTCTACCCATCTCCATTTTGTCTGTGTGACTCTATAGTTGGGGATTATTTTTAAACTGTGCTGTAAAATCTGTCTCAAATGCACCTTGTATCTCCCTTTGGGATACCAAGTCAGTTAATGTTTTAATCTTACTATAAAACCATATGTCCCCCTTTCACTTACAGTTGATTCAGCTATTGTGTGGCTCTCTTATTTAGATACACTTTCATAGGCTTAAGGCCAGAAGGAACCATTATGATCAACTAGTCCAATGGTTCCCAACCCGTAATCTGTGGATCACTGGTGATCCGCAAGGGTACTGCAGGTGGTCCGTGGAGAGAGGGGGGCGGGGCAGATAATGTATTAATATAATCCTATGCCCCTCTTATGTATCATATTCAATATTACATGCTTCACAAATATCCTTGTGTAATATAACTTTCTCTGAATTTAAATAGTGGTGCTTTTATCTGATGTCAATGTGAACTGATGCTCTTTGCACATTTGGCAGTTAGAATGTGGTCCACAAAAGCTTTCGATGATGATATAGTGGTCTGCATAAAGGAAAAGGTTGGGAATGCTGATCTAGTTCGATAACATCTAGTCTACATCCTTGATAACAAAGTACACAATTTCACTAAGACATTCCTTCATCAAGCCCATATCTTTGGGTTGACTTAGATCCTATCGTTTAGAAATTTATCAAACTTTAATTTAATTTAATGATTTCAACTAAAGGAAATATCTACCACGTGCCTAGCTAGAGAGAGATTGTTCCAATGATTAAATATCTTCACTGTTAAACAAAACAAACAAACTAGCACCTTATTTCTAATCTGAATTTGTCTTGCTTCAGATTCTAAACACTGGATCTTTTTGTGCCTTTGGCTGCTAAATTATATAACCTTCTACTAAAAGAAATCTTCTCCCCAAGTAGCTATTTCTAAATCATAATTAAATCACCTCTTATAACCTTCTCTTGGATAGACTTAATGCACGGACAATTAGTCTCTCACTAGAAGGCACATTTCCCAGACCTTACAAATCAGTTTTGTACCTCTTTTTTCAACCCCTTCCAACTTTTCAACTGCTTTGGTAAAGGAACGAGATGCAGGCAGCCAGATCCCTTTCTTCAGGAGCCAGCATTCACTAGAGCTCACCCATCCCACCCCTTTTTCTGCCTCCACCAATCAGCAGCTAAGGAGATAAGTGACAATCCTTCTATTCTAGCCAAAATAGGAGGCAGGGTGCAGAGCCTCTGGAGGTGGGGCAGGAAAGGAAGGGGTCAGTGGAGGGAGGCACACAGGGTATGCTGAAGTAGGGGTCTAGAGGGGGAAGCACAGGCTGCCCAGTGGGACCGTTCCTCCAGTCTCTGGCCATGGTAGCAGTATAGAATGTGCCTCCCCCAAAAGAGTCACATTTTTATTTCTGTGCATGCCCCTGCAGATACAACCCTGGGTCTCCCACATCACAACTGAGTACCCTACGAGGCTACTGGCTATTTTGGAATGGGTGCCCCTCCCCTCCCTCTCTCTCTGGGAAAAATGTCAAATTCTCCTGTTTTGTTATTATGTGGAAGGGGAATTTTTTTGAAATCTCCAACATTTTTTAAAGATGGGTGAACCGTTTCCCACCCAACATTACTTCCTAGGTCTAACTCCTCTTGTAAACCTGTCTCCAAGTCTAACTTCTCCATTTTTCTTTTCAGATGCAGTTTCCGTACTACCTCATCCAAACCCTGCCTTTCTATTCAGTCCAACATGCAATCCTTTTCTTCAGAAATCTAAATGCACCTCCTTTTCTGTCTTGGCTTCCGACCTTTACTTCCTTCTTTTCCTCATGTGAGGAAACTTCCCTTACCTGCCGATGTTTTAAACAAACTATTGGCATACATCTTTAGTCTTAGACTCTAAGATCAGAAGGCAATGCTGTGATCTTGTATTCTGACTTCTTGCATAACACAGGCCATAGTATTTCTCCAAAGTAATTCCTGTTTGAACTAGATTATATCGTTTATATCGTTTTAAAAAATCCAATCTTGTTCTAAAAATTAAATGCTCCAATTGCTGCTAATCAATTTATATTCATTGCATGGTATGAAAAGACGTCTTTAAAGACGCTGTTGGTTCATCCTTTACTTACTACTTTTGGTTACTGTACATTATTTAAAGCTTATATTTTGACAAAATAAACATTTCTTAAATTCAGTCTCTCTGAACCAATATAAATGCATGCAGTCTCTCTTCATATATAAATTCCTATAGGCAATAGGAATAGGCCCTTTCTGATAGCTTTTTTTTTTTTTTTTTTTTTTTTATTAAAGTCAGCTCACAAAATTGCATCTTATAATGAATCATTGAGCTGTTACAACAAAAAAAATTAATATTCTAAAATGAATTGTGCCATGATGACAGTTTGAGAAAACAACCCTTGAGCCTGATATTGAAATGTATCCCAATATGAAGACCGAAAAAATTGACTCATTTCAAATAAAAGTGAAGGGGGAAAACTTCCATATTTGCAACGCTTTACATAAATATTTCAGATTTTTCTCCTTCAATGATGTTTTAGCATCATTAGCTAATGCTAAGCAAAACAAAAAAATCATCACAAATGTATATCATACAAATAAGAGGATCATCTCAACCCAGTAAAAGAAACATGAATGAAGTTATCTGCCAAAGAGGTAGGGAAGTGGTATTTACTGAAGGGGAAAGAGACATGAGAGTAGGCGGAAAGCATTCCAGCACTCCCCAGACTGCAAAAAGCCCTTGCATGATTGTCTAAAGCAGCACATCAGGATTCTTGTGCTCTGTCTCACTCTGTGTGGTGGCACCACACAATCTGGACGAAGTACATTACCTCAAAATGATTTTTAAAGAGCTTTTCTGAATATAGCCATACTAAGTTCTTTCCGACATAATGTCACAGGATGTTGCTTGACTGAACAGTATGCCCATAATGAAAGATACTGCAGATTAATCAAGAACAGGACAAAAGCTAGTGGGGTCAATAGAATCAGCAGAATCCTGATTTAAGGTGTTAAAGGAGGAGGAAGAAATGGCAACTTCACCTGTCAGTGACACAGCAAACAGAGCCATACATAAACGTAGAATGAAATGGAGACCTGCTTGAGCACAGCTAATGATTTTACATCCCATTTTCCCAGTTCTGAGATCTATTCCATTTTGACTTGCGTAAAAGCTAGAAAAGATGACCAGTCCTACATATTAAAGATTAACAGAGTATAATGACATATCCAGGGGTCCTCAAACTTTTTAAACAGGGGGCCAGTTCACGGTCCCTCAGACTGTTGGGGGGCCGTACTATAGTTTGAAAAAAACATGAACGCGTAGCCGACCCCAGCCCTGGACCAGGAAGTCGAGGTGGCCAGCGGGTGGGAGCCTGCCCCGGCCACCCCGCTGCCCTGGCCGCATGAGGCAGGCAGGCAGGTGTGCACACATGCCCCGGCCCTGAGCCTGCCTGTTCCGCCCTGGGGGAACTGGACGCAGCGCTGCCCACGGCCGCAGCAGGGGCGGGGGCTGGGTAAATGACCTTGGTGGGCCGTATCCGGCCCATGGGCCGTAGTTTAAGGACCCCTGGACATATCCAATCACAGCTTTGCTCTAGCTCACATTCTTTATTTTAAAAGGTTGCGGGATTAGAAATGTTAGAAATTCAATTTGATTGTGCAACGAATATTTTTGATATCCAGCTGCTTTCTCTTCCGCCTTATTGAACACACTACAAATTTTATAATTCATTAACAATTCATACTAAGACAGCCTTAAAGCAAATATGATGAATGCTGTTAGATATACAAAAATGAATCATATATTACATGCTTAAAGTCATTAATTACTCACTTGGTAGAGGTGTAGCTGGAAGGATATTTTATTCCAAGGTAAATTTAAGTAGTGTGTTGTACAATTCCCCTCAGTGAAGGAAATGTTGAGGAGAAAAGGAAAGATTAATACCTTTTCTGAATTTTCAAAACCATGGATAAATAATCTATCTTTGAAGGCTGTTGTAGGATGACACCGTACATTTTAAATGGCTGCTTTGAAAATCAGCCCTTTCAAAGCTGCATAATTTTCCTTTAAAGGAAGTAGGAGTTGCTGTAGCCTAATGTATTTCTATTTTATTCCAGCACTTAGGGAATAAGTCACAAAATTTCAAAAGTATAATGGCAAAATACAGTCACATTTTCTAATTTTTAAATCAGGTTCTCACCAGGAGCAACTGCCTGGTTATATATGGTTTTAGGTAAAACCATTAGATAAATGTTTCCAAGCCCTAGACGTGATTCACCATGTAATTAAATCAACTTTCCCAGATGATGTATTGAGCATTTGGTTGCCATAACGAACCCTCCTTGTTTGCCTTTCTCCTCTGTTACTGACACCAAGGTTTCTTCCTTGCTCTTTTTCTCTAATCATTTTACCTGCCCCAGTGAACCCTCCTCCAAGTCCCAGGAATCCCTCCACATGTTACTACTCCTCACAAGACAAGCATATCCTCAAAATCCTTGACAGAATCAGCATTTTTACCTACCACCCACATATCCCTCTGGCCTTGCTTTATTATATGGCCCAACTACAGCTGCTTTCCCAAGTTCCTCTATTCAAATTCCACCCTTGACTCGTCCCTTCCATCCAGCTTCTGCCTTCTCCACTTCACTGAAACCTGCCCTCACGAATTCCTCTTAATGAAATCTTCAGAATCAAGTCCTTCCAACTCTACCCCTGATGGGTTAGTTACCTGGATACTGTCCATTCGTACACTCCTTGAAAACTTGTTTCCCTGGATTTTATGGTTCTGTCTTCCTCAGGTTCTATTTCTAGCTCTCAGTACCTCCTTAGTGGGTGGTCCCTATCATATTCTTCCTTTCTACTCTATGGAATACCACAAGGCTCCAGGTATGTTTCATTTCTCTTTTTTTACGTACACACCTGGTGATTTTTTCCACCCACCTAGTTTCAATTCTCATCACTGACTCTTAAATCTACCTGTTTACTTCTGATCCATCTCCCTCACTCTAATCCTTAATCTTGGCTTCTCTTTCTGGATGTCTCTGCACCAGCTAAAACTGAAACATGGCCAAAACTGAACGTTATTATAGGAACACAAGAACAGGCATACTGGGTCAGTCTAATGGTCCATTTAACTGTCCTCCAACAGTGGCCAGACTCTGATACTTCAGAGGCAATAAACAGAACAGGGCAATTGTTGAGTGATCCATTCCGTTGTCCAATACCAGCTTCTGGCAGTCAAAGATTTAGAGACCCCAAGATCATAGGGTTGGGTCCCTGACCATCTTGGCTAATAGCTATCAATGGACCATTGAGAGAAGGAAAATGAAATAAGGAAGGACACAGAGATGGAGAGCAGAATGGAGGATAGAAGGAGGGGTAGTGTAAATGCCGGTCTAAAGGGAGATATTGGCAGGAGAAAAACAATGCCAAGTCAGGCAAGGAACACAAGTGAAGCCAAGGAGTAAGAACTAACATGGTTATATACTAAAATGAGAAGCCTGGATAACAAAATGGATGAACTGGAGCTACTGGTAGAGGAAGTGAGACCAGATATTATAGGGATAACAGAAATATGGTGGAATAGTAGTCATGACTGGTGTACGTGTATTGAAGGCAATGTGCTCTTTAGGAAAGACATATAAAAAGGCAAAGGTGAGGGAGTGGCATTGTATATCAATGAGGAGATAGACTACAGAGAAATTCAAAGTGGTGGAATTAACAAGACAGAGTCTATCTGGGTAAAAAGCACATTGGGGAAGAAAGCTACTACAGGTTTGTGCTTGAGGTGTGTTACAGACCGCCAGGATCTGATTTAGACATGGATAAGGACCTCTTCATGGCCTTTAAGGAAGTAAATACTACTGGGAACTGTGTGATTATGGGAGACTTTAACTTCCCAGATATAGACTGGAGGACATGTGCTAGCAGTAATAAAAGGGCCCAGATTTTCCAGGGTGTGATAGCTGATGAATTCCTTCTCCATATCGTTACTGAACCAACAAGAGGGGATGCCGTATTAGATTTGGTGTTGGTAAGTAGTGAGGACCTCATATAGAGGAACTCACTGTAGAGGCAACCTAGGTTTGAGTGACCACGAGCTAATTCAGTTCAAACTAAATGGAAGGATAAACAAAAATAAATCTGTGACTAGGGTCTTTGACTTTAAAACAGCTAACTTTAGAAAATTAAGGGAATTGCTTAAGGAAGTGGACTGGACTGAAGAACTCATGGATGTAAACGTGGAAGAGGCTTGAAATTGCTTCAAATTAAAGTTGCAGGAACTATCTGAAGCCTTCATTCCGAGGAAGGGGAAAATATTCACAGGCAAGAATGGTAGACCAAGCTGGATGAGTAAGAATCTTGGACAGGTTATCAGGAAGAAGCACAAAGCCTACAAGGAGTGGACGATGGGAGGGATCAGCAAGGAAAGCTACCTCTTGGAGGTGAGAAAATGTAGACATAAAGTGAGAAAAGCAAGAAGTCAAGCAGAGCTGGACCTTGCAAAGGGAATTAAAACCAATGGTAAAAGATTCTATAGCCATATATATAGGAAGAAAACAAAGAAGGAAGAAGTGGAACCGCTAAACACTGAGTTTGGGGTGGAGGTCAAGGATAATCTAGGTATGACTGAATATCTAAATATGTACTTTGCCTCCATTTGTAATGAGGGTGATGATGAGCTTGAGGATAGAGGTAGGGTAGCTAATGGGAATGAGGACATGGAAGTGGAAATTATCATATCTAAGGTAGAAGCCAAACTCGAGCTGCTTGATTGGACTAAATTAGGGAAGGGGGGGATGGATAATCTCCATCCAAGGATATTAAAGGGACTGGCACATGAAATTGCCAGCCCATTAGTAAGGATTTTTAATGAACCTACAAACTCGGGGGTTGTACCGTACAACTGGAGAATTGCTAACAGGGCCGTCCCTTGGAGGGAGTAGGGCCCAGGGCCAATGGCCTAGGCAGGGTCCCTGCCCCCCAAGCTGGAAGGGAGCGTAGCAGGCGGACTGGGCCACTCTGCTCCCCCAGGACCCCAGGCACCCTCTGGGGAATGGGAGCCGGCCCCGACCAGGAACACGAAGCCGCCCACCAGTGGGAGCCAGCCCCGAAGCTGCCTGCTGGCTGGGAGCGGGCCCTGGCCGGGAACCAGAGGTCGCCTGCTGGCTGGGAGCTGGCCCCGGCCCCGGCTGGGAAGCAAAGGCCGCCCGCCAGCTGGGAGCAGGCCCCGGCCAGGAAGCAGAGGCCGCCTGCCGGCAGGGAGCCAGAGCTAGCCCTGAGGCCACCTACTAGTGGCAGGGAGCCGGCCACAGCTGAGGCTGCAGCCGTGAGCTGGCCCCGGCTGAGGCCACACCACTGGCAGGGGCCAGCCCCAGCCATGGCCAGGGACACGTGAGATGCCCGCTGGGGCCGGGCTCTGTGCACCTCCCCGCCCCAGGCCTGCCTGTTCTGCCCTGGGGAGGGAGGGCCGGCCCAGAGGTCGGGTGAAGCACTCCAGCCCTGCCCTGCTGCCTTCGGCTTGCTGTCAAAGGCAGCTGGAAGCAGGGCGAAGCGTGACTGTGGGGGAGCTGCTGCATGGGCCCCACACTGCCCCACTGGGAATGGGACAGCGTGGGACCCACGTAACCGCAGGGCCCGGGGCGATCACCCTGTTTGCCTGCCTCCCTCCCCCCACTCCCCAAGGACGGCCCTGATTGCTAATGTAGTTCCTATTTTCAAGAAAGGGAATAAAAGTGATCTGGCTAACTACAGGCCTGTTAGTTTGATCTCAGTAGCATGCAAGGTCATGGAAAAAATTTTGAAAGAGAAAGTACTTAAGAATATTGAGGTTGATGACAACTGGGATAAAATACAACATGGCTTTACAAAAGGTAGATTGTGCCAGACCAACCTGATCTCCTTTTTGGAGACGATAACAGATTTTTTGGATAAAGGGAATGCGCTGGACCTAATTTATTTAAATTTCAGCAAGGCATCTGATACAGTTCCAGATAAGGAATTATTAGTTAAATTACGAAAGATGGGGATTAATTCGAAAATAGTAAGGTGGATAAGGAACTGGTTAAAGGGGAGGCTACAGAGGGCATGCTGAAGAGTGAACTGTCAAGCTGGAGGGAGATTACTAATTGAGTACCTCAGGGATCAGTCTCGGTCTTAACCTTTTTGCTACTGACCTTGGCACAAAAAGTGGGAATGTGCTAATTAAATTTGCAGTTGATACCAAGTTTGGAGATATTGCCAATACAGAGAAGAATTGGGATTTCATACAGAAAGATCCGGATGACCTTGTAAACTGGAGTATTAGGAAAAGGATGGAATTTAATATCAGGAAGTGAAAGGTCATGCATTTAGGGAAAAAGAACAAGAATTTCTCCTATAGGTTGGGGACGCATCAGTTGGAAGGGATGGAGGAAGAGAAGGACCTGGGAGTACTGGTTGATCACAGGATGACTGTGAGCCGCCAATGCGATGTGGCCGTGAAAAAAGCTAATGCGGTCCTAGGATGCATCAGAAGAGGCATTTCAAATAGAGACAGGGAGGTGTTAGTGCCATTATACAAGGCACTGATGAGACCTCCTCTAGAATATTGCATGCAGGTCTGGTACCCCATGTTAAAGAAAGATGAATTCAAACTGGAAAAGGTGCAGAGAATGGTTACAAGGATGATCCACTGAATGGAAAACAGGCCTTATGAGAGGAGACTTAAGGACAGCATGTTTAGCCTAACAAAAAGAAGGTTGAAGGGAGATGTGATTGCTCTCTAAAAATATATCAGGGAGGGAGAGGAATTATTTGAGTACAGGAAGGGAGAGGAATTATTTGAATACCGCACCAATGTGGACACAAGAACAAATGGATACAAACTGTCCATCAGGAAATTTAGGCTTGAAATTAGATGCAGGTTTCTAACCATCAGAGGAGTAAAGTTCTGGAATAGTCTACCAAGGGGAGCTGTGGGGGCAAAAACCATAGATGCCTTCAAAACTGAGCTTGATAAATTTATGGAGGGGATGGTATGATGGGACGGCCCAGTCTGGCAATTGACTGATCTTTGACTACTGGTGGTGGATATGCCAGTTGCCAGAGAAGGGAGGTTGGATGGGGTGGGTTCTGAGTTACTACAGAGAATTCTTTTTTGGGTTACTAACTGGTGTGACTTGCCCACATGCTTAGGGGTTAACTGATCGCCATATTTGGGGTCGGGAAAGAATTTTCCCCCAGGGCAGATTGACAAGGGCACTGGGGGTTTTTTCGCCTTCCTCTGTAGTATGGGGCATGGCTCACTTGCTGGTGAATTCTCTGTATCTTAAAGTCTTTAAATCATGTTTTGAGGACTTTAATAACTCAGTCATAAGTTAGAGGTTTATTACAGTGGGTGGATGAGGTTATGTGGCCTGCATTGTGCACGAGGATCAGACTAGATGATCACCTTGGTCCCTTCTGACCTTTGAGTCTATGAGCTATCCTCCACAAGCTCATCTAATTCTTTTCTGAATTCCATTATAATTTTGGCCTTCACAACTCCTGGCAACTAGTTCCACAGGTTGACTATGTACTGTGTGAAGAAATCTTCCTTCCTGAGCCCTTCTGATTCCCCTCTTTCTCTGTCATTGACATGATCATCCAGGCCCATGACATGGGTGGGGGGTATCTGACTTTTTTTCACACGGCCTTGCACCCTCACATTATGGTAGTCTTCAAATGCTGCTGCCTCGTCCACCAGAGTATCGCTAAGGTCATCTTTAGCTATATTATTTATCCCTGTGGTATTGGTTTGTCTTTGTTAACACCTATTCAGCTCAAATGACTGGGGAAAACTTTGTAGAATTACTATTATATTATTTATTTATATTTTGTAAAGACTCAGCACTCTGGCCTTTGCAGTGACAGCTGAGAAAGCTTGCACTCCACTTCCCTTAAGTTTTCAGTTAAACACAAAGGCGAGAAGAGTTTCATGACATTCCTACAGTGAAAGGAAAAAAAATCTGGCCGTATTCACAAAATCATAAAGAAGCAAAAAATGGTTATAAACATTTTTTAAAAATTCCTTTGCAGGTACTTTTAGCACAATTTCACTACTAAACCAATGAAAAGCCTGGCCAAGTGTGCCCTGAAGCATGCCACATTCTGACTCTCATGGAATCCCATGACAGCAGGTTCCTGAGGCATGTCCTGCTGCTACCCAGGGAAAGTTTAAACCCCAGAACTGACAGCAAAAAACAGCTGAGCAAATCACAACTCCCATGGCATGAAACTGACAACATGACAAGATCACTCAGAAAACCTTTTTCTGAAGTTAGCAAAACTGAGCTAGTCAACTTTGCAGTAACGAAAATAAATATGCCTCCCCTTAATTTTAAAGGTCTCTGCAGCTTTCATGGCAAAAATAAATGTGAATGTTAGGAATTGGCAACTTTTCTCAGTCCTTTACTTCCTTTTGCATATGAAAGCCAGAGAGTAACAAGTGAATTTATATTGTACAAATTCCTCTGGAAGGGATACAGTTATAGCAATTGAATACTTATGCGAATGTAAATTTGACTTGTTACTTACTTTCAAATATGCAATTTGAACTAATCATATTTTAATTACTTGTTAAGAACTTTAGCTATTTATTATCATATGTAAGAAAGGCACTTAAAAAGGACATGTGATATCAGAATACAAATCAAACTTACTTAACATTTTAAATAAGACTCTTACAGTCTAATCAACTTTCAAGCATGACTAGATTCCCAAAATCAGATTAAATGCACTTTTCAGAATAACTGATCTTTTGCAAGCTTCAATGCAAAGTTATCATAAAGACCAAGAGAACAATTTTCACTACTTTAAAACAATCTGTGAATAAACTGGCCCTCAACCAAGTTACATTTTCCATTTATTTCTGTATTTAAACTTCAACTGGTTACACAGTGAAGTTAGTTAACAATTATAAAAAAGTTTTCTAGCATGAAAAATACTCTTTATTATGCTGCATTATTTTCAAGTTCTTTGCAGTGCTGTTGTAGCCATGTTGGCTCTACGACATGAAAGAGACAACGTAGGTGAGGCAATACAGGATAAAAGATATTACCTCGCTATGTTGTCTTACCCCTTATTTTAAAGTCATAGCTTAGCAATATAATTACATTACATTTTGATGATAAAAAATAATTGCTTGTGATAAAATTAGTTTAACATATGGGACATCATCAGCTGTCAACCTTAATGCATAGCACAAAGAATCCAAATATTAAAACATACGTTGAACTTGTTAACCTATCCATATATTGATTCTGTTCTCTACATATCGGCTCCAAAGGTTGCTTCTTTATCCCAACTTTTATTATGATTCATTGCTTTGTAATACCTGTCACATGCCACAGGCACTAAGCATTTCAGAAACATTCACTGACTTAAGTCAATTCTGTCCATTTAGGGTGAACAAAAACAGTAACTTGGAAAAATAAAAAAGAATATATGATACTCAGGAGAACCAATTTGCCATGTATGATTCTACTGGGAAAAGGAATACTGCCATCTTGATTTCAGCTAATTAAAAACAAAATGAAAAAGCTATCCTGTGATCCCCATCTCAACTTCTGTTATCTTAAAATCAACGTTTCTGTTTTCAGCTTCTTTTTCCATCTTGTTGTGTAAAAGGAGCCACACAAGGGCAAATGAATAAGGCCCCAATCCAGCAAAGACTCATCCATATGCTTTGCTTTAAATTCAAATAGTCATATCAAACTCAGTGGGTCAGATTCTCTTCTGTTGATTTATGCTGATTTATGCCAGCTGAGGATCTAGCCCATGGGATTTACATTTACACTATTTATATATTTGCAGAATTGATTACATGAGGGGAAGGGAGTGCTGTCAGGTTCTCAAAGTAAAGAAAATAAAATAACAGAGAAAAATGATGTGTCTAATCTCTTTCACAGTCATTTGAGTGCTCCAGAGTGAAGAATGATTTTTAAATTGACTATGTCAAAATGCTCTAAAAATATACCTATACAATAGACCATGACTTTGCCTTTACCATTTAAAGGATCAAACAAAATATTAACTAGTGATGTACAGTAGAAAATTGTTAACTTAGAATTGGTCTAAGTCTTGTTTAAACCAAGAAAACCATATGTGAAGACCATGTTCAAATGTGTCCTTTGCCTATTGTCTTTCTCCTATAAGAAGTTTGCAAAACCCCCCAAACAATAACCAACCAACCATCCATTCATCATTGGTCATAAGGCTTTACCCGTGGAAACTAGACATTTAAGAGGAGTTTAAGAACAAGAGTTTCATCAGCCTTATCTGCTTCAGCTCTAAGCAATAAACCTGTAACAGATGCATTCATTCAGTATAGCTGGATGCCTGGGTCTCTCCTAACACATTAAAGGCAACCTGCAAATCATTTTAACAAAACTCCTAGATTATGTGCTAGGTGCCCCCACAATCAGGTTAAGAGCAAGGGAGAGAGATCATTATTGGTATAAAATCACTCCCCTATCCTCAACATAAGCTGGGGGATCTGAGCTTTTAGGGATGTTCAGCACACATTGAAGGAAATTCGCTAAATGGTTAATTATTTTTTGTGCTTCTTTAAGGTTTTCTGCTAATTCTCAGACGCTACACGGAATCAGTTTCTTCCTGATTTTACCTTCTGGGGTGATCCAGCAACATGCCACCTCCTGTTCAGTGCTAATTTACTGCAGTTCAGAAAAGGATGCAAGCTTTCTTTCCCCCACTTATACCTGGCCAGTTCTGTGGGCCAGCACATTGGTGGGGAAGGGGAAAAGTCATTCTACCAGTCTGCTTGTAGGGATGCAGAGCCAAGATCTGGGTAGCTAACACAGGTTTAACACTACCACTTCTCTCCCCACCTTGAAGCCACACTAGGACTAGTGACAGTCTAACATGGGTAATTTTAGCTGATTTAAACTCGAAGGACAAAAGGTACTTAACTACAAGTTCCTTTTGAGTCAAATAGATGAAAACGAGCATCTCTCTTCCAGCATACTGCACCAAGTGCCAGTCAAGATTTCAGAATGCATCAGAGCCCATAACAAAGGGCCTCCTTTGTTTACCAAAGAAACACAGGGAGTGAAGTCCTGGCCTCACTGAAGTCAATGGTAAAACCCACAGTGAATTAAATGGGACCAGGATTTCACAAAGCATTTTGGCAATGCTACAGTATGTGTACTGAAGAATTGCACTAAGCTGACATAACACCTGGTGAGTTCCCATCTCCCCCCTTCCCATCCTGCACCCTTAACCCTCAATATAAAAAGGATATTTTAAAATACTTCAGGGGACTATTTTAAATTTACTATATTTTTAATCCATGGTTAATACCATAGCATGTGTGTTTTCACTCAAATTCCACTTCATTTGTTTGCTAAAGATTCTAAGTAACACTGAATCTCTTTGTCCACCATATGCTTCATCTTAGATGAATTTATTAAATGTACTCCCAATACACTTTATCACTTTACTATGACTTCCCTTTCAAATAAAACACGTAATGTGACAATGCAGAAACTTACTCTGTGCTTCATGATGAATTACAGGGAATTAGTCACGTTTTTTTGGGTTTGAATAGTCTCATTGAAATCCTTCTGACACTGATTCATAATCCTAAATCTAACATGGCTAAATTAATGAGGATATTTAGGTTAAATTCCTAAGAGCTAATTTGTGTTCAGCAACTGCTCAGCCAAAAACTGTAAAACGGGGAAGTCTTAGGAGCATTAAAAACACCTTATACAGATGTTCCTGTTGGCACATCTAAACAAAGCAGCATTTAGAAGTAGAAACACCTTCAAAGGCATGTTAGCAATGACCTGTGGCAAAATAAGAAATATAGATTGCACTTGGTTGTTTTTATTTTGATGAAAGCTGAGCTAAGGCATCCTAAAGATACCCAATATCTTTGCCTTTTTTTTTTTTTTTTTTTTGTTTGGTGTGGAAAGAGAAAGGAAAATAGAAAAAAAAAAAAGATGGGCTTCAATATTTCATGTTAGAAAACATACCCATAACTGTCTTCAAAATCCAGATCAGCTTCCTGGTCAGAGCCTCTGTATTTATCAGGATCTGGAAGGGTGCTTGGGTCAAATTCCTCTTCACTTCCACTATAGTCCAGAAAGGCCTCAGCTTCCTCTTCAACCTGACAGAGAGTGAAGAGTTAAGAAATCAAACAGATAACTCCAGATTTTTTTCTCTCACAATACTAAAAGTGCTCCAAGGAAACTTTAACACTTTCAAAATCACATATCAAAGCCACAGCCCTTGCCCTCAGGGAGAACCGATTCCTTTCATTCCCCACCACGGGTGGCTTCTCACTGCTAGTAAGGATCAGTGTTGAACAAAGGATATATTTAAAAACAAAACCAGAGAATTTATGATCAAATATTGCATTTTCAAGTAATTCTGTGTAAATCTACCAAATCCAGGAAAGGTTTGGGCAACAACTTAAAAACACCCAGCTGAGAGCAGATGTGTGACAGAAGTTTTAAAACCACTCAATGTATTTCTGAGAGAGTGTAAAAAGACACGGGGATGTGCACAGCTTAATCGGTTTTGTAGCATGTGTTTTACAAAACAGACTGATTTAAAACTCAGTCAAGTTTGCTTGTAGTTATGAGCCATGAGATGCCAAAGAGCGGAGGGAGTTTAAGGTTCTATTAACTTTTCCAGGGAGTTCTGATAGACCACAGTGCATGGTAAGTATTCCGTCAGCCTTACCCTCTCCTCACCTTGCCCACCTTAAGCCTACATCCTTCCCATCCATGACTCAACACCTCTGCAGAGCCTAGATAAGTTTGGCAGAGTGTGAAGAATTCCTTAGAGGTGCTGAGCCCATGGAAGGAATACATTCAGGTTTACGGCCAGTGTCACTTTTACTAGTTTATCAGCTTACAGACATAGGGTGAGAAGGCAGACCAGAAGGAAAATGTGGATGTATACGCACGCACAAAAATCAACTAAAAAAAAGCTTTGTAGACACCTCTAGATAATGTCAAGCAATATGAATCTTGGATTCATTCATTCTTGTAGTGCAAAGAAAACATGAAAGGCAAATAAGATAAAATAAAATCAGAACCATTGCTATGTTTTCTTTACACACATAAATAGCACCTGTATGACATGAATGTCCACAATAATATTCTTCTTTAAATGCCTTTGACTTTACAATCATTTATCATAAAAAATATACATGCTTACCATTTAATGATCCTTTTATTTTCTTTCTTTCACTGATCCCCAGTCACTGCATTAGATATGTGAACACCTCACCACAGCAGAAGCTGCTTTATGCTTTTCCCAGCGAAGTTTTCTTGAAGATCTTTGGAAGCACAAAGGCTATGTCTACCCTGAGAAATTTAGGTCGACTTTACCAAGTTGACTTTACTAAGTCGACTTTAAGTCGACCTTATTAAGTCGACTTAGAGAGTCCACTCAGGACTCTTAAGTTGACTTAAACCTGGCCTTACTAAGTCGACGTAGAAAGCCTACACTAGACTCTCTAAGTCGACTAGTTAGGTCCAGGGATAGGGAGGCTCCTTTGGAGCCTCAGCTCCCCAGGGTATGGGGGCTCGTCTTGGGGAGAGCCAGCAAGCCCCAGAGCGGTCCGGGGCAGAAAGGAGCATGGTGCTCCCTTCTGGCCTGGACCGCTCGGCTCCCTTCTGGCTAGGACTGCGCTCCAGCTGCTAGTGAGCCCCTGGAGGCAATTGCAGAGCTGGAGCACCCCCTGCTAGAGAACCCCCGGAGGCAATTGCGGCACGGCGCTCCAGCTGCTAGGGAACCCCGAGCAGAAAGGAGCCCCGTGTTCCCTTCTGGTCGGGACCGCTCGAGCCCAGCTAGAAGGGAGCGCAGGGCTCCTTCAGCCAGGACCGCTCGGGTCCCGGCCAGAAGGGAGTGCAGGCTGCGGCTCCTTTCTGGCCAGGACCCCCACACTCCTGGGGAGAAGGGAGCAGGGGCTCCCTTTTTCCCCTGCCCTGCCCTAAGTCACCTAGGCAGCAGCAGGGTTTCCCTCCCTCTGGTTCTGTCTTTCCCAGGTGGCAGCAGCGCTTTTGTCCTTACTCGGCCACCCAGCTTCTGATCGAGGCGGGCTCCTTCCCTCCTCCCACATTCCCTCCCTCTCTGGCTTATCTGCTCCTGGGGTCCTTGTTAGTTGACTTAGGGCATCCACACTGCTAAAGTCGACTTAAGAAGTCGACTTAAGCATTAAAGTCGACTTAAAAGCAGGTCTTATTAAGTCGACTTTAAATTTGCTTAAGTCGACTTAAGAAAACTCCAGTGTGGACGCGGAGGTAAGTAGCATTTACACTGAAGCACTACAGAGGCTGCTGTAATCTTTCCAGCGTAGACAAGCCCTCAGCAAGAGAGCAAACTATTTAGACACCAACTGAACAGCATGTTGATTGCCAAGAACCTCACATGCAACGTCACAGCAAAATTATAAAAATAAAAAATTGGGGACGATGGTTTGGGAGTAAAACAGTAAAATCACTCAAAAATCTCTCAAAATCACTGTTCTTTAGCTCATCAGTTGGTACAATATCTTGTAGTCTTTTAGTTAAACATAAACTCAGTAGTACTACAACAAAAAGATAGTTTGGAGGTTACCTTTCTGATGAGTTCCATATTTAAAAGGTATTCTAGACTATTTTACAAAATATTTTTAAAAAGCCCTCTTACTTTACTTGTTCTTTAGATACAACTGCTGTGTTGCATACTCATAAAGTAAATTACACTTAAAATAAATTAAGAGAAATAATAGTTTTACTTCATAGATTCCAACGCCAGAAGGACCAGTGTGATCCACTAGTCTGATCTCCAGTATAACACAGGTGGTCCACTGTGGTATGGAATAAAACGTTTTGTAATAAATTTGTACGAGTATATTATAGAATGGTGTGACCGAAAGGTTTTATTGACACTCATTTGTGATGGTCTCTGCATCTCACCCATTCAAGTAATGTAGATATCCGAAATTTATTCACTTAAACCTTGTATTCTATCATTATTTGTTTACACACACACGAGGGAAACACCTGCATAGTACGTATGTAGATCTAAGCTTGCGCTTTATGTCCTCAATACAGATTCATTTTCTAGCCTGAAACTTGCAAAGAACTACTCAAGATAATAGTTAAACTGATGACAATTGAAAGAAATAACTGACAAAAATGCTATAGTTGTTTAATCAGAATTCATTTGGTATTGCTCGTATAATCTGTTGGATATTTATTAAAATATTAATATATGCTGATATTATTATAAATCTTCCAGAGATGAATGATAGATGCTTGTTATTTTTCACTCCTGCTTCATAACTTTCAGTCATATAGTCAGGAAGCAGAAACTACGTGATTGAATTTTCACATAATCCAATATGATGAATAACAAATACTGAGCAGTTGAGTCAAGCAACCCACAGAATAAATATGTGTCAAAATAAATTCAGCTAATACTTACAGGTATTCAGCAAATGCTTACAACTAAAAAGATAGTCACAAAATTCAGAATGGCTCCTTCTAACCTATTCACTAATCAGAAAATGGATTAAGTTCAGATAGATATTTAGACCTGTTCTAAGATAAAACGCACAAGGTAACTTTTCAGGTTTCATTAATACAAACAAGAGTAAAGTTTTGACAGAGAAGGAAGGGAAAGTTGGAGGTCTGTGCTAATGAGGGAAATGGGACCTAACAGAACCTCTGCTGTTAAACTCATTCTTCAAGAGGGAACAAATTATCATTTTGAAGTCTGCCCCAAGGATGGGTCTCCTAATTTAGATAAAAAAACAAGTTACGCTCAATCCACAGAGAACTTCCACTGATGTGAGAATTATTTGCACAAAGACTTAAAGACAGAATATGCCCCTGGCACTGTAAACATGTATGCACAGGAGTAAATCACTGAATTAAATGGGATTGATCACAAAGTAAACTTAGTCATCACATGCACCTTTGCTGAATCCAGGCCTATAAGTTTAGGTCCAATTCTATAAAGCATTTAAGCATGTTTAACATGTGAGTAGTCCCGTCAATCATTAATACTTTACTGTTTGCTGATTTGGCTCTTTGCAAATGCAATTACTTAATTTACATTGGAATATGGTATATATATGCGTAAATTAGTCATAGGATTGAAAACCCAAGTTATTGGAAAATCTGGACCCTACAGTGTTATCTACCATTAGACTTCAGAATTAACATGCCACTGAGATGAACGGGGTTGGTCATATCTTCTAGAGCAGTGGTTTTCAAACCATGGATCAGGACCCAGTACTGGGTTGCAGGCCCTCAGGTACTGGGTCGTGACACCCCCTGATGCTGCTACCAAAAGACTGGAATGCCTTGCTCAAAGATATAATTGTTGGGCCGTGGACATAAATGATCTTTTTCAACTGGGTCTCGAGCAATAAAGTTTGAAAACCACTGTTTTAGAGCTACTGAGGTCAGCTAAAACAAATGACAACAGATTATTTTAAAAAGATATTTTTGTAACTTTTGTGGGCTAGCAATTACATTAAAAAAATGCCTGTAGCCTGGAAAATACAAATATGTGTCAGAGCTAGACAGATACCTCAAGCAGGTAAGTGTTTGCTTCCAGATGAGGAGTTTGATAGCCCTGTTTCAGAAGATACATAGAGGGTGAAAATCTATTAAAGAAATTATGTTTATTGAATGACACTTCATCACTATGTCTGACAAATAAGATCAAAGCCAAATGTTTGAATAAGGGCAACCTTTGTCCTCCATTATATGCTGGCTACTGCATTTTTAGTTAAGTGAGATAAAAAGGGAGTGCTGAAAACATACCATGAAAATTTGTGTACACACAGAAAATATTTTATGAGTTATCTTTAGCTCTTATCTGATTACATTAAATTATCTTGACTTGTAATTTGTATGTACAAACACTTTAAGCCATTCACTGATTCCTGGAAGGGGAATTATTTCAGTACTATCAATTCTATCTATAGTAATTTATATAATGTGTAACAGTGCAGTTTTTCTGTTTGACTAAGAAAACTGAATAGAAAAGCACTGTGTTTTGTTCAAGAATTCTTAGTCTGAGCCTGCTAACAGTTATTCTCATGAAATATTCATATGACTATATTAAAACACTGACTACCTCTTGAGATATGTCACCATTAGCATTCATGAATGATGTACTTGGCCTCTGGTAGTACCTGATGAGGAGCGCTTGTGATTTTAATATTAAACTATAAATTAAATATATGTACATTGCAAACACTAGTAATAGACTACCTGATGCAGGTGCCTAATTTTATGAAAAACCCTGATATACTTAATTTTGAAAGAAACAAACTACAAAAATATACATTTAAGATACTTTTATTATAGGGCTTTCTGCTGCCACCCATCACTATATCAGAACATCTTCCGCATTAAAAAAAAATGATAATAGTGAAGATGTAGATGTCATGGAATCTCTGGTATCCCTTATTGGGGTAAAACCTCTGACTTGGAGTACAGTTTTATTTTTAAAATGTTATTAATTTCCCTTTTTTTGGTTGGTTGGGACTTTTGGGGTAGTAGGGGATGTCAACAACATGAGTGGCATTCTTATGGTGAAAAGGTCTTTTCAAAGATGAAGGTTTAGCAGGATTCCCTAAAGGTGGTCTGACTCTGGATTCATATGATCTCCTCTTGGAGTTTGCTTCATCACTAGATCCACTTGAACAAGAACATTTGTTATCAGCTCTCACACCCTCCATCCAAGAGTTTGAAATTTGCATAGTCCCAGAGGAGCATGGCTGTTGTAGTAGTTCGAAGACAGAAATTCAGTTTTTAAACATAGTTGAGGTTTGATTCACTGGGTAAGCTTGAAGATTAGGACCAATGCCTTAAACTAATATAAGTGGCTGACTAGGGGCCAGCTGAGGGACTTGAGCATAGACCTGTATGTTCACAACTTCCAAAATCACAAAGACGGTGGACAGCCACATTTGGTACCAGCTGGAACCTGAGCATGACCTTCACATTCAGACACAATAAATTACAATAATCCAGCCTGGGGGTGACAAATCATAGATCATTGTGGTCAGGTCCTCGTCTGGGAGGAAGAGATGAAGATTTCTAGCAAGCTGAAAATGAAAGATGACATTTTTAATTACTGATGCTGCCTGGTCTTTGAAGAGTGAAACAAGATCCAGAGGCTTCAGAGCATGAATGAGAGCCATTAACTTTAAGAGGAAGATGGAGGCAAGATCTCGGCTAGCTCTTCTAAGCATTTCCCCATTTCAACAAGAATCGCTGCAGTCTTGCTTCAGCTCTCCCTCCAAGAGCTGATTTCTTGTAGACATTCTGATATCTTTGTAGTGACAGTGCCTGCATCAGTTGTGAATGAGGTATTGTACATAGCTGATGTAACAGTATTACCAATACTCACATATATCCGTTTACAGTGTAACAGTGATAAATAAATTTATGTTGACAACTACTCCTGTCATGGGATATTTCAAAACTATTGAATGTAAGAAGTACTACATTTCAGTTTCTATTTTTCAGAATTAATAGGTTGCTCCCTCTCCACTTTATCACAGCAGCAAATATACCTTTACAGCTACATATTAGATCTCCAGGAAACATTTACCTTGTGGTTGCTTGATGTTAATAGGAGAAATAATAAATGTTTCTGGAGGGAGGGAGGGATGGAGGGAGGGAGGCAGAAAATAAATTTTGATATAGAAATCCTGGGACAAATGATTTACATGTACAAACATATCTCAGAATGCATAAACAGAATTATACAACTGCTCTATACTTGCCTTCTATAAAAACTCAAAGAGTCAGGGCAACTTGGTTTGAAACAATTAATTTAATACAATCTACAGTGTTTCAAAGATTCTAGTGCAAAAGTTTCTCTCCCCTGCCCCTCAAGAAGCTGAAAAAGGAGAGAATGGCAAGAAGTGGAAAAGATTACAGGACAGCTAAAACAGCTGACTGCCAAGCAAATAAAAAGATTATGCAATTTACCAGAGGAATAATCAACGTCCTGTTTGTAAGGAAAATATGTCTACTTTATGCATCTGAATTATGATGGCTATCTTAATTTACTAGGCAACCTTATTATTAGACTTAAAACAAAATCCATCTTCTAACCTATGATTTTGCTGCTAAATATTATGTGATATAGCTATTTTAAATAAAATTTTAATGCTAACAGTAAGATGTTTACTTCACAGTTCTGTGAAAGATCAATGTAAAACAACTACACAGATAATTTAAATCACACAACAGTCACGAGTACATGTTAATTAAATGAGAAGAAATAAAATTGCTAGTTGGGTAGGATTTGAAGCAAAATATAAATGAAATACCAAGCAAGTAAAGATCAGTCAAGTAAAAAAGGGCTTATCATACCGGCTACAATATTCTTGATTTTAGAAAAAACCTTCTTCAAACGCAGATCACCTCACAAAATGTAAGATGAGAATTCTAGTGTAATGAATCATGGGCATAGGCATACAGATTACACCATTATCCACAGGAACTGAACTCAAGATCTTCAGGACCTGCTAGACCACTAGCCTCTACCACTGGAGAACTCCTTTAGCTAAGCCAAGGAAAGTAGAGGGCTGTTAGTCTCTGCCTGGCAGCTCCCCTCAAAGACACGATGACATACAGTAAGTCAGTGATCATTTATTAAAAGCATCAATAATGGAGTCCAAAAAATTTCTATCCTGAAATCACCCTGATGTTAGGTTGTCTGGAGTTATATTTTGATCGTAACAACAAAGAAATAAGCCACAAATGAAAAGCCTTTTTTACTTTACTTCATAAGAAATGGGTGTAAGACAGCCAGTGATTGGTAAACATATAGATAAAGAAGGATCTCTCCTCTCTCTCATTTAATATCTAAAGTGCTATTAAAAACCTCGAACATTTTTATTTATATTCTCCATATATATTACTTGAAAAATGTGTCTTTTTATTCCTTTGCCCCTCTGCCTCTTCACTTTCAGGTTCACAGCAGTCACAGCTGTCAGCCCATGTACAGAAAGTAATTCTCAAAAGTAGTCTCTGTGTTTAAACATATCAACACATCAGTCTTCTTCAGGGAACTCAACATATGCCCACTGGGACATTCAAGATACAAGAGAGTTTTCTTTGTATAACTTTGGGGAACTTCTGAAAGACATTTTTACATTCTTTGACTGTAGCATTCTTAAAAAAAGCTGATAAGGAAGGAGACTGCATTTTTTTCTTGTTACAGTACTCCAAGACATAGATATGGCTGTATGCTCTAGAATGAGCATGAAGAGAGAGAGCAATTTTTATTTACTAAATGAATTTCTTCCGGGTCAAAATTTGCCAATCTTAAAGCAATAGATTACAAACTATGGAATACAGAAAAAAGAACATCAGACTGTAAACAACTTGAAAATCATAAGATTCTGGAAACAGAATAAGGGTATGTCTTTACTGACGGAGGCAAATTTGCTGTTGTCAGATTGATTTACCCAGATCACCTGAAAGGAAGTGAAGACCTGCTCAATCGATCTAGAAGCCAATTCGATAACCCCCTCTAGCCCCCCCATAATTTAGTGCTATGTTGATGGGTACACATTTCCCATCAGCGCAGCATAGTAGAGAAGGTATGCAGAAGAGAATTTGAGAAGTTGACGTAAGTTAGGTAGGCTACTCTATGTAGCTTGCATAACTCCCGTCGACAGCCACCAAATTTCTAGCTAAGTATAAACCAAGCCTCAGTAGTGCTTTTAGTTTTTTCTTGCTGCAACTGATAAGACATCAATACATTAAAAAGAACAGCATTTGGTATCTGCTGAATCCACTGAAAAATGTCTTGCCTATAATGTTGAGATTTTCTTCAATATTGGTTAGGTCATGACACACATGTACTCTAAATATTAGGCCTATGTATTATATTGAGTATCTCTTTAGAGTGGTATATTTACAGGAAGCAAGAATATGAAGTCCATTAATTTCTCATTGTGATATTTAGATGAAATGTTCTACATGTACCATGTATGTGACAAAAATAGAAAATCACCAAATTAAGAAGAGCTGCTGCTTATGCCTCTAAAGTTTTGGTTCTGGTGCTTCCTGCATAGCAAGGAACAGTCTTGTCTAGTTTTACTCAGAACCCAACTGCAATATGCTTTTAAGTCTTGATCCTGCAAACACATACATATGCTATTGACTTGAATAGGAATATTCATGTAAATGAAATTGCTCATGTGCATGTTTGCAGAAGAAACGGCTGCTTACCTGTAACTGGTGTTCTTCAAGATGTGTTACTCATGTACATTCCAACTCAGGTGTGCGCGCGCTGCGTGCACGGATCGCCGGAAAATTCTCCTAATCCCTTCGCAGGGTCAGCTGTAACCACTGGGGGCGCCCCTGCGACCCTATATATATATGTCCCAGCTGACCCTCTCCCTCCCAGTTACTTCTTGCTAGAATTCCTGCTGAGGGGAGGAGGGTGGGTGTTGGAATGTACGTGAGCAACACATCTCGAAGAACACCAGTTACAGGTAAGTAACCATTTCGTCTTCTTCGAGTGACTGCTCATGTCATTCCAACTCAGGTGATTCCCCAGCCTGACTTTGGAGGAGGGCAGAATTCTATCACTTCGCTGTTTGGAGCACTGCTCTGCCCGCTGCCGCATCATCTCTCGCCTGTTGGGTGAGTGCATAGTGGTCGGGAAAGGTATGGACTGACGACTACACTGCCGCCTTACAGATGTCCGACACCGGAACGTGCGCTAGGAAAGCCGCGGAAGATGCATGGGCCCGTGTCGAGTGTGCCATTGTGTAGCACTGTCTAATGCACGCCAAAATCCATGAAAAGAGACATTTGGCGGAGACTGGCTGCCTTTTCGTTCTGTTGAATGAACAGCAATGAATAGCTGGGAAATCTTGCGGAAGGGTTTAGTTTTTTCTAAGTAGAAGGCCAAAGCTCTTCTCATGTCCAAGGTGTGGAGTCTGCGCTCCTCTTCCGTGACGTGGGGTTTTGGGCAAAACACTGGTAAAAAAATGTCCTGGGATGTGTGGAAATGTGAAACTACCTTGGGGAGGAAGACCGGGTGAGGGTGGAGCTGCACCTTGTCCTTAAGAATTGGGTATAAAGGGGTTCTGATGTGAATGCCCTGAGTTCTGATACCCTTCTAGCTGACGTTATTGCCACCAGAAGGGCTACTTTCCATGAAAGGTACAATAGAGAGCATGAAGCCAGTGGTTCGAACGGGTGCCCTGTCAACCAAGTCAAGACTAAGTTCAGGTCCCATTGAGCTACTGGAGATTGGTTGGCCGGAAGAAGTCTATCCAGTCCCTTTAAGAAACATTTAACCAGCCGGTCAGAGAAAAGCAATCCTTCTAAGGGATCTTCGCGGAAGGCTGAGACAACTGCCAGGTGGACCGTAATCGAAGACCCCGATAGGCACTGGTATCTTAGGTGCAACAGATAGTCCAATATCATCGGAACTGGCACCACTGAGGCTGGGACTCCTTGCTTCGAAGCCCAGGTACTGAACCCCCTCCATTTTGTCAGGCACATGGTTCTAGTCGATGCTTTCCTGCTGCTGAGCAGGACCTCTTGTACTTGGGCCTAGCACTGAAGCTCTCTAGAGTTCAGCCATGGAGCAGCCACGCCTTGAGGTGAAGGGACTCCAGGTTGGGATGTCTCAGTTTCCCTTGGTCCTGTGTCAGCAGGTCTGGAAGGAGCGGTAACGTGATCAGATCCGCTATTGAGAGGTTTAAGAGCTTCATGAATCAGTGTTGCCTCGGCCACTCTGGGGCAATCAAAATGACTTTCGCTCTGTCCCGCTTTATTTTCAGAAGCAGCTTGTGGATCAGAGGGGGCAGAGGAAAGGCGTAGGACAGATGCTGTGATTAGGTGACCAAGAACGCGTCTCCCCAGGACCCGGGGCAGCAATTCTGGAAGGAGCAGAAGATGGGGCACTTCTTGTTGATGTGAGAAGCAAACAGGTCTACTCTGGGAGTCCCCCACTTCCGGAAAATGTTCTGCAAGACATCCTCCTGGATGGACCACTCGTGCGTCATGAGGCGTCTGCTGACCGTCTGCCAGGAGATTTGGGGAACCCGGTAAGTAAGCCGCCTCTAGGAGAATCAAATGCTGGATGCAGAATTCCCATAGGTCACAGATTTCCTGACACAGGGGAGAGAAGCGAGCTCCACCCTGTTTGTTTATATAGTGCATGGTCGTCGTATTGTCTGTCTGCACCAGAATGACCTCGCCCTTCAGGATGTCTCGGAATGCCATGCAAGCCAGGCGAACTGCCCTTAGTTCCTTCCAGTTTATGTGCATTCCCATCTCCCGATTGGACCATTTGCCCTGTGTGCGAAGGTTGCCAAGATGGGCACCCCAACCTGTGCGATGCATCTGTGACTAGATGGCTTGATGGCTTGGAATGGTCTCCCCAAGCACATGTTGGCTTAGTGGCGTCACCACTGGAGGGATTCCAGGATCCGACCCGGTATACAGACTATCATATCCAGTGGGTCGCGGGTGGGGCAGTAAACTGACGCCAACCAGCCCTGCAAAGGGTGGAGCTTTAGGCATGCAAACTCTACTACTGAGGTGCATGAGGCCATGTGGCCTACAAGTCTCAGGCACGTGTGAACTGAGGTGAGCAGGTGTCTGGTCAGCTCTCCTATTAGACCCCGTATTGCCATAAAACAGGATTGGAGAAGAGAGGCCTTGGCTTCTCTTGAGTCTAGTACTGCCCCTATGAACTCGATGCGCTGGGTGGGGATTAGCGTGGACTTCTTTTCGTTTATGAGAAGGCCCAGCCTGTTGAACAAGTGTCTGATCATTTGCAGGTGTGATCGGACCTCTCCCTAGGAATGGCCTTTCACCAACCAATCATCCAGGTCGGGAAATACCTGAATCCTCTGTTTTCTGAGGAAGGCGGCGATGACTGCAAGGCATTTCGTGAATATTCTTGGGGCTGTTGAAAGGCTGAAGGGCATAACTGCAAACTGTAAGTGTCTTCCTCCCACCATGAAATGCAGGAAACGCCTGTGGCGCAGGTGAATGGCAACGTGGAAAAAGGTGTCCCTTATGTCGAGGGCGGAATACCAGTCCCTGGGATCCAGAGAAGAGATGATAGAGGCCAGGGAAATCATACGGAATTTTAACCTTCGAAGGAATTTCTTCAGTCTTCTTAGGTCTAGGATAGGCCTCAGGCCCCCTTTGCCCTTGGGGAATCAGGAAATATTGGGAATAAAACTCTCTTCCTTGAAGGCCCACCGGCACCTCCTGTACAGCACCCACCGAGATGAGGGTCTGCACCTCCTTCTCCAGTAGATGTATATGAGAGGAGTCCCTGAAAAGGGACAGGGAAGGATGTGTGTGTGGAGGGGGGAGGCGGGGGGTAAGGAAGGGGGCACAGATGAGAATTGGAGTGAGTACCCCCATTTCACTGTGCGAAGGACCCATTGATCTGACATAATGGTGGACCACACTTGGTAAAATCAGGATAGTCTGTTTCCGAACATAGGGGGGGGTTGGATCCTGGAAGGGGACTGGGTTGACGCCCTCAGTCGTAATCTCAAAAGTTTTTCTTCGACCCCTGCCAGTTACAAGAGAGACTTCTTCTCCGGCCCGACGATCTTTGGTTGGGGTGGCGGTTATTTCGGTTCCCGCACCTGGGTGGATCATATCTGGAATGTTGTTGTCTACTAGGAGGCTGTGGGCAGAAGGGACATCTCTGCGGGGCCGGGGTATGCAGGCCCAGGGACTTTAGCATGGCCCGGGAGTCCTTGAGTGTCTGTAATTTGTTGTCTGTTTGCTCCGAAAACAGCTCTAGCCCTTCAAAGGGGAGGTCCTGGATGGACGTTTGGGCCCCTGGCGGAAGGCCCAACACCTGTAGCCACGCACTTCTCCTCATTGCGACCACAGAGGCCATTGCCCTCGTGGCGGCGTCCGCCGCATCTAAGGCTGACTGCAGCAGGGCCCTGGACACTACTTTGCCTTCCTTAACCATTGCCGACAGCTCTGAAGTTGACTCTTGTGGCAGCAAGTGGTGAATTTCTCTACGGAGGACCAAGAATTGAACGCATAACGACTGAGGATAGCCTGTTGGTTTGGCTATCCTCAGTTGGAGGCCCCCCGTTGAATAAATTTTTCTGTCGAATAAGTCCAGTTTGTGTCTTTGGACTTTGGGGTAGGTCCCTAGTGGCCTTGTCGCTCCCTCTCATTGGCTGCTGCTACCACTAAGGACCCTGGAGCAGGGTGGATGTAGAAATGCTTGTGGTCCTTAGCGGGGACGCAGTACTTGCGTACCATCCTCTTAGCTGTCTGAGGGATGGAGGCTGGAGTTTGCCAAAAGTTTTGGTGGTGTCGCTTATGGTCTTAATTAGGGGAAGTGCCACCTTGGTCGGACCCTCTGGCACCAGAATGTCTACCATCGGGTTTGTATCCTCCACCAGTTCCTCTGCTTGGAGGCCCATGTTGCATGCCACCCTGCACAGTAATTCTTGGCGGGATTTGCTGTCATCCGGCAGGGAGGCCACGGTTGCACCTGCAACCGCCTCATCTGGTGGCAAGGATGATGACTCCCCTTGGGTTTCCTCAGGGGTTCGCAGGCTGGAGTCGGGTTTACTCCAGTGGTGGGGCTCCCTCTCCCTCAGGCTCTTCTGACTCAACTGTGCCCACGTCCGAGCTCTCCCCGTGTTCCAGTGGGGTGCCAGTGGACTGTGCAGGTTTTGGTCTGGTTCCCATTGATGAGTGGGATCTGCTTGACATGGGCTCAGGGAGTCCAGAAGGGCCATTGCGAGGGCATCTGCCACTGTTGCCAGGGTGGCTGGTAATGTTGGTAGCCCCTTTCCCTTCTGCCTCTAGACCACTGGGCCTTGAAGGTATTGACCCTTCATCCGCGCTCGAGAAGGACTCACTTTGGGGAAACTGGGGGGGGGGGGCATGCCGCTCGGTGCTGGGGACCTTTGTGTATCTACGGTGCCGGGCTGATCTTTCAGTGCCGCTTGTTCGCGGTATCGAGTAGTCTTGGGGGTAGACCCTCTGGGTGAGCAGTACCGTGGCGCGCCCACGGCAGCAATGATAGCCAGGGGGATTGGTGAGCGGTGCCGGGCCAATGGGTGGCTGGTCTCCCTGGACTCCCTGGGAGATCGAGACCTGACCCTCTGGATCACCGGTGTCGGGGGGCCGTGCTGGGGAGACAGGAGTCTCAACGGCATAGGCTTCCCATGCAGGGTCACCTTCCGTGCCACTCCACTCTCTGGTGCCAATGAGGTCATCTGTTCAATTCGGTCCCTGGCCGCCTCTAACGTCTCAGGGGTAAAGGGTAGTTGTAGGTCTTCCTCCAACATAGTCCTGGTATGCGATGGCTCCAATACCAGACTCGACAAGCCCCCTATGGGGCCTGGAGTCGACGGTGCCGCCTGCCACTGTGTCAGAGATGAGTGGCCCGTCTCAGGACCCACTTTGCCCGTATCTCCCAAAAGGGCGAAACGACCTCTCTCTTCCCTTCTTTTCTTCTTCGGTACCGGGGAGTGGGAACGGTGCCAGTACTCCCTTGTCAGTGCCGATGGTGGCGCTGGTGCTGGGCAGTGCCGCGTGTCTTTGGCTGGAGCCTTGCATGCTGCCGGAGGAGCACTCTGAACTGAGGCGGCCACACTGGAACCCGAGCCCCCAGCTTCCACGGGGAGAAGGGCCTCCTCCATCATAAGGAGCCTGAGCCCCTGCTCCTTCTTCTTCTGGGTTCGGGGCTTAAAGCTTTTACAAAGCTTGCACTTGTCCTTCAAGTGCGACTCACCCAGGTACCTTAGGCAGGACGCGTGTGGATCATCCATGGGCATAAACTTGCTGCACTTGTTGCAGGTTTTGAAGCCTGGCATGGCTAGGCGTCTGGCCCAAAGGCCGGAGGGGTTCTGGACAAGAGCCCAAACTAAACTAACCTAACTAAGAGGAATCTACTCAACTCGACTGTAAGTCATAGGGGATTGCTAGCTGTGGTCAGCAAGCACTGTTCCAGCGACCATCAGGGCGGTAAGAAGGAACTGGGAGGGAGAGGGTGGGCTGGGACATATATAGAGGGTTGAAGGGGCGCCCCCAGTGGTTACAGCCAACCCTGCAGAGGGACTAAGGAGAATTTTCCGGTGATCCGTGCACGCGGTGCACGCACACACCTGAGTTGGAATGACATGAGCAATCACTCGAAGAAGAATCATTATTTTTTGTATTACTGCAGCACCAAGGAGCTATAGTCATGGATCAGGACGTCATTATACAGCTAGGTGCTGTACAAATCCAAACCCAGAGATGATCCCTGTCCCAAAACGCTTATAATTTGAGCATTAAAAAAAAAGAGACAACAGTTGGACACAGACCAGCGGTGGAGTACAAAGAAAAACTAAGAATACTGGTCAACCTGATAAGCTGTAGTCTGCGCACATCAGCAGCCTAACTGTTGTCATTTTTTCCCAAAATCATCATGACAAAGGAATGTTTTAAGGTGGATAATGAGGTAGCTCTTCTGATCCTTGGGGGGAACTCTCCCAAAGATGAGGGGGCAGCATGGGAGAAAGCACAAAGATGCTTGTTTGGAAACTTAACAAGTGGGAAAAGGTGGCTGGCATCATGGGCAATCAGAGGTGGAATTCGAACTCTGAGTAGCAAAGGAGAGATAATAGGTAGGGCAGGGATAGGTCATAAAGCTCTCTGAAAGTAAGACAAGCATTTTATTTTTTGATGCATTAGAGAAGAGGGAGCCAAGGGAAGGACTCAAAGAGTTGGATAATGTGATCAAAGTGACAGGCTAGGAAAATGATCTTTGCAGCTGCATTCTGAGTGACAAGTGGGACAAGATTGCTTTTGTTATGGCCAAAAAAAAAGGATGTTGCAATAACTGAGACATGAGATGATGAAAGCCCGGACAAGAGTTTTAGTTGTGTTTAAGAAATGGGAAGGCTTATCTTAGGCTTGGTCTACACCACAAACTTAGGTTGACGGAAGTCGCCTAATGTCAACCTAATAAGATATGCATCTAAACTACCAGATCTCTTCTGCCAACTTAATTTCCCTGTAATGTTGACTTAATTACTCCAGCTTCATGAGAGCTCTAGTTCTTAAACCTATATTGATGGGTTGACAGAAAAGCAGCGTCATAGAATCATAGGGTTGGAAGGGACCTCATGAGGTCATCTAGTCCAACCCCCTGCTAAAAAGCAGGACCACTCCCACTAAATCACTCCAGCCAGGGTTTTGTCTAACCGGGCCTTAAAAATCTCCAAAGATGGAGATTCTACCACCTCCCTAGGTAGCCCATTCCAATGCTTCACCACCCTCCTAGTGAAAAAGTTTTTCCTAATATCCAACCTTGACCTCCCCAGCTGTAATTTGAAACCATTGCTCCTTGTTCTGTCCTCTGTTACCACCGAGAACAGACTAGCTCCCTCTTCTTTGGAGCACCCCTTCAAGTAGTTGAAGGTTGCTATCAAATCTCCCCTCAGTCTTCTCTTCTGTAGACTAAATAAGCCTAGTTCCTTCAGTCTCTCCTCATAAGTCATGTGCCCCAGCCCCCTAATAATTTTTGTTGCCCTCTGCTGGACTCTTTCTAATTTGTCCACATCCTTTCTGTAGTGGGGACAAACACAGTATTCCAGATGCGGCCTGACCAGTGTTGAATAGAGGGGAATTATCACATCCCTCGATCTGCTGGCAATACTCCTACTGATGCAGCCTAATATGCCATTGGCCTTTTTGGCAACAAGGGCACACTGTTGGCTCATATTCATCTTCCCATCCACCATAACCCCCAGGTCCTTTTCTACAGCAATGCTACTTAGCCGATCGGTCCCCAGCCTGTAGCAGTGCATGGGATTTTTTTGTCCTAAGTGCAGGACTTTGCACTTGTCTTTGTTGAACCTCATGAGGTTTCTTTCGGCCCAGTGTTCCAATTTGTCCAAGTCTCCCTGGATCCTGTCCGTGCCCTCCAGAGTGTCTACCAATTCCCCCCAACTTGGTGTCATCCGTGAACTTACTAAGCACGCAGTCTATTCCATCATCAAGATCATTAATGAAGATGTTGAATAGAACTGGCCCCAGGACTGACCCCTGGGGCACTCCACTTGTTACCGGTTGCCAACCAGACATCAAGCCATTGATTCCTACCCGCTGAGCCCGTTGATCTAGCCAGTTTTCGATCCACCTTACGGTCCACTCTTCCAACCCATACTTCTTTAACTGGCCGACAAGAATGCTGTGGGAAACCGTATCAAAAGCCTTGATAAAGTCAAAGTATACCACGTCAACGGCTCTTCCCGCATCCACAAATCCAGTCATCTCATCATAGAAGGAAATCAGGTTGGTCAGGCACGATTTGCCATTGGTGAATCCATGTTGACTGTTCATGAACACTCTATTTTCCTCCAAGTGTTTCAGGATGGATTCTTTGAGGACCTGCTCCATGATTTTCCCAGGGATTGAGGTGAGGCTGACTGGTCTGTAGTTCCCCGGATCCTCCTTTTTCTCTTTCTTAAAGATAGGTACTGTATTTGCCTTTTCCCAATCCTCCATGACCTCCCCCATTTGCCAAAAGTTCTCAAAGATAATGGCTATCGGCTCTGCAATCATTGTCGACGCAGCATTGTGCAAGTCAACTGAATTGGCCTGCAAGAGGTGTCCCACAATATTCCACTGAGACCAGTCTGGAGATAATTTTCAACTCCACTGCACAGCAACCAGGTACAAAGGAAATGGCCCCTCTGCTGTTAAAGCTCTGGGAAATTTTGAACTCCCATTTATTGTTTGATCAATGTGGAGAGCTTGCCAAGGCAGCTGACCATGGCAACTCAACGCTCCAAAGGCCCTCAAGCCTGCAGTACACAGGAGGTGGCGGAACTTGTCGGTATGCCTGGAGAAGAACCTGTGAAGGCACAGCTCCGATCCAGATGAATAAACAGAGACATCCATGAAAAGATTGTGGGGGTTATGGCAGCAAAGGGCTACCACAGGAACATGAAGCAGTGCTATGTGAAAAATCAAACAACTTTGGCAGGCACATAAGAAAACAAGGGAGACAAACAGTCTTTCTATGTTTTCTCATGGCTGAAAACTCCCCCTGCCACACCCCTTGGACAAAGACTGTAATTTCGGAGGTTTAACACTGGTCCTGGCCTCAAAGCAATGTCCGTGTTACTGAGAGAAGTGGAGAGGTGCTTTATCCATCTGCTCACCTGTGCTCCCAATGCAGGTTTCCCACAAGTTGCAGCAAAAGTCCTGTTACCCAGGATGTTGGGCCATACTCACCATGACTGGAACAGCAAACTGGTCCAGTGAATAGCTAGGGATTCTGATTATGTTCTGGCCTCCATTTGAGTGTAATAAGTGGACTGTTTTTAAATAGCAACCTTGCTCTAACCCCAGGATACATACTTACAGTTGTTGCCTTGTGCTTTGCATGTCTCACAGTGGAAAGCATGGCCTTCAGCATATCTTCCACATTGGCAGAGTGGTTTTAGCAGATTAGAAGGCAGAAAAAAAGAGAATGTGTGATGACATGTTCAATGAAATAATGAGCACCTCTGGGACAGATGACACAGAATTAAGAGCACAGAATTAAGAGCATTCCAGATATCACTGTCTGAAAAACAACATGGAGAGCCAGAGAGCATCCTAGAAGCATGAGCATGCCATGCAGGATGAGATGCTGTGGATTATGCAGGACCAAATGAGACATATTGAGGCATTTGGTTGAGCTTTAAGAAAAACAACTTGAGGCTAGAGTTCTTCTTCAGAACACCCTACAAGCATTGCCCTATTCCCCTTTCCCTTCCCCCAAATGTTCCAGTAGATGGGAGAAGTGCGGCATACCTTCCACTCAACCCCCAGGGAGAGTACTAAGAATAAAAGTGACCATTCAAAGACCTTGATGGGCAAGACTTCTGTGTTTTCACAGGCAAGCTGAATTGATTTCTCCCCTCCCAATTTTATCACACCATTTGCTCAAGGTTAAATTATTTTCCTATTCTTTCAGTTTATGTCTGTGCAATAAAAGTCAGTGATTCACAAATGAAATATTTTTTATTTACTCTGATCATGGGGACCTCGAAAGGGGAAGGTTAGGTACAGGTAAAGTGGTACAACATAGGCGAAGGCATGGGAAGTCATAATGCAGATAAACAGAGGACATTACTGTGGTTCATTACTAAAACAGATTTTTAAAGTCTCCCAAAGATGCAGTGTTCCTTGCCAGGTTCTTCTTATTTCCTCTGGTATATAGCTGCTCAGAATTAGCTGCCCATTATCCTCCTCTGGCCCTGTGGAAATGTCTCTCCCGATGCCTTACAGATATCATAAGACATAGCATGCAGCGATTATAATGGAGATACTGCTTGCACTGAGGTCTAATCTATTGATAGCAAATCTTACATCAGAAGTAACAACATTCAAAAACCAATAGGGGAACGCTTCAATCTTTCTGATCACTCCATTGATGCTCTGGTAATAGCTGTGCTTAGGCACATGGAACACAAATCAAAGCTACAAATTAAAAATGCAGAATTGGAATTCATATGCATATTTGACACTGTCATTTTAGGGTTAAATAGGGACTATGGTTTCTTTACTCATTAGAACTGGAAACTTTGCTTTCCTTTTTCCCTCACCTCCCTCTAATAATGTTTTCCTCTGTTTGAATCTAAACAACTACATTGATTTGATGTAACAGTCTGACCTGATTCTGTGACTTACACTTCCCTGCATTTATTTTCCTCCCATTCATCTGTACTTCTCCATCATCAAGCGTGTGACGAAGCGGGATCTTCTCCCACCAAAGCTCATGCGATAAATAAATTTGTTAGCCTTTAAGTGCAAGTCGACTCCTTGTTTGTTTTTCAAATACAAATGTTACAGATTATAAGTTATGTTTCAAATATGCGCATTACAGTAGCAATCCTGGTCCTGGTCTGAATGTGTAATTAATGTAACCTATTTTAATTTTGGAGTCTGCTTTCCCCTATAAAATCTGTAGCGAATCAGAAGAAAAACCATACTGTAAATATTGAGGCCATCTCTACAAATCATAGTGTCACCTATGAAATCTGAATTGTCATCTATAACCACCAAATTGTTTCCCAGCTGATCACTTATTAGCTTGTTTATTACAGCAACATTTGAAAAAGCGTTAGACTTTATAATAATTGATCATGTACATAACAAACAACAGGAACCAGAGCACTGTATGATTTACCACCTTTGTACCTATTCTTCACAAAAATAGGGAAACAATGCTTTTCTGAAATCCTAGAAAGTTACATTTTGGTAAAACTACCAAGAAGTGATCGAACTTAAGTATCCTTGAGACCCTTATTAAAACTGCATATTCATATTACTACACTTTTAATTTTCAGTTGCTCCAGAAATGAAATGTTATACTGAATTAATTTCCTAAAAAAAGTAGAGGTATCTCAAAAAGGTAAACACATTGTTTTTCATATCCCTTCCCCCAAACATTTTCAGAATGTGCAAAAAGAAGCATCCACAGAAGAAGGAAGGGACATGGGTAATTATTCATAGCAATTATTTAAAAAAAAAAAAAATTGAAATCACCAAAATGGATTTAGAAAGCTCTCAGGTTCCAATCTTTTTGAAATAAGGATACCAATATGGATTAAGAATTTTGTAACATAACTGTCCATTTGGAATTACAGGATCCAATTTGCTTCGGTGAGGCAAAAAGCTTAGTAATCTGCTACTAATTTTCTGTGCCCTACCAATCATGTTGTGCACTAATGAACACCAAAAAAAATAATGCCAAGTTGACACCAACATTCAATAACGTGAATGAAGTCACAAGCTTTATTGTGCTCCCCAAGTACCTCTCAACTCAGTGAACTGCTGAAGGCATAAGGGCTAAAAGCTTGCATTATCATTACTAACCCACGCCACCCCTCTGCATAGATTCACAACATGGCTTGGGTATATACCTTAGAACAGGAACAAATTTCTCCACTAAGAGGGAATGAAGCATTCATAAATCAAAAATATTTCCAGCAATCTAACAGCTGGGACACAGTGTTCCATATCACGTATTATATTCAGGGCTGAATTGCAATCTTTGTATAGAGTTGAACCCACATCCAACTCACAACAGAACTGCAGTCCAGAGTCTTAGCTTTAGAAAGAATACTTTTCAGTCCTCACGTCTTCAGAGAGTCCTTTAAAAATAGGAACTGGGCTTAAAAGGATCTAATGATGGCTTCCTGAGACTGACAAATCAAATGTGGCTGGTCCATTATCTGAATAAGTGATTCAGTTTTTAAGGGAAGAGATGGCGCCTATATCGATAATTATACAATGCATTGCAAAATGGAACTCTGACCCTGGTTTAAGTCTTGCAATAGTGTCAATAATCACTTTTATCACAACATTTATTTTTTATTCTTTGTATTGCAATAGTGCTTAAGAGCAAAAGTTATGGACCAGTATTAGAACATTTGTGTGGTCTTATAATTATTTTTTCCTTTACTTTCTGCATAGAACGTTATGTATAGTCAGTTTCACTGTACATTGTTTCCTATTTAGTTTGTGAGTATCTTTTACATGCAACATGGGAAATATGTAAGATTGGTAAAATAGAAATATGTTTTTGAGAAACCACAGAAATTGGCAGAGAGACTCGGGCTTCAGGCACAGCACCTAACATTACTTTACTTTTAAAAATGTTATTAGATTAGATTTCATGTTGACCACATCGCTTTTGAAGTGAAGATTGCTAGTGTTCAAATCTTAGATCACTGAAAACAAAAGGCTAGCATGAAAGTACTTCTGGACTCCATATACTTAATTGTCTCTTATATTTCATGTATATTCAGTTATGCCAGGACTGAGCAATTAAGCTACTGAAATCTGAATCTCTTAAAATTTTTTTGAAGAAGGAGCTTCAAATGTTTGGAAATAATAAGCCAGACACAGTGAATATCTAAAGAATAATTTTTGCTCCTGCAATTGAAAAAATGAATAGACAGTGCACTAAGGAATTTTAAATTATGAAGAGAAAATGCCAATTTTTAAAAGCAATCTACTGAAATTGTTTGGAGCTATGGGTGAATGGGAGGCAAAAAGATAAATAAACATGGCTGGGGCTGAACCCTTTACACACGAGTTATATCTCTTTATGTATAAAATGTTTGATCTTGAAAGTGAATATATATTTTTTAATTTTAGTATCACTCCTGAAAAAATTCAAGTAGTATAAAATTTACTTGCTTGTTAAGAATTCAGGTCTTCTGGATGACCTTACCTTTCACTGATATTATCTCTAAATACCACAAAGTAGAGAACTAACAGAGTCCTGTGGCATTTTTAAAGACTAACAGATTTATTTATAGCATGAACTTTCGTGGGAGAAAATCCCACTTCGTCATACGCTTTGAAGATGGGAAATTTACAGAATGGGCTCTGTGCAAAAGAATAAATGCACAAAAATCTGACATCAGAAATTGCAACACTAAACAACCAATAGGGGAACACTTCAATCTTTCTGTTCACTCCATTGATGACTTGCTAATAGCTGTGCTGAAACAGATGAATAATAAATCACAGCTTCAAAGAGAAACTGCAGAACTTGAATTTATATGCAAATTTGACTCAGTTGCCTTGGGGTTAAACAGGGACTACGGATTTTTCTCTCATTAAAATAGATGATTTGACCTAACCTTCCTCTATGTGATGTTCCCCAGTGTTTGAATCCTAACATCTATTTTGATTTGCTGTTACAGCCTGACCTGATCCTATGTCATACACTTCCCATCATTTAATTTCCTCCCACTCTGTAAGTTTCCCATCTTCAAAGCGTCTGACGAAGTGGGATTTTTTCCCATGAAAGTTCATGCGATAAATAAATCGGTTAGTCTTTAAAAGTGCCAGAAGGACTCTGTTTGTTTTTCTGCAATAGACTAACACGGCTACCCCTTTGGAACATGAATAGAGAACTATGATTCTTCTATGAACTAGGTGAATATAAAACCACAAATTTGCTGTGACAGTATTCACAATCCTGTCTACCAGGTTTTTTTAAACTATTTTTTTAAAAAAGTGTATACATATTTCTGGAAACTAAAAACCCCATGAATATTAGGACATAAGTTTTGGAGTAAACATTTGTGACTTACAGGTTAGTATGGACATCATAAAATCTGATTTCCCTCTTTCAGTGTATCCAGTGAGGAAGTAGGAACATGACTGTGATTTAGGTGATTGATAATACCATGAGTAAGAAAGAGCAAAAAGTCAAAGAGAATTAAAACAAGCAGTTAGCAAACCCTTATGCCAACATTTAAGGATGTAAGAAAGTTGCACATTTTTTTTGGTTCAAAAGTTGTGTCCAATGTTTTTAAAACAGAGATTTTGGTGGGGTCAGTTCAAGTCCCATACTTTTCCTGCAAGACAGAGATGTGGGGTTCGCTCAGAGTGGAGGAAAAAGGCTGAAGTATTCAATGCTTTTTTTACTTCAGTCTTCACAGGGAGGGCCAGCTCCCAGGCTACTACACTGAGGAATGGAGAATGGAGAGAAGAAGAGCGGCCCTCAGTGATGGAAGGTCAGGTTACGGACTTCTTAAAGAAGTTGACTGTGCACAAGTCTATGGGGCCGGATGAACTGCATCTGAGGGTGCTGAGGGAGTTGGCCAATGTGATCGCAGAGCCGCTGGCCATTATCTTTCAAAACTCCTGGCGAACGGGGGGAGGTCCCGGAGGATTGGAAAAAGGCAAATATAGTACCTATATTCAAGAAAAGGAAAAAGGAGGATCCAAGGAACTACAGACCAGTCAGCCTCACCTCAATCCCTGCGAAAATCATGGAGCAGGTCCTCAAAGAATCTATCCTGAAACACTTGGAGGAAAATAGAGTGATCAGGAACAGTCAGTCTGGGTTCACCAAGGGCAAATCATGCCTGACCAACCTGATTGCCTTCCATGATGAGATGACTGGATTTGTGGATGCGGGAAGAGCTGTTGAAATGATATATGTTGACTTTAGCAAGGTTTTTGATACAGTTTCCCATAGCATTCTCATCGGCAAGTTAAGGAAGTATGGGATGGATGAGTGGACTGTAAAGTGGATAGAAAACTGACTAGATCAACGGGCTCAGCAGGTAGGAATCAATGGCTCGATGTCTAGATGGCAACCAGTAACAAGTGGAGTGCCCCAGGGGTCGGTCCTGGGGCCGGTTCTGTTCAACAACTTAATTAATGATCTGGATGATGGGATAGATTGCACGCTCAGTAAGTTCGCGGATGACACTAAGTTGCGGGAATTGGTAGACACGCTGGAGGGCAGGGACAGGATTCAGGGAGACCCAGACAAATTAGAACACTGGGCCAAAAGAAATCTCATGAGGTTCAACAAGGACAAGTGCAAAGTCCTGCACTTAGGACGGAAAAATCCCATGCACTGCTACAGGCTGGGGACCAATTGGCTAAGTAGCAGCACTACAGAAAAGGACCTGGGGGTTATGGTGGATGGGAAGCTGGATATGAATCAACAGTATGCTATTGTTGCCAAAAAGGCCAATGGCATATTGGGCTGCATCAGTAGGAGTGTTGCCAGCAGATGGAGGGATGTGATTATTCCCCTCTATTTGGCACTGGTGGGGCCGCATCTGGAATACTGCATCCAGTTTTGGGCTCCCCACTACAGAAAGGATGTGGACAAATTAGAAAGAGTCCAGCAGAGGGCAACAAAAATGATTCAGGGGCTGTGGCACATGACTTACGAGCAGAGACTAAAGGAACTAGGCTTATTTAGTCTGCAGAAGAGAAGACTGAGGGGGGATTTGATAGCAATCTTCAACTACTTGAAGGGGCGCTCCGAAGAGGAGCTGTTCTCGGTAGTAACAGAGGACAGAACAAGGAGCAATGGTTTCAAGCTGCAGCTGGGGAGGTCGAGGTTGGATATGAGGAAAAACTTTCTCACTAGGAGGGTGGTGAAGCATTGGAATGGGTTGCCTAAGGAGGTGGTGGAATCTCCGTCTTTGGAGATATTTAAGGTCCGGTTAAACAAAACCCTGACTAGGATGATTTAGTGGTAGTGGGCCTGCTTTTAGGAGAGGGTTGGACTAGCTGACCTCATGAGGTCCCTTCCAGCCCTAAGATTCTGTAGAAGAGGAAAGTGTGTGTGGACCTCTATGGGGGAAGGGTCAGACCTAAACTCTTTTCTGTAACTGACTAGATGCAAAGTTAGAAATATAAGATAATATCCTTTACTAGTCCAATTTCTACTGGTGAGAGAGAACGCTCAGAGTATGGCAGCTAAATACAAGGTGGAACAGGTTGTAATTAACACGCTGTACGATGCCATTCAAGATGAAGTGGGAAGTTAATACCACTGCAGTGGCAGGATATGGGAGGGTTAGTGGGTTATAGGTTGTTATAATAAGCCATAAATCCAATGTCATCATTAAGTCCATGATTTTCATCGTCTAAAAAAAGTTACATATTTAAGTTCCCACAGTTAAGCTCACCGGTATTGTAACCTTCCACCAAGAAGATGGACAAGACTGTCATCTTCTCCCCCAACTCCTTCACGCTCACTCACTTTAAAAGGATAATTACTTTAATGAATAGCTTGCACCTTTTGCTTAAGGGAAAATGGAATGGAATTTCCAACACAAAAAATATTTTCCCTCTAAATACTGTAGACTTAACATAGAAAAGGTCATAAGCAAGGAAAGAACACTTGGATAATTAACATGCTGAGTCACTGATAGTTGACAATACCTGCTGGTAAAAAGTAAAAGGCAGCCTGATTAAGCAAACAAAATTTTGAGTTGCTGGATTTTTCACATGCTGGGACTTTTGGAGAGAACTACTCTTCCCTTTTGACAAGGAAGATTTCTTATAAGCATACATCTCATAATCTGTCCAAAGTGAAATCCCTTCAAAAATCTTTTTTTTTCCTTTTCTCTCTCTATATACAAACACACTACAAGTTCTAAATAATTTCCTTTCAGATCCAGATCAGATGTGGTGTGTGAATGCAGCTTTACTGGCTAACTACTCTTTTTTCTCTAAAGTGGAAGCTAGATGTAACTTTCTTTTGGGACGAGATCAAAATGTTATTAACTGCTGGAAAGAAAATTACTTAATATTCAGACTAACAAGAAGATAACTTTCAGTTTATCAGAAAACCTTTATTGAATTATCTGAAAGCCAGAAAACTGAAATGGAGTGTTGTTAATATTCCACTCTCCGAATATGTTGAAATTGTCTGTTGATCTACTTTTTTCTAGTATTAGTCAATCAGAACTACAAAACATGCTCCTCACATACCTATTCCCTACTGTTGGTGCAAATTACTAGGTAGATGAAGGATATGTGTTGGAATAATACTGTTACATAGAAAATTCAACACTAATACTATCTTGTTTATGCTGTGCAAATAGAAGTCTCAAACAGAATGTAAAAGATTCAGTGAGAAAAGAAATACAGCACTTCTTATAAATATCAGAGAATCTTAGCTTTCCTGCAGCAAGCAGCCTGGAAAATGACTCACTTTCAAAATGCTTCTTGGCCATGTCACATTTATGACCTGCTTGCAAGTTGCGAGTGTGTTGATGTAATATTCTATGTCATAAACTAGGACAAAACAAATGTAAGTAAAGCGCTCTAAAAATGTGTGCTGACAAGCTGAAAATTACTTTCAAAGAATTGCTGGAAGAAGAAATTTAAACATTAAAAAGGCTATTTTCCACAGGGGGTGGGGGGGGGGAGGGTAAGGCATGTTGTTCAAGAAAAATTCTTGATTTAATGCAGTTTGACTATTGAAATACATTTATCAAGACCCCACTATGATCTAAAGCATCCAGGTATTCACTGCCTACATACTATTGTGATAATCTTTGTACAAAATATGCCTCATGAGGTCTGATTTAAAAACTAACAATTTAATAAATAGTCAACATCATGATGAAATGTATGTAATAATGTTATACAGGAAGTTGTAAATTCTCCCTGTATGATGTTATTAGAAGATGTTCAAGACCAGATAGCCTTGTGCAGATAAAGGTTTAAAATTGGTTGGTCCTAAACGAAGCAATGTGGGTTTACCTAAATTTACATATAAATAGTAATCATCAAGAAAGCAGTGGGAGGAGAAGGCAGAAAACAGAACCATTTGCATTTTATCAACACTAGTGTGGGAAAAACTACGCAAAGCTTCTTTCATCAGCAGACTTCAAGCTACCTTCCTCAGAGCTTGAATAAACTTTCCTTTGAGATTCTTCAGAACAAATTATTTCAAAGGGTCACTGGACTAGAAAAGAAAGAGGCAAAGAAGCTCAAATTATCTTTTCACCTAAGACAATAAAGTAACCAGCCTCTAAAGAAGAACCTGACCAAGACGGGGATCACTCATCATCTTGCTGGAACACCGTGATTGAGGAAAAACCTATTCCTTGCTAAATTAAGTTTTAGACTTTTAGATGTATGTTTTCACTTTTGTCTATAACCATTTCAATTGCTATCTTACTTTGTCTCATTAAAATTATATTTTATTTTGTTAATAAACGTTTTATACTATTTATTTCAACCAATAGTGCTGTGTTTCAATTAAAGGGTTAGTTAATTCCGGTTAAAAGTGGCAAAGCTGTATACTTTATCTCTTTATAAGAACAAACAGATGTTATAAGAGAGGGGGGTAAATATCTCAGGACACGTGGTTTCATGATATTTGGGACTGCACGTGTTTTGAGGTCACCTTGCTGGTTGTAATCCAGGCTGGTGTAAGCCAGAGTGTCTTAACAGCAGACAGAGTTGCTGAACCAGAGCTGGCTGCATAGCACAGAAACACTCTGTGACCAGCATAGAGCTACACAGCAAAGCACTGAGAGAACTCAGGGTTACAGGGTAAGCGTAACAACCACTCATGGTCTGTATTCCACTCTAAAGTGTGACACCCATCACTAATGTCATCAAATGCAAACTAATTCTGCAAGTATAAATTATACCATTTTTCAATCTAGAAATTTCTTGAGAGAATAAGAAATGTCTTAGCTCAGTGGTTCCCAGACTTTGTGGATCAAGGGCTGCAAATATCATTTTTACAACCCTGAAGGACCACCAGTCTGTCAACTCATAAAAAATGCATTGGTGTATACACCATTAAGGACTACAAATCACTACATATTTAAAGTTAGTATTTTGATACTACTGTGCTCATTTTTAAATTCACTATTTTACACCTACAAATTAATCATAATGTGTGTCACACTTACGGACAAAGCACTAGTATAGGTGAGTGACTGTCACTACACGTTGAAGTACATGGTCTGGCAGTTAAGTCATGGTAGAAGGCCTGTTAAGTGCAGGCCAAACCAGAAGGCATGGGTTTTTAGAGTCCTGCCCTTCTTCTCCACGAGCAGCCCCCCTCACTAAGCCCCCACTGCAACCAGACAGAAGGAGTTCAGGGAGGAGGCTTTGCCCCGCTCCCTGCTATAGGGTGTTGTACCCCCTTAGCAACGTGCTCCACCTGGACCTTTAGGCAGTGGCAGTCAGCAAGAGGGGAGCAGAGGGTCACTTCAAAAGACCCCAAGGGCCACTTTTGGCCCCTGAACCATGGGTTGGGAACCACTGTCTTAGCTTATACTATATGTTCGCAATTTTATTCTTTATCAGTCAAACTTGTTTCCTTACTTTTCTTTTTTACTTCCACCTTTCTAATTTATTGAGTGCCTTTAAGATGGTTAGCATAAGCCTTTTTGCAGTCTCTCATGATGCTGAAGAATGTTTATTTGGAAACCTACTTACCAAATTACACACGATGGTTTTTGGAAGTAATGAGAAGTGAATTGAAATAAAAGTCTTGCATGCTAAACAATACCACTGAATATAAGAGAGACAACAAGCACTGGTAAAATTTATCCCTGGTATAACTCCATTGACATCAATGAATAAGGCTCATTGGCTATGTCTACACTTACTAAAGTTAGTTTGAATTAGTTAATTCGAACTAACTAATTTGAACTAATTTTAGTTAGTTCGAATTAACTTAATTCGAACTAGCAAAATTTAGTTTGAACTAAAAAGTTTGAACTTGCTTAGTTCGAATTAGCGAATTGCATTGAGTTCAATGGGCCGGTTAGTTCGAACTAAGCAATTAGTTCGAACTAACATGGCCACTTTGGTTAATTCGAACTAACTAGTTCGAATTAACGCATAGTTAGAATAGCATATTCGAATTTATTTGTTCAAATTAAGGAAGCCCTTAATTCAAACCAATTAAAGCCTAGTGTAGCCATGGCTTTAGTTAGTTTGAATTAAGCTTCCTTAATTCAAACTAACTTGCCAGTGTAGACATAGCCATTGAGTTTAGACAGAACAAAGAGAAATTAAGCGTCCCCATTTGAGAGTGACTTATTTAATTTACTGGCTTTATTTTTCTTTCCTATGTAGTGTGCCTAGGTGGCATGGGAAGAGGCTGTATGTTATACATACTGTAATAAATCAGGAAAGATTTCAGTCTCAGTCTACTGAATAAAAACAAAACAAAAAAACCCAACACACAAACAAACATACATACATTCCAATATAACCAGAAAAAGGAAAATTCTACAGATGGGCCAGATAAATTTTTCAGAGGAAAAAAATAGCAGGGTCAGTGCATCATTCCCATACAGAACATAGTTGAAGGTAATGAAGCTTGGAACATCTCCACGACTGACAGTATGCTGACATTTATTAATTCTTTGTAACTGGATTATAAACTCATCAAGGTGGAGACAGAATTTTCCTATGTGTATGTTCAAAATCTCTACATATTTTGCATGCAACCACAATCTAAAATATAATGTAGTAATCCAGAAAGAAAAATATATATATTTCAGTTCATGAATATATATTTTTGCATGTCTGAATAGCAATAAATTGGTCTACTAAAAATTCTTAATCTTCAGAAGAAGTGAAGATACCAGGAACCATCACTTTACAATTAAATTTGGGTGGGTGTTAGAAAAATGAGAAACTGAACTCATTCCAATAATACCAACTCAAACGCCAAATATCACTTGACAATATGAAAGACCTAAAGTGCTTCGTAAATAAACAATGAAATAGGTATTACTAGACTCCAAGATGTTTGTTCAAGGTTGGATTCATAATGCATGGGAGATAGTGGGCCTGAATACCAAGGTTGTAGGTGTTCATGACAATCTCTCGTGCATACGCTATGTGATTGTAAACTGGATCACTGCCAGAACATGGTATTCACTGTCCTCTCGCGAATCTTAAACTTTAATGTTCATTGCCTAGCTTGTGTATTCTAAGAACATTACCGGAGCTGTTATTACCAATCAATAGTAAGAAATGGGTGGCAGCAGCTATTCTGGCGGCAGAAAGAATTATCATAAGGAAACTGAAGTCTAATGCTCCTTCCTCTTCAACAGACTGATTGGTTAAATTTTCCAGCACAGCATTAAGGAAAAAAAGTGAACATCTAATAGAAATATATGGGAAAAAAGTAAGATTATTTACTTTAACATGAAAAATTCCAGATTACAGAACTTTACTGAATACTCTACTGACCCCTGCATACTCAGATAATTATTAATAATTCACTTACCTGTCTGTCTAATCGTATGAGTTAATGCTGTCCTACACGGCTTCATGTTTGCCTCTTCCTTGTTTTTAATTACTCTATTTATTAGTCCTTTTACTTCCATTTCTTTTAACGCAAGCCTCAGCAAATCCCAGGCACCAAGTCAACATGGGAACTGGGATATGTAGCCTGGTGCCTAGCTCTGCTGGAGAAATGCAGTGGAGGAATGCCTTCTATTGTCCAAAATAAATATTGCAGATGCCTTTTCCAGGTTTCATTTTGGCAGCGGGGCAGCTAGGCGCTTTCCTTTGACAGTGGGCACCTAGCTGGGCTCCAATTTTGTCAACCCTGTATTAAGTTCAAGAAAGAATTAGATGAATTCATGGAGGACATGTCTATCAATGGCTATTAGCCATGATGGTCAGGGGTGCAACCCCATGCACTGGGTGACCCTAAACCTCTAACTGCCAAAAGCTGGGGCTTGACAAGAAGGGATGGATCACTCAAAACTGCTTTGAACTTCTGGTTCACTCCTTCTGAAGCATCTGGCACTGCTACTTCTAGAGACAAGATACTGTAATAGAGGGACCATTGGTCTAACCCCGTGTGGCCGTTCTTGTGTTATGTTCTTAGGTGTTTTATGAAAAAATCAAGAAAAATGAAAAAGTATTCTTTTCTTTATTTTCACATGTTAACACTGCAGGCTGTAAGACAGGTGCTGTTAAAGACCAGCATGTGTTCAGAGGCAAGAGGCACAGTATTAAATTTACTATTCATACTACTTTAACCATGTACCTTTCTTCAATAATGTTGCCTAGTCCTGCTAAACTATAACAAATGAACTGACAGCCTTCCACCAGCAATCAACATTAACAAGACAAAAAACGTAACAGATTTTATACACATGGCTAAGCTCCAGAGGGCAACTATGCTTGCTTCAATCTGCTCCAAGTGTGAAGTATACTATGCATGCTATGTCTCAAATTGAAACGCAACCTCCAATACTCACTGTCTTCAGCAGGGGAAAAAAGGCAATTTCACATGTTAGTTAACTCAAATTAACAAAGCTAAGACAAAAATCTGGTGAAGACCAATTAATTGTAGCTTTCACATGTGTTCCTCACTGTGCATAGTCTGATAATTTGTTTCAAACTACTTTCTCTTCACTAGGATTTAACACTGAGTTAGGCCCGATCTACACTAGAAAGTTATGTAGAAATAAGATGCTTAATATTGATCTAGTTGTGCATGTGTCTAGCTTGAAATTTGTCTCCCACCAATGTAAGCGCCTCATTATATCAATAGAGTAACTCTATCTCTCCAAACAGGGGATTAGCTGTTAGTCGGCCAACGAGGCTCAACAGCTAATCAGCAAGGTTCATCAGTTGTTTGGGGTTGCAGGAACTCAGTAGGTCAGGTAGGGCTGCTGGCTCCAAAATAGCTGATGTGTGGATATATATGTGGGTAAATCTAAAAGAGGGAGAGGAGGCGGATTGAGGTAGGGTGAAAATGTATGGCTGCGGATGAAGATTGGATGCAGATCCACATATTTTTATCCACGAAGGGCTCTAACTGTGTGCATCAGTGACATACACAGTGTAATAATCATAAATGTAATCAAATACCACAAAATTAATAGATGCATCGCCAGTGTTATATTCATACATAAACAAGCACTACATAATTTCCAACAAGACTTAATACAACAGAGCCAGCTAGAGCAGAGTACATCACAACTCATTACTGACTCATTGTTAAAAAGTTCCTTCAAAGCATCCCTGAGCCATATAACTCCACACTGAGCTCTTCTAATAGCCCTTGTGTTTGAGTGTTCAAACTCCACTTCAGACAGCCACTCCACCACCGCCCTCCACCCCAGTAGCAAGTTCTCTCCCTTTGTGTGACAGACATTATGGAGGACACAGCAAGCAGTTATAACCATTGGAGTATCTTTCTCACTAAGGTCTAATCTTGTGAGTAAACAATGCCAGTGTACCTTCAATCTACGAGAAGCACATTCAACTGTCATTCTGCACCCGTTGAGCCAAAGTTGAATCTTTCCTTGCCACTGTTGAGATGGCTGGAGGATGGCTTCATGAGCCAGGGAGCAAGAGGCAGGCTGGTCACCCAGGATCACTATTGACATTTCAACATTGCCAATGGTAATCTGCCGGTTTGGGGAAAAGTCCCTGCTTGTGCTTTCTGAAAAGTCTTCTATTCTTAAAGATGCGAGTGTCATACATCTTCCCTGACCAGCCTACACTGATGTTGGTCAAGAGTCACCATGTTACCTGGAGACTTAAAAACCCATAGCAGTGGTAACTGAACTGGTTCTTTTAGGCAGTGTCAGGAATAAATTAATGGGGCACATCTTATTTGTCTGATGTATAACGGATACAAACTAGACTGCTTTTACTTACTTGCTTTTACAAACTAAATCTACTTTTACTAGATTTTAAGCATAATGTACATATATGATGTTACAGTAACTTAATATAGTAATTTTCACTCCATTCTGAAGATATTGTTTAACTTTACTCTCCACTGCTGGACAGTTGCCATGTTACAAGCCCACAGGCAGCTACAGCTATCAGTTTATATATTAGCCTATTCATAGATTCTAGGGCCAGAAGGGATTACTGTGGTCATCTACTCTGACCTCCTATACAGGACAGGCCATGCCTTATTTCCAGTCTGAATTTGTCTAGCTTCAACTCCCAGCTGTTGGATCATGCCATACCTTTTGTTGCTAGATTGAAGAGCCCATTATTAAATATTTGTTCCCTATGGAGGTATTTATAGACTGTAATCAAGTCACACATTAACCTATTCTGTTAAGCTAAATAGATAGGGATCCTTGAGTCTATCACCAGAAGGCATGTTTTTCTAATCCTTTAACCATTTTTGGCTCTTCTCTAAACTCCCTGCAATTTATGAACATCCTTCTTGAATACTGAGCACCAGAACTAGACACAATATTTCAATAGAGGTTGCACCAGTGCAAAATACAGAGGTAAAATAAATTCTCTACTACTTGAGAGTTCTCTTTCTGCATCACAGAATTACATTGGCTCCCACAGTGTCATCCTGGAAGCTCATGTTTAGCTGATTATCCAGCATGACCCCCAAATATTTTTCCAAGTCACTGCATCCCAGGCCAGAGTCCCCGATCTTGTAGGTAGGGCTTATGTTCTTTGTTGCCATATGTATATATTTACATTTAGCCACAAGTAAAACATGTATTATTTGCTTACATCCAGTTTATCAAGCGCAGTTTACGTTACATTTATGAAATACATTGGGATTCTTCGTGAAAAAATGATCTATACAGTAAAAGTAAGTTTATAAACTCCACATCTACAGGGCAGGAAAAATAAAAACAGGTCATTGGCAAACAACCCTTTCAATGCAGTTATGATTAATACTATTGCTATACAAAAAAAAAATCTGCTCAGAAATGGTCAAGATAACAGTAAATACCTGGAGGATCTAGCAATACTTCCAACCACTTTGCAACAAACGGTTTATTCTTCAAATGTCTCTCTAGTTAAATAAGTGCTGCTCTTGTAAAGCAGATTCTTTTTTATTCTTTCCGACTGTTGCCAGATGGCAAAATATTTCACAAAGATTGACACAGCGACTCTTATGGTATCATGCAGGTTTATGATACAAAGAAGAAATCACCTACCTATATATAAAATCATTTAGAGATGAACTGTTTTAAGTTCTTTTCTAGGGATAAATCCCCGACTTGGGGAATTAAAAGTACTATGACTCTTGAGATTTGACGGTAAAAACCTCTGTTAAAAGAAATATGATTCAAAGAAAAAGAGGGACAGATTAAAACTACTTTTTGAGCATGTTTTCAGGCAACAGATTACAGAGTACAGAAAAAATGACTAAACTCAGTGTGATTTTAATTTAAACTTAATGGCATCTGAACAGTCAATAACAATAAGTACAATAATAACAGCCATAGCAGCACTCAGCCTGAATTGTAACATTATGTGTCTAGATTATGTACTTCAGCTCAGAATATTTCATCTACATTTCATCTATAGCCTAGAACTTCTTAGCTGTTGTCATTAGTGTGATCTGGTTCACTAAGCGGACCCCGAACATCATCTGTTTATTGACAGTCAAACAACAGCTGACAGAGTGGGGGGAAAAAAAAGGAGAGAGTTTTCCTAAAAAAAAGCTACTTCTACTGAAGGACTTCTGTTGAAGAGACCAATATCACAAAGCAGGCTTTTATCCCCTTTAACTTTGGGAAAATAGAAATGAAAATGAGTTGTCTTGAATAAGGAATGCAAACCACTCTGGAAAAGTCAAGTAAGATTGAAGCACAAGAGTGGGAGGAAAAGATGTCTAGGAATGGACCCCATTACAGGTCAAGTATTTTAGACTACTGTATTGAATTCCTGTGTGAACTAGTGGGTATTTTAGAAAAACATCCAATCTTGAATTAAAAATTTCTAATAATGGAGAGTCCACCACATTGTTTGGTAAATTGGTCCAATGGTTAATTAAAGCCATTGATTACAAAAAAATTGTACCTTATTTCTAGTCTAAATTTGTCTAGCTTTAACTTCCAGCCATGGTGTGACACTGTCCAGATTTAGGGAACCATTTATAATATTATTTTGTATTAATATCTCATAATGGCTATAATCCATAGGAACTATGTCATGTTTGGTATCAATAGAAAGGTAGTCATTTGCTGGGAATGATTATACGGTTTATGGGTAGGAATTGTGTTTGTATTAGAAGTTAGGAGTATGGTGGTTATATCTATACTTTAACTTGTGTGATTCTTGTGTGATTCTGGGGAAACTCCCCAGACAGGATGTCTACAGCCATTGTCACCTTAATGGCCCAGTAAGGAAGCTCCCAGGTACAATGGGCCCAGGGAGAAACCTGTTGAGCCACTAGGACTCGAACACGTGACTCAACTCCATTTTGAATGGAAAGAACTCCACACAGCATGGAGAAGGCCAGAGGTGATAAAAGGCAGCAGCCCCGACTCCATCTTGTCTCAAGTCCCCAGTCTACAACCAACACCCATTTCTGGAACTATTCCTCTGCAACTGGACAAAAGGATTGAGATCCACCCGGCTGCTGGGTGTTTACCAGAGGAACAAGCCTGCAAACTCCAGAGGAAGAAACCTGCAAACTGCTTTACATGAACTTTAAATCATTTGTATGTATGTGATTCACTTTGACCCTTTAACATCTCTCATACTTGCTTCTTTTCATTTTATATTAAACCTGTAGTTGTAGTTGCTAAAGGATTGGCTATCAGTGTGGTATTTTGGGTAAGGTCCAAACTTATATTGTTCTGTGTGATGTGGCTGGCCCTTTGGGGTCAGGAGAACCTATTTCTTTGAGGGACCGTGTGGCTAGGTGGGAGCCAAAGGAGCTGGAGTGCAATAAAGGGAGCTGTTTCTATTTTGGGCAGATTTCTTGGTACCCAGTGTGGGGAGCCAGAAGCTGGGTTTGACTGATAGGGAGATTGATTTAAGTACCACCTATCAGTGGGGAGTTTGGCTCCCGATTTTGCAGCTTGCCCTGATTTTTGCACGTCCAGGAGGTTATCCCAGGAGACCACGGTCACACATGGTTTGAAGGATTTTAGGTCTTCAACCTGGGTCCCCAAGAAGTCTTCAGAGCACAATTACTGCCTGGCAGCATGCTGAGACAAGAAGGGAGTGAGTTGATGGAGCATAGCTCAGAAACCCTGCCCCTCAAAGCTCTGGATTGAAGGAAACATCTGGCCCCTCCAATTGGCTCAGACTTGTTATTTCTAAGCCAGGAAGCAGCACAGGAAATTTTCCAAGCAACTGGAGGAATCATTGGCTGGCTGCTACTTTGGACCCTCCCTTCTTGTGTGCCTCCAAAGTCCTGCCTTCTTCCTATTTCCTGATACCCTGGCCCGCTCCTGGTTTCTTCCCTACTGCCTTGTGTCGGATGCCTCCTTCCAAGCCCCATCCTTTGGCTACTAACTGGCTCCGACTCTTGGCCTCACTCCTGACTCTGACTCTGGCATGAACCCTTGGAACCAGTTCCTAGCCCTTTACTCCTGCTCCAACCATTAGACCTGACCACCACCACTCTGATCTAGTGTTTGTTTTACCTAAAGCTGTGTGGACTTTAGAGAATGCCAGGGGTCTCATTATAAAACATATTTTCAATCACCTCATCATTCTCATGGCTCTGCTCTGAACACTCACCAAGTTACCAATATCCTTGTTGAACTTTGCACACCAAAACAGGACATAACACACAGGATCCTGTGTCATACATTTCCCTGCATTTAATTTCCTCCCATTCTGTAAATTCCCCATCTTCAAAGTGTCTGACAAAGTAGAATTTTCTCCCACAAAAGCTCAAGCGATAAATAAATTTGTTAGTCTTTATGGCTATGTCTACACTTGCAAGTTAGTTCTAATTAAGGAAGCTTCCTAAATTAAGGGCTTCCTTAATTCGAACTAATAAATTCAATTGCTTACTTCGAATCACGGTTAATTCGAACTAGTTAGTTTGAACTAATCCAATGTGGCCATGTTAGTTCGAACTAATTGGCAGATTGACCTTCCTGCAACTGACTAATTCGAACTAAGCAAGTGCCCTGCATGGCCATGGCTAGTTCGAACTAGCATTCTAGTGGGGCTATGCTAGTTTGAATTAAGTTAATTCCAACTAACTAAAATTAGGTCGAATTGATTAATTAATTAATTGACTAATTAGTTAACCCGAACTAGCTTTTGTAAGTGTAGACATAGCCTAAAAGTGCCACAGGACTCTTTGTTTGTTTGGCTGACCTAGACTAACACGGCTACCCCTTTGGACGTTTTAATCATGTAGTTAGGTGAGGTAAGCATTTCTTTCAGCATTTTGATTCATAGAAGTTTTACTTAGCCTTTTTAAAAGTTCACTTTAATTTATTTTTCTTTCTAACCACTAAACTTCAGAATAGCTATGGGCATAATATAATAGAGAGAAAGGATGGTTAAGTGACTAGACACTAGCCACCAATTTGGGAATCCTGCACTCAATTCTCTGCTCCACCATCAACTTCTCATGTGACCATGGGCAAATCACTTAGTTTCACTGTATCTCCGATTGTGTGACCAGACAGCAAGTGTGAAAAATCAGGATGGGTGGGAGGGGGTAATAGAAGCATATATAAGAGAAAGCCTTGGCTATCAGGACTGTCTCTATAATTTCAGGCCACCCAGTCACTCTAGTCTCAGCCCCAGTCCGTAAAAGAGGGATAACAATGTAACAGATACTGCCTGAGGTTGCAATATCTTTGAGGAGCATTATATTAAGTTGAATGGTCTATGTATTACTGTGGTCTACGTCCAGGAGCTAAAAATGAGGGGGGCTGATTACTTGGGATTGTAAACTTCTCCAGAGTAGTTTGCATATACTAGTTCAAATGGGTTTCCCAGAGACCAAGAGATAAAAAAAGAATTGACAGTACAAAACAGGATGGGCAAACGTTTTGGCCTGAGGGCTACATCTGCCTCTAGGTGGGAGGGAGAGGAGCAGGGCTGGGAGGGGGGAGCAGCTGCCATCTTCCAGCCAGGATGCAGTTGCTGCACACAGTGGGAGAGAGGTGAGGGAAAGGGGTGGGATCGGGAGAGAGGAGCGGCCACCACGCTCCTGTCAGGGTTCTGCTGGGGCCACGTGCTAGGAGTGGGGCTGGGGAGGGAGGGGAAGAGTTTGAAGCATTTTGAATTACTAGGACCCCATAAGACTGATGCACAACTTCTGCTACCCTTCATGTGCCTGTAAATATTTTTATCGTATATGTTTTCTGTGTAATGTTTTTGCCATCTGCATAAATGTGGTTGCTTAGAAAGAGCTCTAGGGAGTACTGGTGAATCATACCAGTCATAGCCCTCAGAGAGAGAGCAATTCGCAATGGCTGGTCTTTAGGCAGACTGACTTATTGGTGAATATCACAGAGTATGGCAGGAGGGTATGACTTCCTGTAGAACAGACAATAGAATTTTGCCCAGCAATTCCTTCATCAAGTCCACAACTTCTAGTTGAGCTGCATTACAGTCTTACAGCAAAAATTCATTGGTACTTAACATTAATTTACCATCTGACTTGCTATACAGAAACACTGTTTTGCTATGTACCTACTATTCAGTCATACGATGCTATGAAACCAGTAGTTTGAAATATTTTTATGCCAGCTACTTCTGTGAGTGATGGAAATGACACACGAAAAAATAAATACTGATACATATGCAGGCTGCATTAATCTTTTAAATTCTCTTTTGTATTCATTCCAACAAAGCTTTTTAAAGTTTAATTCACTCAAAGAGATTGACAGCCAAATGCAATCAGTAATTTGTTAAAATGTGAATAATTTTAATTGAAGATTGTTTTTGAAAGGCGATGCTTAATAAATTACACTGGGAATTGTCTTTCAAATTCATATCAGGAAAAACACAATACAGCACATTTTCTTGAGCACCTGAGAAACTATATTTCTCATGAGTTTGTAATAATCAATTATGATTATGTCAGTCCAATTAAAGTAGATTCAATTAATATAATTGGTCTTTTACCACTGTTTGAATCACTCAAACAAACATCTATGGTCGTGTGTACACTGAAAAAATTGGTTAGCATTTTTCTGCACCAGTGTAGCACCACTGATGCTACCAGTTCTGAAAGATGACCTGAAGACAAGAAACACATGTTTTTAATCAGTGAATCAACCAAATGTGCATGGACTGTCAACAAAAAGGCTATATCTAGCCTGCACAACTCTTATTGCAGTGTGTAGACTATTTTTAGGGATTCTCCGGAGGGCTGAATCAGCCTATCTCCCTGCCACCTGGACCATACCACTTCGTTCTGGAGGCATGGCCATCTTTTGCAGTGTTGGGTGAAAAGGAATGGATAGGTATTTTTCCAACAGCATAACACTCACTGGATGTATTTCCATTCTGAGGCTCTACATCCAGGGTGTGACCTGGGAGCCATCTTCACTCATGATGGCAAATTCAATCAATCTTTCCAATCAACTGATCGGGTCTGTGAAGACCTGCTCAGCCAATCAAGAAATCAATCTCTGAAGACCAGCTCAGTAAGTAGAGTAGCGCTGAGTCACAGGGAGGGCATTTCCCTCAACTCAGTGCACTGAAGACACCGCGGTAAGTAGGCGGTAGGCAGTCAAAGGGAGATACACAAGGTATTTTAAGTACTTTGCGTATCTCCCTGCAACTGTCAGTGAAATCCCACCACCATGTAGATCTGCCTCTGGATTTTGACTGCATAACTCTGGCTGGTAAATTTAGGATAAATTTGAGTTTTGTGATGAGATTCCTCAGACAATCATTTCCTTCTAATTATTCATCTCTTCTAATTGTAAGTGCTTTATAACAACTGTGAACAGAGACCTTTATGGAATTTTTTATTTTACTTGAAAAAATACAAATATTTTAGAAAAGAAAATTCCATGTGTAGTGGCAATAGAATACCTGATAAGGCATGAATCTGGAGGAGCAGGAAAGTAATTTATTTGTTTAATACCAGATTTAGCTCCTGCCTGTGACATTTTAAGGTAGTTTAAGTGGTCCCAGCTCTACTGGTTGAAAAATCTCACTCCCGATGGTTAACAGTACAAGGATAAGGTACTAAGAGAAGGTGAGTATAAAGTTGGAAACAAGATAAAGTTACTCATTAATGAGAAAATAAATCATGTGGTACAGTTATTTGATGGTAGCATGAGATTATCCACAACTAGAATAAAAACAGGTTTCCACTACATCCCTTGTACTAGCTTCCTGACCAAGAAAAGAAAAGGAATCACAAGAAACACAGAGATCCTCAATTCTCCTCCTTTCGCCACATCAGAACAAACAATATATCATAAGCTAGATACACAAGAGTGCAGAAAACACCAGGAATTAGCACAGAAAAGTGAAAAAGTTAGAGTAAGCTATCATTCCTGAAACCCTACAGATACAAAGAAGGCCCAGGGAGAGAAATGAGGGTAGGAGAAACAAATGGCTAAAGAGATGGTCAACAGGGCAGGAATTAAATTAAGTATTAATATGAAATAATACATAATAATCGAGTATTACTTTTTTGGAGTAGAAGGAGTTTGAATCAGACTGAGGGAACGGTCTCTGTCTAGAACTAATATGAAACCAGAAAGTGAATTGTGATAGAAGTTACCTGAATCATTTACTTTAAAGGTAATACTAAAGGGGCAAAATGTAAACAAAATATATGGAAGAACAGGAAACAAAATAATTACATACTGATTAAGGGAAATAAATAGAATTACATACAGGGTAATAATTCAAGAAACAAGGCAGGAGATGATACATGTCTGTAATATACATGGTTATCTTTTTTACATAGGAAAAAGTCTAAAAAGGGAAAACACTACACTGTCCATCCAAATTATGTCACAGTGAAATAGACAGATTGATTCTAAGGGAAAGAATAGAAGTAAAAGTTTATGGGAAGACCTATATAAACCACAGAGTAAATTCCAGTTGTGACTTGCTATAGACTACAATGTAAAATTCTAATAAAATCCTGCTTAAGCATATCACATCACAACTCCAGCACTTGAGAGTCATGGGGGATTTTAATTATCTAGATATTTGCTAAAGCACACATAGTAAGAAACAAATATAAGAAAGATTTAAAAGAGTCCTCAGCAATATTTTATTAAGACTAGCAACAGCGGCTAGGGGAGATGTTACTATTGGTCACAGCTTAACACCAACGAACATAGAGAATAACAACTTTGGTCAAATTATCACAAAATCATCCGTTTTTCAATACTGAGAATAGAAGACAAATATGAACAGACTAGAAGTGAATGAAAAACACCACACGGAATATTAAGAAACATAAGAACAGCCATGCTGGGTCAGATCAATGGTCCAGTTAGCTCAGTATCCTGTGTTCCAACAGAGGCCAATGCCAGGTGCATAAAAGGGAAAGAACAGAACAGATTTCCATTAAATGATCCATCCCATCACCCATTCCCAGCTTTTGGCAAACAGACGCTAGGAACACTTCAGAACATGCTTTTGCATCCCTGCCCCATCCTGACCAATAGCCACTGATGGACCTATCATCTATGAACTTCTCTACTTTTTTTAACCCTGTTATAATCTTAGGCAGGCCTGGTCTATACTTGAAAAAAACTGATCGATTGAGCAGCCAGTGTACACCCGCTCAATCGATCTCGGAAGTGCTCTCTGGTCAACTCAGTAACTTCACCCCTTCAAGAGGAGTAAGGCTGCATCGACCGGAGACCACTTCAAGTGGGCAATATTCTTTTATTTTAAAAAATAATCATTTTAAAATAATTATTTTAAAAATAATCAGTCATAATTCCTAGAGAGAGAAGCATAAATCCAGATACCACACAACACAATCTGAGGAGTTTTTGAAACCTAAAGCCTTTGAAACGAAAATATTCCCCTACATGGATTTTGTAAAAAGAATTTCCTAGGGGGTTGTGCCAGTCCAAGAAATCCACTTAAACAGGCAAGTTTTCCTTGTTAAGTAAAGATCTTTCACTTTCCCTGCTATCAAACAATTAGACCAAATAGACTGGTTTTATGGTATTCATCCATACAGACATGGCACTGAAAGTGACAAACTCAAGATTTGTATAGGCGAAGTCTGAATTTCTCAAAAAGTTTCTTGAAAAACTGTAGGGACATCATTATAAAAGAATTTCCAGGTGTCTTTATTTTTCAGGACAGAAGGCCTGGCAACACTTTAATAAATGGAAACAGTGTCAAAACAGCGCTGTCCCGTGGGGGCAGCGGGGCCCAAGGCCAACTGGCCTAGGCAGGCCCCCCCCATGCTGGAAGGGAGTCGGGCTGCTCCACCCCCCAGGGAGCCAGCCCAGGCAGGGAGGCTGAGGCCGCCGGCTCCGGCCCCGGCCCCGGCCCCGGCAAGGGGGTCCCCAGGCTGCTGCGGCCGGTGCCCCAGCCAGGAACCCGAGGCCACCGTTGGGAGCGGTTCCCGCAGGGGGCAGGCCAGCCCAGAGGCGGGTCCCGGCCACCTGCCCCACCCCTGGGCCTGCCTGCCCCGCCCTGGGGGCGGGGAGGGTTAGCCCAGGGGCCGGGCTAAGTGCTCCCTGCCTGACCCGCTGCCTTCGGCTCCCAGCTGCCTCCCAGCTGGGAGCGGGACAGCGTGGGGCCCGCGTAACCGCGGGGCCCGGGGCAATCTTCCCGTTCGCCCCCCCCCCAGGGACAGCCCTGTGTCAAAAACAGTAATATTAACAAGTATAATGGTATTATTAGTTCATGGTGCTCATTACTTTCCAGCCAGACGAGAAGAAAGGGCTCTTACCCCAAAGATCTCAAAATTTAGACAGAGAATAGAGGCATTAGAAAATTCTTTTCTTTTTAGAAGAACTCAATATATATCACTCCTTGCTCTGCACATTGGCAGTACTGTATTGGCAGCAGACTGTATCAGGTTAAGTTTGTCCATTATAGAAAAGTTTTTCCAAATCCTAGTTACATGTATTAATCTTTTGGCTTCTGCACTTTGTTGGTTCCTATATGGAAAGTCATGCTGAACTAAACTGGGCAGCAGCTCTCTCTTTAAAAATGGGACATCAATAGATGCATGCCATCTCTAGAGATTTTTTTTTTTGCCTTGCAAGGAAACTCCACAATGAAGCTTAGAAGTTATTGCAAACAAACAATGCCAAAGTACAGTTTACTTATTACTGCAATTTTAATTTTGCTAACATCCAGTTACTATTATTACTGTAATCAAGCACTACAATTAAACACTTTTATATCATGTCCTAAATACTGTTTGATTTAGCTTCTAATGGAGTAAACAAGAGTGAGTTTTAGTTCCTAAAATCTGAATTTATTCCAAAGGGCCCGTGTTTTCTTACATTTCTATAAGGCAACCTCTGATTCTAAACACAGCTCTTTTATAATCCCTTTAATGTTGTAAAATTCCACTTCTTACCATTTTTTCCTTCTGGGACCATAGCTACGTAAGTAATTTGAGCTACTGTGAAGAAGTTATGCTGCTCAGCAATTACTGAAGTAAAATGTTTAGATGGTTGTAGCAGGCAGAGCCCCTAGAATCCCCGAAGGCACAAAATTATCTCGGAGTAGATCCGTTACCTAAAGATTACACTCAGCATTCACTAAGTTAAGTGGTCAGAGTGAATGCTGAAAGGTTCTAGATAACTCGTTTGTCCTGGCAAGAAAAACTGATTACTAGTGAACAGCTTCACTCAAAGAAAAATTGTCTAAAGGTTCTATCAAGGCGGCTCATCAGGTGCACATTTTCAGATCTGCCAACGGAGTAGCATTAAAATGCTGAAGTTTTACCACGTGAAATGAAGAGGAAGGGCAAACACTTGGGATAAATAGCACTGAACCAGAGAAAACCTGTCTGTGAGGAGACCAAAGGGGACAGTGATAAAAGTAGATCTGTGGAAAGAAAGCTACAAAATATATGATTGACAAATTATCCTTAGAAATTAATCATCTGAAATAAAGAAAGTATGAATTGGCAGCATTTCATCTGTTCAACACTGAAAAAATCTGAAGGGATGTGAAATAACTGGCTCAAAACATTTTCACTGGCGGTCGTACCTTGGAAAGGATGTAAGATACAATGATACTCTATCTCCATGCCCTAAACTCAACCTGGGGCCTGATCTGTGGTAGCAAGTAGAAGGCGTCATTGTGCAAGCACGTGCAGAGTTTTTTCCTAGAGTGCAGTTTGCATGGAAAACTTGTAGAAATCTCAGCTCACACGCATGCCCATTTTTTAAGAAAATGCAGCACTTATCCTGGGGACTCAGACTCTGAGTCTTGTGTGGCAGCACTACCACCAGACAACTTAACTGAATCGGCCCAAAAGATGTTAAGTCATTCGCTGTTTTCCCATTAAAGTACACTATGTCTGGCCAAATGGGCATCCTAGTTACCAATTTTAGCAGCCCATATAGGAGAAATGAGGCTTAAAAGAAAACATAGCTGGAGGATTTGGATTTCAAGAATACCATAGGATGAGTGGGAACTAGAGCTATTAATGAAAAGAAGCATTAGATTTAGGAGGACAGTTTTACCACTATGCCCAAATGCTGGGCATAGGCTGGTTTGGTGACGTCTGCGGAAAAAGAAGGGGAGGCTACAGTAGCCTCTTTACCTCTTTCACTCTCACTTTGTGATGGACAACCATCAGTGCCAGTCAACGTCCAGCCACGTAGACAATGCCTCATATATACACACTGGATGGTGTGCTACCACGGAGTTGGAAATCACCTTCCAAACCAGTTTCCTTGAAGACTGGTATTTCTTCCTTTGGCTTCCCTGTCTCTTATAAACTGTAAACTCTTTGGGGAGAGAGACCATAAACTCTTATATGTCTGTTCAGCACCTATCACATATTGACAACATCATAACAAGAAATAGATAACTTTTACTTTATTTTTAAAAAATTCCATCAGAGGGATACTTAAGCTTAGAGACCTGCATGGATATAAAATTTGGATCGGCATCCGATCCACGATTTGCAAAAATGATCCACGGATACAAAGTGCATATTCATGGATTTGCAGGGCTTTAAATATGAAATTTGGATCTGCATCCATCCGTGATCAGCAAAAATGGGCAACTGATGAGGATATAAAGTGGATATCCACAGATTTGCATGGCTCTATTTATGCTTTCCAGAGATAGCAGCACCATAAGAAAGAAATCAAATGCATCTTTGATAGGGAAATTCACTTAATAGTGAATGTGTACTCCTTTATTAAACATAACCCAACCAGTATAACAATGACCTTTAAAAGGTCAAACTAGAAAACTTAGAACACTAAACCAACGGAGTTTATAGTTTGTGCTCACTATGTACGCTAAATGCACCTGGCAAGAAAGATAATTTCTTAAGCATTGTGCAATTCATGAGAGTTACTTACTACCTTAAACATAGATGGGATTACGCAAGTACTTACTTTAGAATATGAAATTTGATTTGCTGGGATATTACGACAGGCACCTTAAAATGATAATAAGCATTTGACATTCTTTTTATAGCATACAAATACACTATTGAAGAAAACAGGCTAGTTAAGATAGTCATTTAAAATAAAACCTAATGTTTCTATGGATTTTCAGCCCAAATAGCAGCTTAATGGTAAATCACATATGTAAACGTAAATTGATGCTGGCTGTAATTAAGCAGTCATCAATCTTTCCTTTCCATATGTGATTTATTTTGCTGACCTAACATTACACCAGGATTGACAGAATCTTGCATAATGTATCTTATCAGAATATGCAAAAATATAACCACAGCAAGAACTGTATATACTGGTAGAGATTTAACACGCTGTGTTCCAGAAACTAAAACAAATTCTCTGTATAGTCCTGACTGATTTTCAAAATAGACAACTGTAAACTGTAGGATTAATCTGCACTAATATTAATTTGAAAGAACGATCCACAGATGCAGAACGCATATCCATTTAGAGGCCCTGTTCTAATGTGCTGTTCCAAGTAAACGGTAACAAACAAAAATACAAAATGCTTTATAATTCTGCTACACAACCATCTGCTTAGCAGTAAGAGAAAATCAAATAGCAAATCACTGTGTTCAAAAGAGAACATTTTTCTCTAAGGCTAAATGCGTTCCTCGACGGCATACAGTTTATATATCCTTCCACTTGCAGGTGAATTCTGCTTTGAACCGATATCTTAAGGGTGTTCATGGTACTATCACCTATTCAGAAATATTTCTCATAGATCGAAACTAAAATTGAAGCCAGTGGGGAAGTAGGTGATAGACTGAGTAAATACATTATCCTATCCCTGAAAATTTGGAGTTACATCTGCCCGTAAATCATTAATAGAAGGTAATTTGATGGTGTTAAACTCTTCTTAGTGGCCACTAGACCACGTCTTAAAACCACTACCAAATGAGGCACAGTTCAAATGATCTGCTCAGGACAGCCAAGAACTGGAACAATAGATATGTTGTAAAACCACGGTGCACTGCAAAGCATTTCAAACAGCAAGCTACAGGACGTAATGAGAACAAAATCACACTTAAATCAATACAAATAAACTTCAGTTTGGCACTAGAGTAGAGGAAAATAATGAAAAATCACAAGTCAAGATACAAGAAAACTGTCCTTTCAATTCCAGATGCGAATACAAAGATGAAAAAGGGGAAGATTGAGCACTGACAAAAAGTCATCAATAGAAAGGGAAGAACAGGACTATATCACTACACTATTAGAGGAACAGAGATATTATCCGATGAGATAAGACATCAGGGAAATAGAAAGCCAATATCAACAGGATTTATATCCAAGCATTTTCCACAAAGTAAGCAAAAGTATTTCCATTATATAGGGAATTCAAGAGCACCATGTACAAGGCAACTGGCAGAATACAAGAAATGATCAAGAACCATCTTGTCAAGTCATAATTTGTATATAATGAATATAGCTACTAAATAATATAACATAAATCTGGCACATTATGGTATTCAAGCTGCTACAACATAGCAAAGAGCTTGAACCTAACACTGAATTTTCCAAAAAAATAATAAGTAACAAGTAATAAAAGTAACAAGACTAGAAGATCAAGCTCACAAACTACCTTAAAAGTTTTTGATATGTATTGCTAACATATTTACCACACAATCAGTTATACAGCTCACAATAGTAACCCTTTACTTCAACATGAGGAAGAAGAATAGTGCCCGAGATGTCATGTTTAAAGCTTTAAGGAATCTTTCTGCCTATATTTTCAATTGCACATAGCACACAACTGTAGAATTACTGGTGATGACTAACTTCATTTTTTGTAAGGGTCAAATAACATCCACATCGATATTGACCAACATATAGTGAAGCAAGAACTTCAATGAAATATGTAAAGTGGAAGGATTTCTTCTTCCAGAAGCCAATAAAAATGTTTCTCTCCTTTGAGAATAGTCATGAAGAAAAACCCAAGCTAATTCAGCAGATGACTCTCCCATCAATCTGTTCCTTAACTCTAACATTTCAATGAACAGCCTGCGATCACTCCAATATGAGATCATATATCAGTTGTATTTGTGGTACACGTGGTAAAGAAAAATGGATTCTTAAGTGGTCATCTCCTGATATGTGTGAGAAGCCTCCAAATGCTGCCAATCCATAGAGTAAAAAATATATAAAAAGACTGATAAACGAGCCATATAACAACATAGCTAGTTATTAAGTGATTTGGCCTTGCAATATTGCAAGAACACTGGTAAAAGAATTTAGTATTATAAAGAACAACATAAGAAGCCAGCAACTGACATATCTAAAACAATAGCATTGCTCGATATACAATTACATTGAAGTGTACTAAAATGTTCATGTTTAAGTTCCTATCATTAAGAATAAAGCTGTGGCCTTTTTAACACCACATAATTCATTGTGTGTAGAGGCAGGGTGTTTCAGGCCAAGTGCACATTACAGTATTTTTAATAGTTTTCATAAAGGAAACAGATACCAAAAACATCAAAATGTCCATGAAAAACAGATCAGTGAAATGCAGACCAGGACTGCAGGTTGCTGTCAGTGGGGTGTGAGGAATGGACTGGAAATTGTTTTGGAAGGGACCATGAGCTGGGGGAAGGCTCTAGGTTTGACACTGGACAAGGAGACTGGGACTTACAGCCAATGGCAGACAGAATAAGAGAGAGACAGATCTGACAAGGTGCCAAAGGCAAGGAATTGGCTGTGCAAAGGAGAAGGCGCGAAGGTGGTGGAAAAGACTGAATGAGGAGCCCTGGGAATCACTGTGAATGGGGGCCAAGTGTTCAGACAAGAAGCCTGGGTGGAGGGATTGAGGGGGTAGGAGGACACTGACTGGACTAAGACTTGCAGGAGGTATCTGAGATGAGAAGTCTGAGCAGTAGAGATGACGACTCAGTAGGTGAGGGAATAGGTCTGGGATGAGGACCAAAGTTGGACAACACATGGGAGTGGGACAGTTTGGGGGTGACAGGACAGAAAGGGTTAAACTTGGGGGGATGAGTCTATGCCCATTAGAACATACTCCCTTCCAGGGCCTAGAATGGAAGCCAACATCTCCAAGTTTCACCATTCCTTTGCTATCTGTAAAACCCACTTACAAAATGTTCTATTCCCCTTCACAGGTGGTCTATACACAGGCCAGCTACCCACTACTGTATCAGTTACTCCATTTGTTCTAATGGCAGAGATCTGTATTATGGATCTAAAGTTTCCAGGCCTTCTGATTACCTAGGTGAGTGTCACTATGATGCCACATGATGAATTTTTTCCCTGTATGCTTTTTTAAGAACCTAGAAACACTGCACACAAAAACCTATGAAATGAAAGTTACTAAATCAAGCACTCAACAGTTAGAATTAACTTTAATTTCATCTCCTCCTTCATATGCATTATGATACTCTCTTGAATTACATAATCTCAAACTATTTTTTCCACAGGACCCATTCTGAAGGCTTGAGTTTGCTACCTTAATGATGCTCCTTTAATGACATTTTGTGTGTGTAATAGGATAAATCACCTATCGTAGTGCCCCTGCAATACTGGGATAACAACATCTTAGGCAGGCTGCCATTTATCCAGCCAGGCTAGGGTTATATAGCCCAGTAAAAACACACAAATAAATATACAAATTTAGAGGCAGGAAAGTCCAGAGTGTGTGCTCTTCTTTTTAACTGGAGTCTGAAGATAAGCTCATACTGGAAAAACTGTATCCTCTGCCGTTTCCAATGCTGGCTTTCAGAGTCTGCCTCTTCCCCTTTTCTTCCACTGTTCGTCTTGTTAGTTTGCACAGACAGGAAGGCAGTCAGACAGAACCAATAGAAGCTTGAGTTTGGTTCTTTGTGAAGAATAAAAAATCGGGATGAAGAAACCATAGAAGGATGGATTCCCCCAAAGCAGGGGGGTAGGTGGGGGGATGGGAAGAGGAAGGCAGAGAAGGGAAAACTCCACTGAAGGTCAAAAAGGAGGCGGAGGGAGACCGAACAGGGAGGAAGAGGACAAAGGGATTAGGATATTGCTAGGAGGAAGCAATAGGCTAGGGCTAATATTACAAAATGGGGACAGAAAGCCACTAGGATATGTCTACACAGCAGGTAGACACCAGCGGCTGGCCCGAACCAGCTGACTCAGGCTACCAGTGCTTGGGCTACAAGGCTGTTTAACTGCAGTGTAGGCATTCAGGCTCAGGCTCTAGGAACCCGAGAAGTAGAAGGGTCCCAGAGCTTGGACTGCAGTCTGAGGTGGAACATCTACACCGCAATTAAAGAGACCTTCAGCCTGCATGCCACAAGCCTGAGTCATCTGGCATAGGGCTGCTGCCGATATCTAACTGCACTGTAGACATACCCTAAGGTACCTTCCCCTCAAGGTATATGATGGTTGCTTTGGGGAGAACAACGAGGCCTGAATACACAACTTTATAGATATTAGTCACTTAACCTTTGAGGTTCTCTTAACACTAGAGACCTGCAAATCCGTGGATACCCGCTTCATATCCACAGACATCCACGGCCCCGTTTTTGTGGATTCTAGCTTGGCTGCAGATACTACTTTTATCTGCCCAGGGCTCCACAATCCGAATCTCATAGCTGCTGCTGCCAAATTTTAGTCTACAGCATTGTTAGACTGAGATCTCAGTTTCCTAAGTTCTTCTGTTTGTGCTCAGCTCCCACTCAGCATGCTGTGCTACTGCAATGAACGTTCGCTTCCTTGCTGGGCTGAGTACAGCCTCCCTGGGACTGCTCCACCTGCAACAACTGAGTGATCTTCCCAGGGCCAGCACAGCTGGAGTAACAGTCGTTTGGATCAGGGCCAGCAGGGGTTCTGAACACCATTAGGGGCTGGCTGCCAACTAGTCCCACCTCTCCCAGGCTACCTACACCTGCAAAAGTGGTCAGACCTCAAGCCACCCCCAAGTGTGGTGTTCAGAAGCGGTCTGGTTGCCAGTCAGCGACCCCCCACTCCCATCCCCACTGCCATAGCCACTGATCAGGTAGTCTCCAAAGCTGGCTGGGAGCTTGCCACCCAACAGCCAAGTGATCCAGAGGCAGGGGGGTTGGTTGCTTTGTTCAGGAGGTGTGGGGTGGGATTTGCAGCCATTTGGGGGTCTGGGAAGCAGCAGAGGTCAGTTGTTAGGTGGGTAGCTGCTGCTCTCTAGGAGCTGACACAAGCAGCTGCCCCAGAAGAAGTTGTGGAGGTCGTAGACCAGGACTGTATATGTTGTACAAGATTTATGTTTAAAATAGAAACAAACAATAACAATACAACAATGGTTTGTGCACATTTATTAAGCCACTGCTTTCTTATACTACAGTACACAGGCAGGCACACAGGCAAACACTCCCCAGTGCAGAGGCATTATGTGAGGAAGCTAAGCTGCTGCTAGGGCAGTGCGGTTCAAAAGTGGATAAATATAAAACATGGCTTCCATATCGCAGGCTGGATATATTCTGTTGCTGACGGATGCAGATCGGATGCAGATCCATATGTGTGCACCCGCACAGGGCTCTACTTATTACTAGTGTTATTTTTCTGCTTTAATAGGAGATCTTTACAAGGTTGCATCATTGAGGATTGATGCACCCACCACAATGTGATGCTCTGGGCAAAGGAGGAAGGAGTTAATGGATTTTTGAGCTAGTTTGAGAGCATATATTTTAAAAGAGCTGAACTCTAACCATTTTGAGGGCCTGATTAAGATTTTTTTAAAAGACAAAATTCAACTGAATGCACACACTTCCTTGTGGCAGCTGGGATCTTGATGACTACATGACCATGAACTATTTTGAAAAGTGCCATTGGAAAAGTTTCCCACTGTTGATAGTTACGGTATTATCAACCAGCATGGAGATAATAGTATTCTGATTGCTGATTGTAAAGGATCAACTTTCCTAGCTAGTGATAAGTGTGATTGCAGAGGACGTTGATAGAAATGCAAACTACATATTCCAGAAATATTAACAGAAGATGAAGAAGTTGAGCAATTAGAGGAGTTTTATTTAAAACTTGTTTGGTTTCTTTGGCTGCGTCTACACTGGTAAATTAAGTCGACTTAAGCTTGGCTTAAGTCAACTTAATGTGCCCTGCGTCTACACTACACTTTGCTTAAGTCAACTTAAGGAAAATAAAGTCGACAATGAAAATTAAGTCGACTTTATTAAACCACCTTTCTATTCGACCTAAGGCTTAATTCGACTTTCTAAAGTCAAATTAAGCCAGTGTAGCCCTGGGGTAACCCTAAGTCGACTTAGGGCTACCACAGGACTACACCAATGCCCTCCCTGCCAGGGGGGGTCATAGGGTGAGTCTGGCATCCCCCCCAAAGGGCAGGGCATGTGGGCACGGTGTGACACTGTCTGGATTTAGGGAAGCATTGATGATATTATTTTCTATAGATATCTCATAAATGCTATAATCCATAGGAACTATGTCATGTTTGGCATCAATAGAAAGGTAGTCATTTGCTGGGAATGATTATATAGTTTATGTCTAGGAATTCTATTTCGATTAGAAGTTAAGAATTTGATGTTATATCCATACTTTAACTTGTGTCATTCTGGAGAAATGTCTTAGACGGGAGGGTGTGAACAACCATTGTCTCCTTAATGTTAAGGAATCTGCCAGGTGATCTGGTCCCAGGGAGTAAACTGATGAGCCATTAAGGATACAATGGCTGTATTCTTTATGTCCTCAATTTTATTAGTCTAGGCTCTAGCATGCGTGTTATAATTTTATTTTATATGTACATTTGTTTTCTATCTTTCTATTTGCTATGACTTGAATCTCTGTGCTTTGTTAAAAATATATACTTGATTACACTACAAACAGATCTAAGTACTGTGTATCAGAGATGAAATCTGGGTGTACTGTTCCTTTAGAAGCAGCAAATCTGCAAATATTGTGTATTTCCAGTGTCGAGTGTTCCGTAACACAAGATGTTATGCTAAGTGAAAGTGGTAGCGAGGGGCCTCTCAACACTTGCTACCCCTGGTCACAAGTCATACAACCTTTATAGCACAGAACTTCTCCTGTATGTCCTACATAGTGTTAGATCCTGCAGGGAGGAGGAATGAGTGACTGCTGCCGGGTTGCTGTTCCCTCTACTGTGCTGGGGGTAGGAAATGACAATTGCCTTGATTCCAGCTGGCATGAACAGGGAAGTGAGGTGCTTTGGGAAAAGGGCTGGTTCAACCTATTACCCCCAGCTGCAGAGGAAGTAGAACCCAAATGGTGACTATCACAATTTGCTTTCTGTCCCCTTTTAAGGCTACTCAGCTATTCATTGCCACTTACTCAGGTTGGACTGAAAAATGCCAACCCAGTCCCTAATGCTTTAATTCACGGATGTCAGCTAACCCCAATAAAAGGATGATGTCTACCAAGAGGAAAAGTTATTGATTAGACTTAAGATGGCTGAGGAGTCCAATTTGTGCTCTACAGGTTTTTCCGCATATGAGACAGGTGGTCTGTTGGATAGAGCACAACTGCTGGACTGGATGCTCTACTCTTTCCTTCTTCCTATGCTTTGCCTCAATACTGGCGATGGTGGCTGCAAAGAGAATGCCGGTATTGGTGTGACAGTCCTTCCATTCAATATGGAGAATTTTCCTAAGGCTGTTGGGAGCATTGAAGACACTTCACTTGGCTTTCATATGTCACCCATGTTTCACTCCCAGAAGGAAGAGTGGGGTAACTACTGCATTGTAGACCAGGATCTTAGTTTCCATCTGCAGATCTTTGTCAATAAAGACATGATGTAACACCTTTCCAAAGGATGCTCTGGCACAGTGGCTCCTATGTTCAATCTCCACAACAAGATTGGCTATCTGGGAGAGGTGGCTACCAAAGTAAAGGAAATGTTCATCGTGTTCCAGGAGTTCACCGCCAATGGCAATTTGTAGGAGAAGGAGGGCAGTTTGTAATGGAGCATGCTGGAGGAGCATCTTGGTCTTCCCCCCGCTGAGGGAAAGTCCAAGGCAAAGTCTGAGTGCCTTTAATTATAAGAACACTGTTTCTACCTCCAACAGGTGATTTTTAACCATACATTCCAAATAATCCTTAGCAAAACCCACAGTATTCTAAAGGAACATAGAATAGGTGCATATGCTGGGACATATTTATTTTGTTTCACAGTCTCATAATTTTTGATAACCCAAAGCCTTAATTTAAAAATATTGAGGCTTCGCTTGATGCCAAATTATTATCATCCTGGAATAAATGCAAACATCTCGATTTGTTCTGTAATGTGTTGAAAGCTCCACAGCTGAGCAGTGAAGTGAAGTCTAGGATGGCTCCAACATCCCTGTTTTCTACTCAATCCATGATGTCTGACAAAATCATTTAAAAACATACTACGAAAGACAGATTAATATGAAACCTGAACTAGTTAACAGTTTTCTGTCACTGGTGACGTGTTATACATTCAAAGTCAGTCTTTCTGTACATAAACAAACATTAAACAAACCAACCAACCAAAAGTATTGGGATTAAAATGGAATTGCTGTGAGATTTCTGTTGAAAATATTTAAAGAAATTTCCATCCAAGTGAAGTTTTATTTTTTGATCCACATAAAAAACTGAAGGAAATTTTCAGACAAGGCCTGTTTTTAAAATGTCAGATAAACTAG
>ML685902.1:3010159-3043027 GCA_007922175.1 Pelusios castaneus
AGACACAAGTGGAGCCTCAATACATGGGGGAGAGTCAGGAAAGAGTAACAAACAGTGATCGAAAGAGGTATGCAGAGAGTCAGCTGGTCAGATGGTTTGTAGTCTAGCCTTTTTCTCCAGCTGCTAAACTGCATAAAAAAACAGCTAAAAATACAGTCTGTGCATTCTTCATGTTGCTTTCCTGTATAAGCAACTGCTGTAGTTGCCATAGGAATTCTACGATTGCCAGTGACAGGGTAAGTGGTCCACAATGGTGTTTCCCAAATGAATTTGGATCCTGAGTGGGTTGCAAAAAACATACAAATGCAGCTTGCGGATTGCCTTAGTAAAAAGTTTGGGACTGGCTAGTCCAGAAGGCACACTCTAAAAGGTGGTACATACTCACTGTATTTAAGCACAAGAACTCCTGATTTCAGCAGCATGTACTTTTTCTAAATGGCAGTCTGGTTTTCCCCTAATATTTTAAATTGGAGAGTCCACAAGGAACTGCATGAGCCTGACCTCATGTGAACTGTGAAAAGCTTCAGATACTCTTGTTCCAACTGTGACATTTTCTGGACTAGGGAATATTCTAAATTAATTCCTCAGGATCTTGACAGCCTGGACCTGCCATCTTTATACATTATGGGCTGCTCCATTCACTTTTTGGATTGTGAATCCAGGCTCCAAGCTGTCAGCCTATCCCACTGGAAGCATTTCCTCCTCAAAAGGTCAATGCCAAGATATTCAGTGAGAACTACTGAAAGCAAGACTTCACTGCACAAAACACTAAAAAAAAAAATCCTCATTTATTTAAGCCAAAACCTTTGCCTTTGCAACAGAGATGTGTCAGTTTTAGAGGCTGCTGCTCTGAATTAAATGGGAGTCGCAACAGACTCACGAAGAAGAAACATTGTTGACGGAAAAGAAAGAGCAGTCCACTATGCGTATTTCCCTTTGTTTGTCACTGAAAACCCACCCAAGTGTAATGAATTTTAAAACTCCCTATGCTTGCATGCCTGTGCATATGCACACAGAGTGAAAAACACCTGAGAAAAAAGACTGGTGAAAAGGCTGCATAGCACTTAAAATACCAACACAATATAGATCTGAGAGAAGAACGGCATCACCTTAAGTCTTACTTCAGAGCAACGACTGATATTTAATCAATATTGTACAGTGCCATAAATATCCACTGCACTATAGAAATAACTCAAAGTGGGTGGAAACTCTGTTTAATCAGATATCAGTTTTCACTCATCGATTTTCATGAAATAAGGAGAGAGCACTTCGAAGAACCAGAGAATGGAAATATCTACATCAACAGATCCTTTTCAAAGTGTGCAGCCTCATAATTTCATCTTTGGAAATATCATGGATTTGTGTTTTATCCCTTTAAAAGGTGTAGAAAATAATACAGTATTTGTAAGTGCTTAATACCTTGATTATAGGAATAAAGTATTAATTAATCCTACTTACATTTTGTTAATAGTTGATTCTGTCATTTCCCTATCAGCCTTCCACATTTACACTTAAACAATATAAATATGTATATTTAAAATTGTATGCAAAAAGTCTACTGTCGGATTTCCATGATGCCAAAAACTCTCCTTTCAAGCTGTCTTTGAAGATGGAGTGATACTTAATACTTGGTATAACGGGGCTTTTCATCTTATGCTGTAGAGTAATTACTTCCCACTTCAGAACTACAACATGAATTATCATCTCAGACTTATACTCCAAGTGCCATAGCCAGCATGGAAAAATCTGACAGAGAACATTATGGGTTTACTCAAGGGAGTCTGATCTTTGCTAACTGCAAAGAATAAATCACGACTATTCAAGCATAGTATAATGAGATACAGTATGAGAAATGACATACATTACTGGGTCTGTATTATGGAAAATCATGGCAGCTGAATTTTCTCAGGTCAGCACAAGCCAAACCATATGCAATAATAAATACACCAGTACAAAATTGTAACTCTGTATATACTGTATGCTCATAACTACATCACAGGGCTTGTAATAAACTTCAAAGTAAAACAGAAAATTCTTCTGAATTTTGTAACATGAAACTTCACTACAAGCCTTTCTGGTTGCCATATCGCGTGCAGAGCCAAAGGCATACAGTAATCAGATGACACCACAGTATAGCTTAAAAATTGCAACTGGCTTGACATATAGAATAAAGTGAATGCCTCTCTCAAAGGCTGCTCTGGACAGAGAATAAAACTGCAAAGAGAGAAAGCCAGAAAAGAAGCATCAATGGGTAACAAATACACTTACTTGCTTCCCCCACTTCTTACCACGGCTTGCTCTCCTACCAGAACAATGCCAGAGCATGGAGATGAAAAGATGGGCAAACAGAAAAAACGTCTTTAAAACACTACTCTACTAAGTAAATCCTGGAAAAGTAGTTAATTAAGACAATTGCTTAACGAGAGAAAGAAGAGCAGTATTTCAATTCCAATTCCAGAGCTATAATCATTGGCCTATCAAAACAATCAAGAGCCTTACCTTCTTGTTTTTCTTCCTGGCTTCTCTTCTTGCTTCCTTTTCTCTCAGCCTTTTCTCCTATGAGAAATAAGAAGGTACATTATAATTTTAAAGTCATACTCCCATTTTATCTTCAAAGAGTAAAATACTTTTCAAAGTAGAACTATCCTGTTTAACCCACCTCTACTGTGACAGTCAGTAGAATAAAAACAATGAATACATCTATGACTGAGGCACCATTCATTCATGTCCCTCTTACCAGGGAAGGCAAAACACACAGGGATGATTATGATTTTATTCTGCACTAAGACAAAATGAATATTTTAAGGAACAATGCAGTTCAACATTCTGATACTATTTTAAAGGGGTTGTTTAATTTAAAACACTAACATGGCATTGTCTGGTTCCATTGTTTATGATTTCTCATTGACGTCACATGAAATCTCAGTTTACAAGTAAAATGAGAATTTTCGTAACAAAGAGCAAGGCTCCTCTCAGTCAAGCTCTGTTCTTCCTGGCTTCCACATCACCGCCATTATCAGATCCTGCAGTGGAAGAGACTCAGACTTTAAGGCCAGAAGGATGATCTGACCCTCCTGCATATTGCAGGCCACAGAACCTCACCCACCTACTCCAGTAATAGACCCATAACTTCTGGCTGAGTTACTGAAGTCCTCAAATCATGATTAAAGATTTCAAGTTACAGACAATCCACCATTTACTCTGTTTTAAACCTGTAAGTGACCTCAGCCCCATGCTGCAGAAGGACGCAACCCCCTCCTAGGGTTTCTGAGCGGGCCTTGAGAGTCCTGGGCTGAAGCAGGACAGGTGGTTTGTCTCTCACCTATTCTCAAAAACCTCTTAACAAAAGAGATTCCACAATCCTGAGAGTTAGGAAGTTTTTCCTAATGTCTATCCTAAATCTCCCTTGCTACAGATTAAGCCCATTACTTCTCCTATTTTCAGTGGACACGGAGAACAAATAATCCCTGTCCTCTTCATAAAAGCCATGACAAGTTTGAAGAGTGTTATCGGGTCTCCCCTCATTCTTCTTTTCTCAAAACTAAGTAAATGGGGGGAGAGAGGGAGGATTTGGGTTTTTTTAAATCTTTCCTCTGAGGTTAGGTCTTTTAAATCCTTTATCATTTTTTGTTACTCAGGATTCTCTCCGGTTTGCTAACTTGTTTCCCAAAGTGCGGCGCCCACAACTGAATACAATATTCCAGCCAAGGCCCCAGCAATGCTGAGTAGAGCAGATCTCATAACAATATTAGCTTTTTCCACAATTGTAACACACTCTGACTCTCAATTTGTAATTCACTATTAACCTTAGATCCTCTTTCAGCAGTACCACCACCTAAACAATTATCCCTCATTTTGTAGTTGTACATTTGATTTTTCTGTCTTAAATGTAGCTGAAGCAATCTCAAAACCATTAGCAATTATATCTTTGAGAATTCACAGAGGATGGGTGCTGCTTCCTAGGACAGAATCTGCTCTCATGTAACTATGGCTTATATTCTTCATTCCCAGATGCACACATTTACATTTAGCCATATTAAAACACACATTGCTTGCTTGCAGATAGCTTACCAAGCGATTCAGGTCATTCTGTATCACCAACCTGTCCTCTTCATTATTTAGCACTCCTTCAATTTTTGTACCATCTAAAAACTTTTTCAGTGAAGATCTAATATTTTCTTCCATGTCATTAATAAAAATATTAAATAGCATCTGATCAAGAACCAGTCCCTGTGGGACCCCACTGGAAGCACCCCCATTTGATGGTGATTCCCAGTTTACAATAAATGTTGAGACGTATTATTAGCCAGCTTTTAATCCACTTAATGTGTGCCATGTTAATCTTATATCTCTCTAGTTTTGTACTCAAATATCATGTGTTACCAAATCGAACCCTCTACAGAAGTCTAAGTAAATTACATCAATATTATTACCTTTATTGACCAACCTTGTAATCTCATAAAAAAAAGGTATCAAGTTAGTTTGACAGAATCTATTTTTCATAAGCCCATGTCAATTTCCATTACTTATACCACTTTCCTTTAATTCTCTATTAATTGAGTTGCACATTGGCTGCTCTATTTATCTTGCCCAGCATCCATGTCAAACTGCCAGGCCTATAATTACCTGGGTCATTTTGTTTAGCATTAAGCATAGAAATCCATCATTGGTTCTCCATATGTCATGCATTTTACAGAAAGAAAATTTAGAGAATTATTTAAGAGCTTTAAGAAGTGGAGTTACTTCCAAGTCTTAGAGAGATTTTCAATTTGTTAGTGATCATTTTCTTCTATGTAGACTTGGACAGTAGGATTCATGGTGACTGGGGAACTTAGTTTTACCAGACGCAGAGATAAAGGCAGTTGTTGAGGAGCCTCACTCCATTCAAGAGAACCTAGGGAAGGAGCTTTGTTCAAGGTAGGGAGATGGGGGGTGGTCAGAGAGCACTTATGTAAACAGCTAATTCAGAGAGCAGTTTTCAAAAGGGGCGCTGATGAGAGCACTGAGACCTGTATTACCACAGTAGGGATCATGATTCAATAAAGCCTAATAACTAGTGCATCCAGTGCCATTTCTGATAAAGTCTTGGGTTCTTCCAAATTTTTGCAATATGAAATACAACAGAAAATGTTTCCTCCCTCAAATATGAATTTTCCAGTCATCTGAATTACTTACCCATAAAAAAAATCAACTAGCTTTACTTATTACATGCAGAAAGCCCTATAATAACATGGTGACGAAAGGAGGAAACCACTGAACAAACCAATGTAAGTGAATTCTAAAACTGCTCCAGAGGGAGTCGAGCAAATTTTGTATGCTTCTCCCTTCCCCATCAGTTCTGCAGCAGTATATGCTATTTCTTGCTTTTCCAGCAACCCAGCTCTGGGGCTCTTTTCAATATGAGTGTTTTTCATGACCAGAACTTGCTACTAAGCATATATTAAATTTCCCACCTCTTCTAGTCCAATTTCCAAACTATTTTGTTATACCTCTCTTGCTCTCAGTCACTTCCACTTTCTGAGTTCTATGTCAAAACTATCTGCTCCTTTTAAAATGTTACCTTGAACAGAAGAGGGAAAGGACTAGAGTGATATTAACAGAGAGCTGGAAAAGTGAGATGGCTGATATTCCACAGCAGAACAAAAGAGTTTTGAAAATGGACAGCAAAGAAGTCTCAACCAAGGAAAATTCCACTGTATGTGGAAAAGACAGGAACTCAAAGCTGGCCACAGAATCAGTTTAAGATGAGAGCAGGACAAGTTCATATTCAATGGAGGAACAGCAGCACAATGCAAAGACAAGCTTGAAATACCACGCTGGAGAGGAGAACAGATGACAACATAATATATAGGATGGTTTATAAAACGGTGGAAAGAGGCAAAAGACTAGAAATAATATTAGTACCTGCTGAGTTAGAACTCGGGGAGAAGAAGATAAAAGCAACAGCATGCAAAATTAGAGGGGAAGCTTTGTATGAGGTGAACTGTTGCCAACAGGACCGTACAAAAGTAAAGAATCAGGTCCTCTGGGAAGAATGAGGAAAATAGACAAGATTATTAACTGAGGCCACAGTTTAAGAAAGCATTCTTATTCAGGAGAGCACTTAAGCACATGCTTAACTTTAAGTAACTGCATAAATTCCATGTAAATCCTGAACAGCAACCTAGTGCTTTTCTGAATCAGGACCATATCTGAGACTGAGGGTCTATTGTTCTCAGGATTGTAACACAAAGCAAGAGACAGTCCCTTCTCCAAAGAGCCGTTCTTAACAAGAAGACAACAGGTGGAAGAAAATAAACAATACCCCTCTTATACAAGAGTGAAGACAGACAGAAATGAAATAACTCGTCTAAAGCTGACAAAGGAACTCTATGGCAGGAGCCAGAAATGGAATCCAGATCTTCTGATTCCCTGTGTCGTGTTTTAACCCACAAGGTCACCCTACCTTTCATTCTGCTAGAAAGGGAGAATGGAATGAGGGCAATAGATGTGGACACTATATTGTAAGATAGCTGAAAAAGGCAACCAAGCCAAGAAAGATTTAGCCAATGATAATCAAATGATTTTACTTCAATTTATTCTATGCCAGTTCATTCTCATTTTATAAATAAGCCTGTATCTACAGAGATTCATGAATCACTAAGGTCTTTGACACTTTAATTTTTACCATTTTCTACAAGCAAAAGAAGAATCAGAACTCTCTTGCAATATATATTTTCCCAATACATAATAAGAATGCACGGTTCCAATCACGCTATAAATCATTACTTGCAAGAATAGCATACAATTCAGCAATGAAAATCAAATTTAATAGTAACAGGAAAACAGATTATATTTTAAGGTACAAAATAGTTTATTACATATGATCCTGGTCTACTAGCTGTCTTCTTATCTGATACAGTTCTACATTTCCTTAATATTCAAATTTCCAATTGAAAAGGCATACATAAAGGCAGATCCCATTATTGAGTACGGCATTCACTTTTATTGCCAATATCTGTATATCATAACATCACAACACAGCAGCATGAGATGGTCAGTTAAAGCTGCAGAGCACCACAATTTGATTCCAAAACCCTTCCCCCAACAATCTGTGTACTGCTGATGAACCCTGAAAATTCCCTGGTGTACTTTATATTCTCCTGTTCCAAAGAGGGGCAGATCAAGTGCACTGTAGAATTTTTAACATGGGGCAGCAGGATCCAGACGGGAGAGTTAATCCACAGCAAGCTAGTGTGCAGGAGAATTACACCCCAGCCTATTTTACTTAGAAAAGTCTGAGAAGTGTTAGTTTCCTTTTCAGACTGTCAGCACAGAATAAATCATAGTATAGGCTTATCCTAGAAAGAAAAGTGAGAGCCCCCCTGTTTTCTTTTCAGCCAGGGCTTCCAGCCCTGCATTCTTGGAGCAAGAAATTCAGCCCTCAACCAAGAGTGGCCAAATTTGGTGTAGGTACTGGAGCATGGAACTTGGTGGGAAGAGCACAGGTTGCAGGAAAGAAGAATTTGGAGATGGCAATGGGAAGACAATCAGGGTCCAGACACCCCATGGGAGAACAGGGGTCTTGAACTAACAATAGCCAGTGGAATCAACTGGTTACATACAATGTTATTGCATATAAATGTCAAGTAAGGTTTCTTACAAAAGCCCGCAGTGTTCTGAACTTGGTGGTCAATAGGTTATGGTTTTGAATATATGCACGTATGTGTGTGTGGAACACAGGGCTTGTCTACACTTAAAAAGCTGCAGCTGCTCTGCTGTAGCACTTCAGTGTAGACACTGCCTATACTGATGGGAGGGGTTCTCCCATGGGTATAGGTAATCTGTCTTCCAAGGGGTGGTAGAGCTTGGTTGATGGAAGAATTCTTTTACTGATCTAGTGCGGATCCTCTCCAGGACCATGGATTTTTCACACCCTAAGAGACATAGCTGTATTGAAGTAAATTCCTCTCTTGCTCTCAGACAGAGTGTTCTCCTGTCCCTGTAAATAATCTACCTCCATAAAAGGCAGAAGCTAGGCCAATGAAAGAACTCTTCCACTGACCTAGCGCTGTCTACATAGGATCATAGATTAGCTTAATTACATCTCTCAAAAAATGTGGATTTTTCACACCCTGGAGAGACATAAATATGCTGATGTAGCTTTTCGGTGTACACCAGTCAAAGGCTACAACTACTTTAGTGTGGAGCAGCAGTTCTCAACCATTGTGTCAGGACACATTACTGTGTTGCCACATGGCAGAAAGTATGTCACAGAGAGGAGGAGGAGATAGCTGGATTTGACCTGGAGTGGGAAAAGGAGGAGGCGGGCTGGTGTGTCCTGTAGGGTCCCAACATGCTGCCGAGTGTGTCACGACCTGCAAAAAGGTTGAGAAGCACTGGTGTGGAGAATCAGTCAGACCGGGAGGGGCATTTCCCAGATAGTAGTTTACACAAAACGAACTCCAAGTGCATAGCACTGAACAGCCCAGAGAAAGAAAACAGTGCACTAATAAAGATAATGGAAAAACAGTGAAAAGAAAACCGCACTCTTAGAAAATTAAGCAAGAACAGAGTTTTCCCTGCTCTGAGGCCTGGTCTACACCACGAAGTTAAGGTGATAAGCCACCTTTTAATGATCTAGTTGTGCACATGTACACTTACATCAGTGGGAGACAATTTTAAGTTCCCTGTTATGCTGACATAACATCCACTCCCTGAGAGGCTTTGAGCCACAGTCAATGTATGGAAGTTGATGCAGCTTGAGTGTAAACCATCTGTTAACTGTGTCAAGCCTAACAGTTCTCCAAGCACTTTCCCACAATGCCCAACACAGACTGCTCTGGACACAATTGTGAACTACATGTCCAGAGGTCACAGACAGGACGCCCCATTCCACCCCTTTGAAACCTCTACCTTTTCGTGGCTGTCCAGCTTGATGAGCCCATCTCTATCTGCTCTCTGCAACTGCCCAGCTGACCATGCCAGCTACATGCTCCGGATGTGCTCTGGCCTGAAGCAGTCAAGAGATACTGGAATGGTGGGGAGAAGAGGCTGTGTAGCACAGCTCCAAACCAGCTGCGGAAATGTCAACATCTCTGAGCAGCTTGCTTCTTGGGGATGCAAGCAAAGGAGTAACAGGGACCGGCAGCAGTAGTGCATGAAAGTCATCGACCTGCTGCTGTTACAGAGAGCTGCGTGCCATGCTCAGTGGAGACCCCACCTCCAGCCTGCATAACACTGTCGATATCTCCAAGAAGCCTAAGTCACAGGCCCATGTTGTGATCAGGAAGGAGGAAGAGGAGGATATGATATAGGCAACCGGGGAGTCCAGCTGTGCCACCAGCCATTACTTGTTTTTGACTCCACGACAGTCCAGCCAGTCCCTGCAGTTGAGCATGGGCGAGCCTGATACAGGGGAAGGAACCTTGGGTAAATATGTAAATAAATTTCTTATGACAGTGATGGGATTGCTAACTTCTCAAGACAAATCTATCTAATTTTTTCTTGTTTACTCATACTACAGGAGGTAATGCTACAACAAAGATAAGTAGTCTTGCTATCTGCTTTTCATTCCCTCGACAGTTAGGCTGAGGGGGCCATGCAGAGCAGTGCCCCTTGACTACTCCTGAGAGATCTTAATGAAACTCCCACGGAGGTACCCTGCAATCATCTCCTGAACATTTCTAGGGATGGCAGTCTTATTTCTTTCTCCAAAGCAAGGTGCTTTACCACACCAACTAGCGATAACTATGGCAGACCCCACTGCCGTAAATAGGATAGTGGCATATAGGCCCAGCCAGCTTCAGAACACCAGCAGCAGCTGGGCTCTCTCTGTCTTCGTTTCTCACAGGAGCGAGATACAAGCAAAAAGCACTATCATATGTGGCAAATACTGCCAATGCCTTGTACTCATAGTTTCATGCAACCGAGCAATTTCCTCCTTGTTTCCCTCACCCTGGAGGGTCGCACTCTCCATGGCTTGGACTGAGAGTGGCACCGGGTACAAGCATCCCAAAGCAGAAACAGCAATAGGCATGTCTTGTTTAAAGCCATGTTTATACTTGCAACCTAACAGCTGTATCGATACAGTGGCGTCACACTAAGGGTGCTTGGGTAGACGCATTATTTAGATGGGAAAGAGCTGTCCCCCTGAGATGATAAAACCAACTCAACAGGCAGTTGTATTTATGCACACAAGTTCTTATGCTGGCAAAATTTATGTTGCTCAGGGGTGTTTTTTGCACACTCCTGAACAAAAGCTGTACTTTTGTACATTCACAACCCACACAGGACCACTGCCAAACAGCGTAGACATAAAATGTACAGCAAGCAGCCCAACACTAGAGTTGATTAGGCCTCAGCTGGAGTAGTGTGTCCAGTTCTGGACACCCCATTTCTGGAAAGATGTGGATAAATTGGAGAAAGTCCAGAGAAAAGCAACAAAAATCATTAAAGGTCTGGAACACTTGACTTACAAGGGAAGATTGAAAGAACTGGGTTTGTTTAGTTTGGAAAAGAGGAGACTGAGGGGACATGATGAAAGTTTTCAAGTACCTAAAAGGTTGTTACAAGGAAGAGAGAGAAAAATTATCTGCCAAAGGACAAGAGGAAATGGGCTTAAATTATGGCAAGGGAGGTTTAGGTTGAATATTAGAAAAAAATTCCTAACTGTCAGTGTAATTAACCACTGGAATAAGTTGCCTAGGGAGGTTGTGAAATCTCCATCATTGGAAGTTTTAGAGAACAGGTTAGACCAGGGTTCGACAAAATTGGCTCCCAGCTAGGCACCAGCAGTTTTATTTTTGGTCGCCAGAGAGTACTCCTCTGCTGCATTTCCACAGCAGATCTCGGAGTCAGGCTACAAATTCCAGTCATGACTTGGCACCTGGGTTTTGTCGAGCCCTGGGTTAGACAAACACCTGTCAGGGATGATCTAGGTGGTACTTGGTCCTGCCATGAGTGCAGGGGACTGGACTTGATGACCTCTCATGATCCCTTTCTGTTCTATGATTCTATGATTATTTGCTGCATGATCAGTGATAAAAGCATAGATATGCAACACAATTCCTAACAACTGCCAAAGTGCAGCACCAGATTGAGCACAGTACACCACAACATATTACTTTGGCTCACATTATTCTGTTAAAGCACTCTTTCACAAACCCTCCCTAAACCATACAGCTCCTTTTTGAGCTCCTTTTATAGCCCTTGTATCTAGCTGTTCAAACTCAGGAGACAGCTGCTCCACCTCCATCCTCAATGCCAGTGACAATTCCCCCTTTCCTTCACAAATATTTTGCAGGACACAACAGGCAGCTATAATCATTTGGATCTCAGTGTGAAAATATCTCATCAGATGAGTAAATGTCCTTTCAATCTATCAAAAGCACACGAGCCTGTAATTGAATCTTTCCGTGGTGTTGTTGAGATGGCTAGAATATGACTTCAGTGTCAGGGAACCAAAAGGTAGACTAGATCCTGCAGGATCACTATGAGTACTTCAACATTGCCAATAGTAATCAGCCAGCTGGGAGAGAAAGTCCTTGCTTGTAGCTTTCTAAACAGCCCTGTGTTCATAAAGGTATGAGTGGCATTTACCTTCCCTGACCAGTCAATGTTGATGAGTCCCTGGTGATATAGCAATGCTCACATAACTATGGAAAAGTAGCCCTCTCTGTTGATGTGCTCTGCGGCAAGGTGCTCTGAGCCCAAAATAGAAATTTGCATGCTGTCTGTTGTTCCATCGCAGATCAGGAACCCACAGCTGCAAATCTACCCACTATGTCCTGCATATTGCCGAAAGTCACAATCCGGCGTAGCAGGCAATGATTAATGGCCCTGCAAACTTGCATGACAGTGGCTCCCAGGATGAATTTTCCCCCTTCAAAATAACTTTTCTCAGGCATTGCAAGTTATCATAGAGTAATTGCCACTTGCTTGTCTGCTGTCACTGCAGTTCTCAGTTAGCTGTCAGCACACAGATCTAGGAATGTGGTCTTGCTCATGAGAAAATTCTGCAGCCATGCTCCTCACTCCAAATCTGTATTATGAGGTAATCCCACTAGTCAGTTCTCTTTTCTCAGTCCCATGTGGGTTCTTTGACAACTGAAAATAGACTTTAAAATTATGGGACAGAGATGATGTTATGGAATGGAGATCACTGCATTATGGGACACTGACCCCTTGCTCATGGTTAGCGCTGCGCAACTTCTTTCTGCCCCATTATGTGCTGATTAAACTACCCAAAAGACAGAGCCACTCGGGGCTCATATGCACAGCACTGATACAAGGATGTACGTGCACAAACAATATACTGACTGTAGCAGCTGTGCACAGACATAACTTGTGGTATGGACATGGCCTATGTAAGCATGAATTACCATGAGAGAAAGGGAAAAAATCCTGCCAACCCTATTAAAAGGGAAGTGTTTGAAGTGAAGGACATTCCAAAACTGACAGCCAGCCTCTAAGGGTGCTGTATGTTCAAAAGCAATAGATAATTTGTATTAGAAAAGGGAATTTAGCTAATAGATTAGTGCGAAGCCAGAATTTGCATCTTTATTATTTGCGTAACTGGCATGTATTTGCTTTTCCTTCCTATTCCACCTCTGAATTTATGATTTTTCTACTACATAAACTTTTTGCTTATTTTTACCCCAACCAAGTCTCTGTTGTGCAAACGGTGTGGAGTACGCATTCCAAAGTGAACTCAAAAGGGAGCGGGTTTCCCTGCAGGAATGACACACCAGAAGAGAAAAATCCAAGGGTCTGGTAGTTAAGAACTTAGGGAGAAGAATATGGGGGGCCTTGAGACCACATGGGCTTGTTGAGGTCATCCTGTAAGGAGTAACTAGGCAGGTGGAAGGCACTCCTGACCTTTATGCTTGTAGGCTAGCTACATGTCAGCTCTGAGCTATGGCAGCATAGCATTAAGGCACTCAAAGTTAGAAGGCAGGTGGTGACAGACTCCCTTATTGGTCTGGATGACCCCAAAATACCAATCAGTCTGTGCGCACAATGCTTGATACATAATCTACATAAGTAGTTCCCTTCATAAATAGACTGTTTAGCTTTATAAGCATGGAGACCTTTCACGTTTTTATCCATCACACAGTACAAGAAACTTTTTACAATGCTGACATAAAACAATTTAGTCAGGCTATAAATATAATATTGTGGCTGATCACAGTTCACAAAGTGGGATTTTCTCCCACAAAACCTCATGCAATAAATAAATTGGTTAGTCTTTAAAAGTGTCACTCCCCCTTTGGAACTTGTCACAGTTCATCCGCGCCACCATTTAAATGGGGTGAGTTTGGTTATGTCATGTTTATATATTATAAAAGGCAGAATTCTAAAACTGGCATTCTGCACTCATTACAAAGGGAATAAAAAAGTGTAACAGGACAGGAGTCTCTAACCAGTAACGCTAGCAAGATAAGGTAAAAGTAAAGTAGTTTTCCCAAAGAGTTTTGGGCTTTTTCCCAGCACTGTGCTAACAGAGTTTAGCTAAGGAGATGTATAATCACTTGTCTGCTACACAAGAAGTTCAAAGAAGACTCAAGTGTTCAATAATTCTAAATTCCTCTGAGACTCTTCAGAATCACCATGTTCGTGAGCGAAGTTTCACTCTTTTAACAGAATTTAAAGTGCAGCTGTGGTCTGAAAAGTGACTGTTTAAGCATGGAACCCACAGTACCATTTATAATGTCTCAAAGTCTTCCACAACCAGCCTGTACAGCTTATAAGTAAAATGTCAGATTTTCTAACCATCAGGCCTGAAGAAAACTTGGGAAATGAAAATCTAACTGAGCTCCTTCCTGCTTACTCATTAGCAACCAATAAATCAAGATTAATTGATTAATTGAGTGCCAGTTATACTATCTGTGGCTATATGATGCAGACCAGAATCAAGCTCTCCCCTACATGGTGTTTTTCCTCTGCAGAGGTAACAGGAATGAATGTTAGAAACAACATATTTTTGCCAGCAAAGAAACCGAATCTGACTGAACAGAGCCCTAATATAGTAAGGTGATACTTCAGTAGTCATTTTTCTGAACATAACCCATTTTAAAGTTTTTAATTTTCAATATTAGCTTTATTATACATCTTGGCAAATCATATGCACTCAAAATTTACTCAAACACCTAATCAAATTTCAAATGTTTAACCAAAAGACCAAACTGAATTGGCTGACTAAGGTATATTCAAAAAATCTGAAGCCTACGAAAAAGAAAAATGAAGTACATAAATAGGTTCACTGAGAAACAATTCTAGTTATTTTTTAAAAGAAAGGATTTCCTTTCATATTTACACAAGAACTACTTGATTCTGAAAACTGTACTCCATTTTTGCCTCTGTAATTTTGTTCCAACCAATTAATTTTGGGTATTAATGTTTGTATACAGAAGTCTGCTTGATAGTGCTTGCAAATCAAGTAGTTAGAGATCTACCATAAATTGTAGTATTTGCATCCATAATTAATGCCAAGTACAAAGTTGGACCAAATAGAGGCTCTATTAAAAATTAAGCCATTGTGGGAGAGAAGTGATAGACAGAATTACCTTTAGTTGTTAACATAACTCTTTTCAAAGAGAAAAGGAAATTTTCACATTGACAGAACAGCAAACAGCTTCTTCCAAACAAAAATCCTTAGACCACTGTAGCACTTCTCCCATTTAAAATTATGGAATTTGTTTAGAGAAAGACTGGAATAGGCTGGAACATTTATCATAATATCAAAACTGTAGCAACTACTGGGATTTATTTAGCCCTCAGGGCTCCTTACATACTTATTACTTGGAAGACATACACTGAACTTCCCATGTAGTTTAATACCATAGCCAACATGTCACTTCCATGGCTTTGTCAAAAAGATTCTGAATGGCAAGAAATAAACACCAACGTAAATGAAAGAATGGATTACAGGAAAAATATTAAATGCTTTGTCTGCAAGAAATTCAATCTTCCTCTATATCCCAATTGAATAGATACACCTTGAAAGCTCTCAATAAGGTATTTATTTACTGTATTATTCATTTAGGGCCACAAAACACTTCATTTCCTGTTGCTCGCACTCTCTCGTGTTTTACCTAGTGTTAACTAGGGGGGGCTATTGCTCAAACAGTTTGGGAACCGCTGGACTAAGATACTTCCTCAAGGACCTATAGGAAGTATATAGCAGAGCAAGCCAGGAAAAAAAGCAAAAATTTTTCATTCTATGTCCTAGGCTTCAAAACATTGTACAAACATTAATTACTTTGTGTGTCCTGAGATGAGGTAAAAATTATCCCCATTTTGTCCTCAATTTTATTTTTGGTGAGCTAGCCAGAGTACAGCTAGCGCAGGAAGGTCTATACAAGCTGCCATTCACACACTCAGCTACAATGTAGTTGTACCATTAGTTTAAGCTCTTTCATAGGTAAATGAAAGGACACTCCATTATTTTTTCAAAGGGGTAGCGGTGTTAGTCTAGTTCAGCAAAACAGACAAGGAGTCCTGTGGCACTTTTAAAGACTAACAAATTTATTTATCGCATGAGTTTTCATGAGTGAAGTCCCACTTTGTCAGATGCCAGACTGGAAGTTTGCCAGATGCCAGACTGGAAAGCTCATGCGAAAAATAAATTTGTTAGTCTTTCATAGAATCATAGAATAATAGGGTTGGAAGGGACCTCATGAGGTCATCTAGTCCAATCCCCTGCTAAAAAGCTGGACCACTCCCACTAAATCACCCCAGCCAGGGTTTTGTCTAACCGGGCCTTAAAATTCTCCAAAGATGGAGATTCTGCCACCTCCCTAGGTAGCCCATTCCAATGCTTCACCATCCTCCTAGTGAGAAAGTTTTTCCTAATATCCAACCTTGACCTCCCCAGCTGTAATTTGAAACCATTGCTCCTTGTTCTGTCCTCTGTTACCATTGAGAACAGCCTAGCTCCCTCCTCTTTGGAGCACCCCTTCAAGTAGTTGAAGGTTGCTATCAAATCTCCCCTCAGTCTTCTCTTCTGTAGACTAAATAAGCCTAGTTCCTTCAGTCTCTCCTCATAAGTCATGTTCCCCAGCCCCCTAATCATTTTTGTTGCCCTCCGCTGGAAAAAGTGCCACAGGACTCCTTGTTTGTTTTCCATTATTTTTGAGGAACTTTCACTCTTCTCTCTCTGTGCCTACCTCTTTCCAGTTAAATTAGATTCTTCCTCCCCCGCCCCTCCTTATTCCTATCCTATCAGATCATTCCTATCCTCATTTCCTCTCTACTTTAGTTGAGGTCCCATTTCAGCAAACCACTTAAGCAAGCATACAGTTCTCTGAAATCAATCAGAATCAAGCGCATATTGGGATCTTTTGGTTTGGGGTAAAACATTTATCCGTATCAAAGCATGATGTCACTATTCTTAAATATTAATGGATTAATGAATTTTAACCACAGATACTATTTTCCTATAAAACAAGCAAGGAATCCTGTGGCACTTTTAAAGACCAACAAATTTATTTTTCGCATGAGCTTTCGCATGAGCATCTGACAAAGTGGTACTTCACCCACGAAAGCTATAAGCAGGAGAGTTAGTTTTGTGAATTCTTCCCTAAATTTCAGAAGTCTACTTTTCTTGTTTATTCATTTCAAGTTGGTTTTGCATCAGGGAGTTGAGACAGGAAAAGTTACAAAACTCAGAGAGAAGTGCATGGATGTTTGATTATCTAAGACCTCACATTATTTAACAAAGCAAACATTTTCAAAAATGAACAAGGCTTGGGGAACTCATACAATTTATATTGCTATGTCTTAAACAAGAAAATGCAAATTATGCAAAAGGTTTGGTGTCTAACTTCAGTGCCTTCCCTCCAATACCAGCCATTTGCAAATGATTCACAGCACGAAAAAAATGCTAATTCACCCAACTGTGCATTGCTGTACATATGGAAAAATTGCTTTAACACGATCAGCTAATGTCCCAACCATGTGATCTGATCACTTCTCGTTTGGCAAGCGTAACTACCAGTATTAACGCATATAAAATCCAACTGCCCCATTTGACTATGATCTGTAGCTGTGGCTGAGCACAAGCTATACAACACAGTATTTCCTTCTCTTTACTTTAAATGTACCTGCAATTAACTTTGAGAGTCCTTGTTCTGAAATTATGGGAAAGAGTGAAAAAATGAGCATCAATCTATTTTTATTATACCTTTCATAATTTTAAATACCTCAATTGAGTCCACTAACTCTTCCCTTTCAAGGTTAAATAACCCTGTATTTTACAGTTATATGCAAATTTCACAACAACTGTAATTTCACTGGATATTTTCAATCTTGTATACAGTATAACCAGCTGTGTGACCATAACTGAACCCTATTCTCCAAATAAAGGCATGTTCAATATTATGTAATAAAATGCTCTATGTAGCTTTCTATTCCCTTTTTCTAATGTGTCCAAGTATCCTGTGTGCTCTGTATGCCAGCAATAATCTAGAAGTTTCCATCTTCAAACTATTATGATTCCAATTTTTAATTTCTTAGGGGATATATTGATTTTAGAGCCCACAGTTTAGGAATTAAGATTGTTTTTATCATTCTGCATTCTAACGGCTTACTCATGCCTGTAACTATGTGGGCCTCATTACCACCAAATGAATGCCCCACAATGAGTAATGAATTTTATCCTCAACAACCCTGGGATATAGGGAAGTATCCCTGTTTTCACATATGAGAAACTATTCACAAGGAACCCTTTGACTGAGCTGAGATATGAATCCAGGTCTCCGGCAGCCCCGTAATGTCTGGTCCATCTCCTAAACCAGTGTTTCTCAGTTTTTTTCCATACCAGGACCTCTCTTCCGCTAGCAATATGGGAAATCCTGTCCTCATTTACCACAATCCTGGTCACAATTTTGTCATCATTTACCAACTACCAGTTTCACAGTCCATGCATTAGATCATTTTACTCCCTTTCATTAATCCAAACTTAATTATATCTGCCATGATTCTTCCAAAGCTCCAGTAATATTAAATCTATCTTAAAGATCTTCCAATATTCTGGGAGTTTTTGTTGGTTTGTTTGTTTGTTTTATTAAATTCCGTCAGAAAGAACAGACTGGGTAGGGTATGTGGTACTCTTCCTCTAATATCCAGGGCCATTTATGTAAAAATGTGTCACATAAGGTTTGAAAAAACATTAATCCTTTCAGCCCTTGCTGAAGGAATTATTAGGCATCATTTTGGAAGGTGAAAGAAGAATGAACTACTTACTAGTGGTACAGTATAATCCTTATGCACAAAACTCTCCTTTCTCGTACCAACACACTCCCATTGTTTTTGGGGAAGCAGGAGAGAGAAAAAAATTATTTAACAACTGCTTTAAGAGACAGTCTAGCTTCACTGCAACTTCTAGAATGCGCTCCGCAGTCACTGCTGAAATTTTAGTTTGCAACATATAATAGCAACAGTGAATTGTAATAGACACTGTGAGCCTGATCTTCAGCTGGTATAAATAAGTACTGGTCAATTAAAGTCAAGGCCCTATATACCGCTATGCATCTGACGACAATAGTGCATTGGGTAAACTAATATTTATGTTTCTTCCTCAGTGGTGGCAGACTACACCATTGTGACTGAAGACTGCTATAACAATCTCTGTCCCACTTTAACATCATAAAAACAAGTCTTAGGTTTAAAACGTAGACTCGGGGCCCAAAATAAAAGGTGTGGAGTGATGTTCTGAGTGATGTCAACTCCTATGGAAGTCAATACCCCAAGTCCTTTTTGTGTGAAAGAGAAAGGTACTCTGCATCCTGCAGATCAGGTTCCTATAGATAAAAATAGCACTTCATTCCCATAATTTGTGCAATGTTCAACCACAGCAGTTCCTGAGCATTATTCTGGTAATCTGTTCAGGTAGGTCATCCAAATCCATAGCACACTGAACTCTTTTGGGAGTAAGGAGGAGAAATGTGTGTCTGTTAATACTTCTCCACGCAGCAATAGGTGGCTTTATGTCCATTTTTCTAACCTAAGGATGGTCTATATTAAAAAGTTCCAAAGGGATAGCCATGTTAGTCGAGTTCAGCAAAACTAACAAGGAGTCCTATGGCACTTTTAATGACTAATGAATTTATTTATCGCAAGAGCTTTTGAGGGAGAAAATCCCACTTTGTCAGATGCTTGAAGATGGGATTTTTTCCCATGAAAGCTCTTGCAATAAATAAATTTGTTAGTCTTCAAAAGTGCCACGGGAATCACTGTTTGTTTTATTAAGAAGTTAAATTGACTTAACTTTGTCTTTCGGGGATGTGGATTTTACATATAGCTAAGTCAATTTAACTTCTTAATAAAACAAACAGGGAATCCCGTGGCACTTTTCCTAAATGATCCTAAAATACAGATACCTTTCTGATGGTTCTACTGACCAATCCCAGGACGAGAATTTTGTGAGGAAAATCCTAGTAGAGCTACTCAGACCATTTTCACCAAAATGTCGCAATAATTGACAGTCAGGGAAACTTACTGATGACAAATTTGGCTCGTTTTTTAAAAAAAAAAATCAGATGTAATATTTAATAGGAAGTTCATAAGATGAGATCCTTCTACATAAGGAAAGAAAACAGTGGAAAGAAAACAGTTGAGAAACCACTGATGTAGACTGAGGGTTTCTTTCCACTTAAAATACAATGGGACAGCTACACCAGGGCAACTACATCACTGTAGCACTTAATGAAATTGTTACCTATGCCAACAGGAGAGCTTCTCCCATCTTTATTAGGTTCTCTACCTCGCTAATAAGCAGTTGCTATGACAACAGGAGAAGCCCTTCTGCTGACATGGTGCTATCTGCCCCAAGGGGTAGGTTGGTATAACTGTCTCTCTGAGGTGTGGATTTTCCATATCCTTTAGTGATGTAGTTCCACCAAGCTAAGTTGGTAGCATAGGACAAGACTAAGGCCTTGTACACACTTCAGCCTTATCGCGTGGTAAGGCTGTGAGCGTCCACATACAAATATTGCTTGTTGCGTGGCAACAGCCCTCTTGCCACGCAACAGGTAAACCACTCAAATGAGGGTGGTTAGGCTTAGCGCGGAACAGCTATTCCACGGTAGTGCCTGTGTGTATGCTTCTTCCACATTTGACAGCCTCCGGAAATGTCCCAGAGTGCCAATTGTGGCCAGTCTGGGACACCGGAACTGTCAAATTTGTCAATTTCACTGCCCTAGCAGAGCAGTGAAATTGACAAGTAGTGGAACCCCAGCACAGGAGCTCCGCTGAGCCCCGCTGTCAGCCTAAAGGCTGGCTGGGCAGTGCATGGTGGGATAGGTGCCCACCATGCACTGCTCCTTCTAACGAAAATGCAAAGGAGCGTGTGAACGCTCCTTTGCGTTGGAAGGATTTATGTGTGGATGGGGGAAAGCGTTACAGTTATAACACTTTCCTTGTCCCGCAACTATTTATTGCAGGACAAGTCTGCCATGTGTACATAGCCTAAGATGAGCCTACAATGATCACTTATGGTCAAAATGAAAGTTTGAGCCTAAGAGTCTAGATATGAGAGATGAACTGGTAATGATACAACACAACACTCTACTGCATCCTCCTACAAACTACCATGATATTACTTTAAATTATTCCATGAAAATCAGTGTTCTATCTGTATGCACTAGAAACATGCACCAGCAAAGGATGTCTTTTTTTGTTGGAAGAATGTAATATTAAAGACGATATTAAAGAAAGACTAGAAGATATTAACAACAGCCTTTGGTTGCAATGGAATTTAGCTGTTTAGTTCCTACAAATAAGTTGAAAGGAGCTACGTGACTAAAACCAATGCAATAGCCAACATAAATCAATTTTCAAAAATATATTTTTAAAAAGTGTGCATCTGTACTAAGCTCAGACCTTCAAAAGATATGCATGAATACCTATGCCCTCTTCTGATTTACTCACACAAAAACCAATATGAGCACAGCAAAAACAAGGAGAGTCCTGTGGCACTTAAAGGCTAACAAATTTTTTCGGGCATCAGCTTTCGTGGGCTCCAAACCACTTTGTCAGGTGCACGAAGTCTGATGAAGTGGGCTGGAGCCTATGAAAGCTTATGCCCAAAGAAATTTGTTAGTCTAAGTGCCACAGGACTCTCCTTGTTTCTGCTGTACACAGACTAACATGGTCAGAGGCAGCCTTTGGCTATTGGGGGTGAAGGCCCATTGCGGTGTCACCTATAGGCCCTTGGGGCCCCCTGCCACCAGCCCCAGCTCCGCACCGCCAGCCCCCGACCCAAGGGCCTGCTCCTCCTCTGCTGCCAACCAAAGCAGACGCGGTTTTTGGGGCAGACAATGATGGGGCCCATTACAGCTTGTGGCCCTATGCGTGCGCCTGCTTCGCTTACTCCAAAAGCCACTTCTGCAGCTACCACTCTGGAAAATATGAGCACACATTCGGATTTCCGTGTACATGGAAAAGGTACAACTTTTGAAAATCTGGTCAGAGAGTCAGGGCTTAAGGTCAGAAGGGAGGAGGAGATCATTTAGCCTGACCTCTTGTATGTCACCCGCCACCAGCATCCACACACTAACCCCAACAACCAAAATGAGACCAAAGCATTATAAGCCACAGGAGTCAGACTATTGTGAGCCATCAGCGGAGAAAAGGAGGAACCAAGAATCACCACTGTTTGAGGCCCCTGCAATATGGCAGGGAAACGACTGAGTGGATAAACTTAGATAATCCTAGTAAGTGATCCTTACCCACCTGCTGCAGAGGAAGGCAAAACACTCCAAGGCTCTCTGCCAGTATGACTTGGGGAAAAATTCCTTCCTGACCAACATAAGGCAACTAGTTAGATCCTAGGCATGTCATCAAGAGCCAGCAGCCAAACATCATAGAGAGAGAATGCTCAGTGCCACCTCAGATCCTTAGCCCACTCTCCCATTCTCCAACCATGGCCATCCCTGATGCTTCAGAGGAAGGAGATGATAAAGCCTCCCAGAAAACACTGGGAGGGAAGAAGGGGGAAATCTTTCCTGACCTCTGCTGGTGAAACCCTGAAGCATGAGCTTTGGGAGTATAAGAAACTGCAAGTGAACCCCAAAACTCTTGAGCCCTGCCACCCACAATCACAAGCAACCTCATCATACAATCAGCACCAAAACTTCTCCAGTTCTCATTCACAAAACTAATTAAGTACTTTGCCTCCACAACTCCTACTGGGAGGTTGTTCTAGAACCTCATCCTTCTGAACATTAGAAAACCTCCTAATTTCCACCCTGAAATTGTTCATGGCTAGTTTATATCCATGTGTTCTTGTGCCAATACTCTCCCTTAGCTTAAATACCTCTTCACCCAGCCTGGAATTTACCCCCAATGTATTTACAGAAAGCAATCATCTCTCTTCTCACCCTTCTTTATGTGACACTAAATAAACCAAACTCTTCCAGTCTCCTCTCATAAGATAGGCCGTCCCATTTCCCTGATGACCCTAATATATCTTCTCTGTACATGTTCCAGTTTAAATGTATCTTCCTTAAATACAGATGACCAGAACTGTATACATCATTCCAAATGAGGTCTTACCAGTATGCCTCACACAATGACATTGATGGTTCTCTCTCTCTGCTAGAAATTTCTCGAATAATAAATCCTCAGATTCCATTTGCCTTTTTCACAGCTGCATCACATTAGGTGATTCAGTCATACTGTGATTGACCCATACACCCATTTCTTTCTCACTTTCAACTGATGAGCACGCAGCTTGTAGCAAAAATTCTTATCATCAGACCTTAAGTGCATGAACTTGCACTTTGCACTATTGAATTTCATCCCATTTCTGTCACTCAAGTGTTCAAGGTCACTCAGAAATTCCTGTATATGTTCCAATCTTCCGCTGTATTGATGATGCCTTCCAATTTTGTACCACCATCAGCAAATTTTATTAACACACTCCCACTTTTTGAGCCAAGATAATTAATAAAAATGCTCTGTGTGATCTTAGAGAGGTAAATGAACTGTTCACATCAGCTACTACACATTTACAAAATTTCTGCAAATACCCATGAATTTAATGTTATACTATCATACTTTGAAGACATACATATGAAACTGCCATTAGACTGCCATAGATAGACCTGTAAATTTACTACATGTGAGTAAATTTGACAAATTTACGCCCAAGCTTTGACCAATTTTGCTTGCTCGTTTCACTGTTGTCAAGTGCCACTTTGCTTTCTGAACAAATAAGTCAACACTGTCCAAGCAGCATATTATTTAGCTTTGAACATAAAACAGTTCAGATGACACACAATACATGGTGTCACACAATAAACAGGAAGTGGCATATGAATTTTGCAGTAGCTATTTTTTAAAAGGTTCAAATACAAGTAATATATTCTGAAGAGGGAGCTGAAGGAGATGCACAAAAAGGCAGAAACTGTTCCTTGGTGCACAAAAAGGCAGAAACTGTTTCAAGTGTAAAGGGCACCATGGAAGAAGACACACCAAGTAAAAATGTAAGGATACACATGGAGCAAAAGAAACAAGATGGGAGGGAGGAACAGAGGAAATAAGAGCCAAGATGTAGGCAGCAAAGATAAATTGGTTATTAACCTTCCGTAACTGTTGTTCTTCAGGATGTGTGGCTCATGTCCCTTCCAAGTAGGTGAGTATGCACCGCATGCACAGTCACCAAAAGGTTTTTCCTCTATCCACAGAGTTGGCTCTGGAGCACCCTGGAGTCATGCCTTCATGGTGCTATATAAAGGGCCGTACCAATCCTCCACTGTTCAGTTCCTTCTTCTTGGCTGGCTTTGACAGACTGGTAGACCCATCAGTCCTGACTGTACAAGGATGTGCTCCCACTGGGGAATCAGCTGATGCATTTGAGGATGTAACCTGTCTAGACTCTTAAGAAAATGCCCCACCATGGGGTTGGTAAAGACCAAATGGCCTGAAACCCTGAGATGAAACACCAAGACTGTAGTCAGGTGGACGCTGATTGACAACGCCAACAGCCCCTGATTTTTGAGATGTAACACTTGAGGATGAAAAGTACTGATCACAGCACAGGCAGAGTACCCTCCTGTGTTGACCAGATGGAAGGTCTTCTGCTGCAGAGGAGAACCTCTTAGACTGGTTCTGAGCACTTTAGTTCCAGAGGATTCAGCCATTGAGCTTCCACACTGTGAGGTGGGGAGACTCTAGACTGGGGTGATGAACATGGCCAGGGTCCTCAGTGATCAACTCCAGAACCAGAGGCAGACTGATAGGAGTTTCCACGGAGAGGTTGAGAAGCGTGGATATACCAGTGCTGGTGTGGCCATGCTGGGGATACCAGAATTATGTAGGACCTTTCTTTCTGAACCTTCAGCAGGACCTTATGAACAAGTCGGATGGGAGGAAATGAATAGAACATACAGTCTGTCCAAGTAATAAAGAATGCTTCTACAATTGATCCCAGGCTTGTGATTCTTGAAGGAGCAGAACTGCATGCACTTCCTTTTGTGTCTTGTTGCAAAAAAGTCTATGTGGGGAACTCCCCACCATTGGAAGATGTCGTTTGCCACATGTGGGCAGAGAGACTACTGGTTGGAGAAAGATGAAAGAGTTTCTGAGGCAATCCCGCCAACTTATTCTGAGGACATCTCAAGATTAATTGAGTGGGCTATGAAGAAGTCTGTGTGTGCGTGCGTGTGTGCGCGCGTGTGTGTGTGTGTGTGTGTAAAAAAACCACACACACTGCTGTTCTATTGTCTGTCATGACTGATGCGTATTTGCCTACAGGGTGGGCTTGTAGGTCTGACAGGCCAAGCGTACCACCCTCAGTTCTCCTACATTTGGAGTAAGCTCTTCCCAGGCCTTGGGTCATGAGCCCCCTAAATGGGCTCCCCAGCCCACTGCTGAGGCATTAGTGACTAGGAATACTGAGGGGGAAGGTGTGGTGAAGAGACTCCTGCATAGACCAACTCCAGATTGAGACACCAGTGAAGGGAGAGTTTCTACCATGGGGCAGAGTGGGGCCTGGGATGGAGGGAAGCAAGACACTACCCTGTCTATATGGTCTTGAGATGTAGTCTGGCATACCGAATTACATATGTGCATGCTGCTAAGTCAGGGGTGGGCAAACTTTTTGGCCTGCGGGCCACATCAGGGTCTGACTCAAGGTAGGCCATAGAGGGATGGAAGAAAGATTGGGGCTGGAAAGGGGGAAAGGCGACACAGTGAGGGCACCGGTGAGGGCTCTGGGGGGAGCAGTGGCTGCGCTCCAGGCATCTCTGCACTAAGTTTTCAGGCTGTTTTGGGCTGTGGTGGTGAAGCACCATTTTAAATCCTACATGGGGGAGCATATAGTCCAAAACTGAGATTCCAGAATAAAAGCCCTGCCCTGATTTGAATCTAGCACTGCCTCTTATATCACATACACTAAGAGACGGGGGTGTCAGCAGGCCCTATATACAACACTATGAAGGAGTGACTCCAGGAGGCTCCAGAGCCAACTCTACAGATACCAGTAGAGGAAAAAGTCTTCCGGCAACTGTGCAGATGGCATGCAACATACACATACCTACTTGGAACTGACATGAGCTAGCACTCAAAGAACAATGGTGTGGTCCATAAAACTGAGAAGGAGGAGAAAGTTAAACTTGATGCAGATGGTGAGGGGGAAGTTGGTGAACTGATTTAAAGAGGAATATTTTAGCTACAGCTTTTTGGATAAACTGAGTTGAAAGGCCAAAGAGGGAGAAGTGATAACGAAGGCAGAAGAAGACCAAGGCACAGGGAAGGGTTTCAACTGTTAGATCATCTTCTTATAAAGAGATACCAAGAGGAAAAATCAACAGGATTTAGTAACAGCCTGTATTGGGGAAGACAGGTCAGTACTAACACTGGGCAACAGGAAAGTGGGGACTCATTAATATCAATGGAGAAGGGAGGGTTCACTCTCTGCTGGACTGAGTTATAACTGGTGGTGACACAGACAATGTGTCACAGAAGCAAAGCTGTAAGGGAGAAGAAATGGTAGAGTCATACGTGGTGGATTTAACAACATTTTTAAGAGCGTCATGTGCACCAGCAAGGAACTAAATATTTGTGTCAAAGTCTCAATTTTCTTCTTGAAAAAACTAGCGAGATCCCGAGTAGAGTGGGAAGAGGTGGGAAGGTCATATTGTCAAAGATAGAGAAAAGTCGTTGAAAATCAAGCTGCTAAAGTCAGGAAAGGATGAGAAACAGAGCTGAAGGAAAAGAAGAAAAATTTGCAGAGAAGGCTGTTTGCATGGAATCTGAATTTTCAGCAAAGATGTTTACCTAAACGGGGGCAAATGAGACAGCAGCCATGGTTGGAGACTGGCAGAAGAGACAAAATGGTGGGAAGGAGGAAAAACAGAAAAAGAAGAGAATGAAGGCACGCAGAGAGACTGAAATCAAGAGAAGGAAGAGATGTTAATGAGAGAAGAAAAGAACTGAAAAGCACAGAGATGTTGTTGGATTTGTGGTAATGAGAAAATTAAACATTAAAAAGGACAGAATATACTATTTTGGCAAGTGTTAAACTTCACATGCAAGGCAACAAAATACTCAGAAACCATAGCATTGCAATTTTAAATGGAGTTTTATCTGATTAAAGACTACACAATCAAGCTCCCCAAAAATCCAAAAGGAACCAGAATACTGTTCTCTTTGAACCTGTCCTCTCTAATTTTATTATTTGTGATATACTTTTTGTTCAAGGTTTGAGAACAAAATCACACTTGTTCAAAATAGAACTTAATCTCCCATCTGCTCTCTAAAATACAAGCAGCATCTTAAATCCTTTCACCCTTTGTTGCATGTTCTGGATTCAATGTGCGTCATTTGCAAGACTAAACTTGTCTGGTAGCTACCACCAGAGACATCTGGAAGTTTTTCCAGTTTGCTTGAATTTTTATATTGTCTTTACCTGGACCTCCAGCCTTAAAAAGAGTAAATTCATCCATAATTCCCACATATTGCTGTGTATTTTTTTATTTTGGTGATCGATATGCAAGTAATTCTTCCAAAATATTCCCCACAACACTGGGCTCAATCTAATTATCCCATAGCTCTTTCGTATTGTTTCCAAGCTGCAGGCATAGTAACAAATTACGTCTTACTGCTAATCTTCCAAAAAACAACAGTATCTAGTCTTCCACAGTTAACATCAGCACAGTAGTTTAGGATGAATCACATGTTTTCCAAGAGTTATGGCTGGCAATTCTGCTGATTACTGATATATAACATGACTGGTTCTTTATTGGCTTGACCCCCACTAAGTCATCAGCTAGTAGAGGTTATCTTAGTCACTTTCAATTAGCATAAGTATATGGTAATTTTACAAAACATACAATGGCAATGTTATTTTACTAACGCCTTTTTTATCCTTTGAATCACATCTTCATCACACAATATTTATTTTTCCCCGTGACTAATCTCTTGCTTCTGTATCATCCGGAAAATACGTTGCATCATTCAGTACAATTTTTGAAGAGTAGCTCTAAAATTGTAATACAGTACTCCACTTTGTCAATGTTATGTTTCCCTTGTGATCATTCTCTATAGTCTATAATTGGTAGCACACAGCAACTTTTCACTCTTAGACTTTCTAGCTTCTATAGAGGTATTGAACACTTCTATAAATAAATATAAATTAACACCAGCACTATTTGTGTAGATTTTGCCTTTAGCATCAATTTTTGGCTAAATATTCCAAAAAGCAGAAAGAACCACAGAGTATATACTTATCACACATGATTACTAAGAGCAACGCGTGGTCTTGGGCATAAGGACAAATCTATTCAGTTATGCACTCAGTTATTAGTGGAAATATACCTACCACCACTACCACTACAAGAAAACAGGTAGTAAAGTGATTCACTGTCCTCAGCATTTCAGTGGTATGTATATGTGCTCAAATATGCATGAATTCTCACTATATACATGTCTTGTAAATAGCATTTAGAAAAATAAACTAATTTTTCAACACAGAATTCCCATCCTTTTCTTCTTATTAGCTTTGAAACAGTAAGTGCTGAGAGACTTAAAACTATCCTAATGACACACTGGATTTGCAGGATTTCAACATCATTTGATAAGGGACCTCAATGTGATATGGAAAGTGAGCCACGTGGTCAAAATTATTATACAAAAACTATTTTTAAGACACATTTGATTTGTCACCTCCCTACCAATAACTTTTTATTTTGTTTACTGGCTTTTAATAGTCAACCCCTACGACTTATCCTTCTGTCCGGTGCATCCCAGAGTTCCTAAACTATTTGTCTCTGCAGCACATCCCCAAACCAAGAGGAAGTCTGCAATGTATTTTAGAAGCATTGGGATACCTACAAATAGTCTTGTAGCCAGCTGGTTAATATGGGTAATTGGTTATGGCCTGATCCTGCATGAGTGAAGTCAATGTGAATTTTTAAAATTAACTTCAAATCAACACAGGACTAAGCCATTAGTTAAGGTTTAGATTAAAAAATGTATTTAAGTACCTCTCTAACTTTTAAGCACTTGAGTAGTCGCATAGAAGTTAGGCACCTGCTTAAGTACCTTCCTGGACTAGGGACTACCTGATATATCTGTTTCTCTCCGCTCCAATCAATGAAACAGTAAATACTTAGCACTCCTTACTCACAGATGATAGGACAAGAAGCAACGGACTTAAATTGCAGCAAGAAAAGTTCAGCCTAGACATTAGGAAAAAATTCCTAACTGTCAGGGTGATTAAACACTGGAATAAGTTGCCGCGACAGGTTGTGGAATCTCCTACATTGGAGGTTTTTAAGGGCAGGTTAGACAAACACCTGTCAGGGATGATTTAATGAGGGTACTTGGTCCTGCCGAGTGCAGGGAACTAAACTCGATGACTTGTCATGGTCCCTTCCAGTTTCTTTGATTCTATTCTATGATTCTATGCATGGTTCTCTGTTTATATAACCTAGAGTAAATACAAAACCTAATGCAAACATGTAGATATCAAGAGGTCATCATTTAGATTTCATATTTAATGTTCCTCAACATTAATGTTCCTCAACAGCTTTTCAAACTGCTCTTAAGGCAACAGCCCCAAAAGCCTGACTTTGGGCAAAAACCAGGGCAGAGTCAACTGATGTAGGAGAAGAGGAATATTCTCTGTATCCTCTAGATCAGTGGTTTTCAAACTATAAGTCAGGACCCAGTACTGGGTCGCAGACTTTCAGGTACTGGGTCGTGGCATCCCCTGCTGCTGCCGCCGAAAGACTGGAATGCATTGCTGAAAGATGTAATTGATTTTTTCAACTAGGTCCCGAGGAAAAAAGTTTGAAAAACACTGGCCTAGATTATAACAAATATTTAAACAACTGAAATATGTAATTGATTTTTTCAACTAGGTCCTGAGGAAAAAAGTTTGAAAAACACTGGTCTAGATTATAACAAATATTTAAACACAAAAACTTCATTCAGAGACAGTTCTAATTGCATCAGGATACAGTCACCATCTCAAAACCTGAAATCATGGAAATAAGTCATGACAAAATTTTCCAGTATTCCTGGCCACTTTCATATCACACCACCACCACCACACTCCAGCACACCATAATGCTCTCCCTTCCCAATGCAACTGATATTAAAAAGCAATACATAACCCAGCTTCATAAAACTTGTACTCTTGTGCAATCTTAACAAGTATCTCAAATACTCCTGCATTAGCAGATCAGCGTATTTGACTCTCAGACATTCCATATATCTGCAAAGTTATTCTGCTTTAGCTTGCTGAGGGTATAGCTTAGGTTTTCCGTTAGACGGTTTAATGAAGTTGGGGCACATGTTGCTTCTAAGTATCTTTTGGAGGAGGAAATGAAAGATCTATAAAGATAATAGTGTGTGATTAACGGTGATGAACCCAATGTACCCCTCCATGTTATGTCCATATTTTTCAGGCTTGGCACTTGAGAGTGGGAATAGAGGATGCAGGAGACGGGGTATCCTGGGGCAAACTAAGATGTAACTAAACAAAATTTCCATGCTTATTTATCAGTTTTTATAGAGGGTTGAAGTACTTTGATATGTAGGACTCCAAGATCAAGAGTGAGGTGGGAGAAAGGAGAGGGGGTTGAAGATAAAAGACTAAGATGTAAAACTCCTGCTATAGTTTAGCCCAAAGTTTGAATTAAATAAACGTTGTTTTTAAAAATGAAATATGCAAAATAACATCCTTCATGGGAGTCAACAGAAGAGTCTGAACCCTGCATCTTCATATCAATACCTTTTGAGATGCGGGAGTAACTGGTAGCCTCTACTGTTCAGCCACTGGAGAAAAGACGGTTACTAACCTTTCTGTAACTGTCGTTCTTCGAGATGTGTTGCTCACGTCCACTCCAATTAGGTGTGCGCATGCATTGTGCACGGCCGCCGGAAAGAATTTCCCTAGCATCCCGGAAGGTCGGCTACAGAGCCCTTTGGAGTCGCGCCTCCATGGCGCCCTTTATAAGGGCTCGCCGACCCTCCCCTCGCCAGTTCCTTCTTGCCAAGGATCCGACAGAGGGGCAGGTGAGCGGGTTTGGAGTGGACATGAGCAACACATCTCGAAGAACGACAGTTACAGAAAAGGTTAGTAACCGTCTTTTCTCCTTCGAGTGATTGCTCACGTCGACTCCAATTAGGTGATTCCCAAGCACTTACCGGAGGAGGGGTCGGAGGTCAATTTCTTACGGACTTAAGCACGGCCCTGCCGACCGCTGCGTCCTCTGCTGCTTGTTGGATGATCGCGTAATGGGCTGCGAACGTGTGGATTGAGGACCAGGTTGCTGCTCTGCAGATTTCCTGGATCGGTACGCAAGCTGCGAAGGCTGTCGACGTGGCCTGGGCCATTGTCGAATGGGCCGTGATCTTTGGGGCTGGTTTGTTTGCTAGCCCATAGCATGTCTTTATGCATGATGTAATCCAGGATGAGATTGTCTGTGCCGAGACCGGGCGCCCCTTCATTCTGTTGGCTATGGCCACAAACAGTTGTGGGGACTTTCTGAAGGCTTTTGTCCTTTCGACATAGAAGGCAAGGGCTCTCCTTACATCGAGTGAGTGTAGGGCCCGCTCTCAGTCTGAGGTGTGAGGTCTTGGGTAGAACACCGGCAGGAAGATGTCCTGGTTTGTATGGAAGGCAGAGACCACCTTAGGTAGGAAGGCTGGGTGTGGTCGTAGCCGGACTTTGTCCTTGAAAAACACCGTATACGGTGGCTCCGATGTGAGGGCTCTTAGCTCAGAGACTCTCCTGGCAGATGTAATTGCCACTAGAAATGCGACCTTCCATGAGAGGTAGAGTTCGGGGCATGTCGCTAGAGGTTCGAAGGGGGCTTTAGTGAGCGCCCGAAGTACTAGGTTCAAGTCCCACTGTTGAACTGGTTCTACGATCTGTGGAAACCTGTTAGCTATCCCCTTAAGGAAACGGCCCACTATAGCATTTGTGAAGACCAAGCTGCCTTCTATAGGTGGATGTAGGGCAGAGATGGCTGCTAAGTGGACCTTCAGTGAGGATGCGGATAGTCCTTCATGCTTAAGGTGGAGAAGGTAATCGAGTATAGCAGGAAGGTTGGCATCTTTGGGAGACAGTGACCGCCCCTCGCACCAGATGGTAAAGCGTTTCCATTTTGACTGGTAAGTTGACCTTGTAGAGGGCTTCCTGCTTCCATCAGGATATCCCTCACTAGACTCGAGCATTGCATCTCCTTCTGGCTCAGCCATGGAGCTTCCACGTCATTAGGTGGAGCGACTGGAGGTCCGGGTGGCATATTGCGCCCCTCTGTTGGGTAAGTAAGTCTGGAAACGGTGGGAGGTTGATGGGTGCCGCTATCAGCAGGTGGGGAACCAGTGTTGGCGTGGCCATGCTGGGGCGATCATTATAAGTGATGACTTGTCCCTCTTTATTTTTGACAGAACCAAGTGGATCAGTGGAAATGGTGGAAACGTGTAGAGGAGTTTGCCGTTCATGTAATTTGGAAGGCATCCGCCACCGAGCCCTTGCTCAAGCCACGGAAAGAGCAGAATTTCCTGCATTTGGCGTTGTCCCTTGTAGCAAAGAGGTCTAGACAGGGAGTCCCCCACGTCTGGAAGATGGATTGGACCACGTCTTGGCGTAGCGACCATTCGTGAGCCCGAATAGCCCGGCTCAAGGAGTCCGCCAGGGTGTTCTGGGCTCCTGGAAGATAGGAAGCTTCCAGGTGGATCCCTCGGGGAATGCAGAATCGCCAGAGGGCTAGGGCTTCTCTGCATGGGGGGAGGAGCGGGCCCCTCCTTATCTGTTTATGTAGAAGACCGTCGCTATATTGTCTGACTTCACCGCCACGCACTGGCCCTTTAGATAGTGTTCGAAGGCCTGACATGCTAGGAACACTGCTCACAGCTCTCTTACGTTGATGTGACTGGAGAGGTCCTGCTGGGTCCACAGGCCCTGAGTTTTCAGGCGACCTAGGTGGGCTCCCCATCCCAAGTCTGACGCATCCGTCACCAGAGTTAGGGTTGGTTGCAGTTTCTGAAAGGGTACCCCCATACATACCACATCCTTGACTGCCCACCACTGCAAGGACGTCAGAATGTGAGGTGGAATGGTTACCACCTTGTCCAGTGGGTCCCTGGATGGTTGATACACTGAGGCTAGCCAGAGTTGCATGGGTCTTAGGTGTAGTCTGGCGTGGGGAACAACCTGGGTACACGCCGCGAAATGGCTCATTAGTCATAGGCATGTCCAAGCTGTGGTCATGGGGTGGTGAGACAAATCCTCTATTAGGGTGCCGATACTTTGGAAGCATGCCTGTGGGAGGGACACTGTGGAGGTGATAGAGTCCACGATTGCTCCAATAAACTCTATTTTCTGAGTTGGCACCAGAGTGGACTTCTTTAAGTTTATTAACAGACCGA
>ML685902.1:3043037-3082507 GCA_007922175.1 Pelusios castaneus
GACCTCTTCCTGTTGTTTCCACCATTGTTGTTCCTGCCCCTCCTACGGCCCGAGTCCTGTCTTTGGTGTTGTTGGTAGGGGTGTGGTGGTGGCTGGGGCTTAAAGTGGCGCCTTTGTGTAGAAGGGGTATGCATCCCCAAAGATTTTAGAGTTGCTCTAGAGTCTTTGAGGCTATGAAGCTTTGAATCTGTTTGCTCGGAAAAGAGCGACTGGCCTTCGAAAGGGAGGTCCTGCACAGTCTGCTGGATCTCATATGGGAGACCCGATGCTTGCAGCCAGGAGCTACGGCGCATGGAGATCCCCGAGACCATCACTCGGGCAGCTGCATCCGCTGCATCCAAAGCTGACTGGAGGGAGGCTTTTGCCACCTCGTTACCCTCATTTGTTAACGCCGCAAATTCCTTTTTAGAGTCCGGCGGTAATGTGTTCGCATATTTTTCCACCAAGCTCCAAGAGTTAAAAGTGTACCTACTCAGGATGGCCTGCTGGTTTGCCACCCTTAGTTGTAGGCCCCCCGTAGAGTACACCTTTCAGCCATATATGTCCAGCCTCTTAGCATCCTTGGCCTTCGGCGTTGGTGCCTGGGCCCCCTGCCTTTCCTTGTCGTTAGCAGCCACGATGACTAGGGACCCAGGAGTAGGGTGAGTGTATAGATACTCATATCCCCTAGGCGGTACAAAGTATTTCCGCTCTACCCTCTTGGGGGTGGGCGACTCAGAAGAGGGGGTCTGCCAGATCGACTTCAGGCCAGAACGACTTACAGATTTTGCACTTCTCCCCCAAGTGCTTTTCTCCCAGACACTTCAGGCACGTGGAGTGCGGATCGCTCCTGGGCATGGGTTTGTTGCACTCCGCACACTGTTTGAAGCCTGGGGCTCGAGGCATGCCCCGGCCCCTGGGCTTAGCAACTACTGACTAAGTAAGAATAATAAAAACTAAAGCAAATAAAATAAACTAACTAACTTTGGAACAAAATTTAGAACAAGAGTAGAATACTAGGGCGGATCTCTACCACGAGAGAGCCAAGATCCGACTAGCCGTCACTGCGGTAAGAAGGAACTGGCGAGAGGAGGGTCGGCGAGCCCTTATAAAGGGCGCCATAGAGGCGCGACTCCAGGGGGCTCTGTAGCCGACCCTCTGGGATGCTAGGGAAATTCTTTCCGGCGGCCGTGCACAATGCGCACGCACACCTAATTGGAGTCAACGTGAGCAATCACTCGAAGGAGAAGTACTTAAAACAACCTTCCCCAGTGGGTGTATTTACTAAACAGCAGCAGCATACTATCAATCAGGAATCCCGGGTTCTGTCCCTGACTCTGGAAGAAACCTATGGTTTAATGGTTAGAGAAGAGAAGAACTATTCAATCTGAATGCAGCATAATCTTAGGTAGCCTCTCTGCTAACTTATTCATAAAATGAGTTGGCAACTCATACTTGACTGCCTCCTACAACTGGGGTTCATGGCCATAGTCAATAAGAAGAATGGGTGAGGTTTCTGAGAATATAAACCAGGTTGGTAAAAGTGAGTCAATCTCAGGCACTACTTAACACTTTGCAGCAGTTTTCACTTAAATATAATCTTCAATTTGTACGGGCTGAAAAAATAAGAATACTAGAAGAATTCACAAGGCCATTTAACAACTTAAATCACAACCAAGAAATTGAACTGTTCCATAACATACAACAAATAAGTATCCAAATGATACATTTACACCTCAAATTTCAAACATCCATAAGTAAACAAATAAAATACAAAATATGCCTCAAAGTGGTAAGATGGTAAAAGAAACCTCAAAAGAATTGTAAGAGATGTCATTTGCCATAAGTTATTAGCTATTTAAATATTTCTTTTTGTCAATACCACTCAGCGCTTAGTACAGTTAGTCTGGTTTTATATAATTAGCTGTATTGTACAAAACAAAACCACCCTGCACGCAATAATGTAAGTTATGATAAACTTGATGTTTTTCCATAACAAAAAAAAATCAATTTTTATGTATCAGTGTGTTCTGTTAATTTCTTCTTCCTCATTGCTTATTTTAAAAATGATTCTTCAAAATAACTAAACAGTTGAAGTAACTTTAAAAATGCAAATAAATGTCAGATTAATGTCACTTGCTTTCCTTTGCATTATAGATGTGAAGGCATACCAAAGGACTGACTGATAAAAGTATTTAATCGTGATATTCCAATAACAGAAGTACAAAAAAACTTCAACTCTCAAAGTTTATGAATTTGTCAGTAACCAGCTGATTGTTTTATAATTTTCCAACCAACTCTTTCTATTCATTCATTATGTTGTATCCTTGAAATGTAACAGCTCTGATTCCTTTAAAATCAAACCTGGTTTCATCTACAGCATGAGGATGGAGGGTGTCACCTCCACAGCAGCAGAATGCCTGACACTGGTAAGGAGAAGTAAGAAGAGGACTAGGGTGGACATGATCAGCAAGGTTCTGCAAGCCAGTGCTGCATCAGATTGAGAACAAAGGCTTGGAGGGCCAGTATGACTGCCAGCATAGAGAAGGAAAGAGAGGACTAGAGGACACAAGACAGATTTCCAGCAGGACAAGGAGAGGAAGGTGCTCCACAACATGAGTCTTCTCAGGCCAAAAACCCCTATGCTACAGACCCTGCTTGATCTTCAGGTCCGAAACACCCAAATTCTCCACTCTTTGCGGTCCTTGCAACCTCCAATGCACCCTGGGCTTCATTTTTACCTCTATCACTCCATGCTGGGGGACAGCAAGGGAAACAGCTTTCTGTAAGGTTCACGGTTGCTGTAATGTGCAGCCGCAACAGACTGCATTTCTGCAAATGGACAGAAATGTTTACTCCCTTTCCAGTTTTGAAGTTCCACTCTCAATTTATGTTAAAATAATTGTATTACACTGCCTTTGGGGGAGGAGGGGGAGAGCTGCATTGTTCTTCTGCACTGTTTTTCCAACTATCAAAAAAGTTCTATTTTTGGAAAATAAAATTATCTTTATTCATTCACTACAAACATTGCAGAATGCACAGCTGTAATCAAAGCATGCAGGACTAGGAAATGTACAGTAACCACCATTTAATTTGTAGGTTCAGGAAAATATCCATTCATCTGTATACTGCTTGCTGCTCATTTGTAATTCTTAGCTGTACCCAAAGCTCCAAGCCCTGAGGACACTCAACTAGAGAGCACTCCTGTGGCTGACCCCTAAAGTGCTCTTTCAAAGCCTCCAATACCTGCTTACCACCATGTAGTCTCTTACTAGCCCGTGTGTCCAGCTCTTCAAATTCAGCAGAAAGCTGCTCCACCTCCGCACTCCATCCTGCCAGCAGCTTTTCTCTTTTGCCTTACAGATATTATGCAGCTATAACCATTGGGATATTTTGTTCACCAAGAACTAATCTAGTGAGACAACAGAGTCCTGTGGCTCTTTCAAAGACTAACAGATTTATAAATCGCATGAGCTTTCGTGGGAGAAAATCCCACTTCGTCAGACGCTTTGAAGATAGGAAAGTTACAGAGTGGGAGGAAATTAAATGCAGGGGAGTGTATGACATAATCTAGTGAGTACACACCAAGCTACCAAAAGCACATTCAATAGTCATTCTGCACCTGTGAAGTTTGTTGTTAAATCTTTCCTCAATGCTCTCAAGGTGGCTAGAGCATGGCTTCATATGCTGGGGAGCAAAGGTTAGATTGGATCCCCAGAGTCACTACTGGCATTTCAGTATCACCAGTGGTAATCCATCAGTTAGGAAAGAATGCCCCTGCTGCAGCGCTGTCCCGTGGGGGGAGCGGGGCCAAGGGCCAACTGGCCTAGGCAGGGCCCCGCCCCCCTGCTGGAGGGGAGTCGGGCCGCTCCCCCTCTCCTCCTCCCCCAGGGAGCCAGCCTGGGTGGGAAACCTGAGGCCGCCGGCCGGGAGCCGGCTCCAGCCCCGGCCCTGGAAAGGGGGACCGCTGGTGGGGGAGCCGGCCACAGACAGGACCCCAGGCTGCTGTGGCTAGTGCCCCAGCCGGGGACCCGAGGCCACCAGTGAGGACTGGTCCTGGCCACATGGGGCAGGCCGGCCCAGAGGCGGGTCCCGGCCACCTGCCCCGCCCCTGGGTCTGCCTGCTCCGCCCTGGGGGCGGGGAGGGCTAGCCCAGGGGCAGGGCTTAGTGCTCCCTGCCCACCCCGCTACTTTCGGCTCCCTGCCAAAGGCAGTGGGGAGCCCAGAACAGTGTGGTCATGGGGGCGCTGCGGTGTGGTCTCCACACTGCCCCGCTTGGAGCGGGACAGCGTGGGGCCCGCGTAACCGCGGGGTCCGGGGCGATCGCCCCATTCGCCCCCCCAGAGACAGCCCTGCCCTGCTGGCAGCTTTCTGAACAGTCATGTGTTCTTAAAGATCAAGTGTCATGCATCTTCCTAACCCCCCCAAACTGAATTCATTGACACATCCCATTGATCAAGCAACACTTTCATAACTGGAAAAGTAGCCCTTTCTGTTCAAGTGCTCCATAGAAAAGTGGTGTCAAAAACAGGGGCATGCGTGGCATGCATCACCCAATCTCAATTCAGGAACCTCACTGCAGAAAATCCATCCAACGTGTCCTGTATATTACGGAGAGTCACAGTCCTGTGGAGCAGGAGATAATTAAGGGACTGCCACACTTGCATGACAATAACCTACAATATGCATACTCCAGCTCCAAAATGATTTCTCACTGACGGACAGCAACCCAGCATTTCAAGCTTTCAGAGTGCAATCACCACTCACTTCTCCACTGTCCATGCAGCTCTCATTTGGAGTTCCTGCACTTTCACATCTGAAAGTTCTGCAGCCACTCCTGGTAAACCCAAACTTGCACTATGACAGGAGCACTGACTGTTAGGATTGCATCTCATATTCAGAAGTTGGGATTGCTGCTCAAGCCCATCTGCAGGTGATCTGTGAATGCCACCAAAAACCTTGTTTTTCGCTATGTCCCTTAGAACACTGGCCTGGAATCCTTTTTTCCAATTGTTGTGCTATTTCCTGCAGGTCTGCAAATGCAGGCGAATAACACATCAAAATCATATCAATTACACACCAAAAAAGAGTGCGTCGGTTTGTGAGCCTTTAAAAAAAAAAAAAAAAAAAAAAAAAAAAAAAGGGCATGAAAATTATGGGATATGGATGGCTTTATGAAATGGAGAAGGCTGCATGCTAGTAAATGACTTTTAGCTCCCAGAGGTTCCTAATCAAATCGTTTTTTTTCTCCACAATACATGGCAAAAACTTCCGAAAAGCATTGTGCCAAGCAGGGACACACAGAACACTGGGATATATACCCATGGTGCACTATATTTCGCATCAACACAAGCACTCCTGGTGACTACACACAGCTCTGATATAAGCAGTCAAGCATGAATATGACCGAGCAATATACACACTTAACTTGCAACAACCAGTCTGAAGCGTACACAGGACCGTGGTATTCTGAAGACACTTTGTAAGTGCTAGGAATCCATCCATCTCTCTCTCTAAAGGCTAAGCATTTGTTAAAGTGTGCATGCTAGGCAAACTCCCTATTCTTTTTTTTTTTTTTTTTAAATCCTCCTTAAAAAATTCATTTCCTCCACTAACCCCTGCCAGTAAAAATGCTCTCCCTGAATTGTCGTCATTGGCCTTTTATTTATAAAAATCATGAAAAGTTTAAATCAACCTCTGGCATCTTCCAGTGCTTTGTACTGCCAATCTATTTAGACTATAAATATCTTTGCAGAATACTAAACGAGGCACTGTCATTTTTCTGTGTCTCATGCAGTGCTGAGAACACTTCTGAAATTTAATAATTAAGTTACATCTGTTCTTCAGTACACTGAATAATGTTTAAGTATTTTCTCCGGGAACCACTCAAACATTTAACAGCATTTGTTTCTATCGATTTGAATGATCATTGAAAAACTTTACTTACCCTATGTTTTTCTTTAATTTTCTTCCTGTATGCTTCTTTGTCAAACTTGTCCTCTTCCTGTAGTCTTTCTTTTGCTTTATCTAGATTGATGCCACCAGAATCATCTTCATTCTCTGTTCTGTCCACACTAGATTTTTGTGCCGGTGGCCACTGCTGAACTAACTGGATTATACAAGACATTAAAAAAGTTAGAGCCATTTTCCTGCGTCCAATGCTCAGAGGCATTTAACTATTAATCCAATAAGTAGCGATATATTATTTTTGCTGGACTAAACAAAAGAGCCCAGTATCCTGTCTTTCAGCAGCAGCCAGTGTCAAATGTTTCAGAAGGAATGAATACCACAGGGCAAGAGTGATCCTTCACTTTTCGTCCACTCTTACCTTGTGGCAGTCAGAGGTTTAAGGACATTCAGAGCATGGGGTTGCATTCCTGACCATCCTGATAAATGTATCATTGGTGAACTTACTTACTTCATTTTTAAACCCAGTTATACTTTTGGCCTTCATGACATCCTCTAGCAATGAGTTCCACAAACTGACTGCACATTATATGATGAAATCTTCCTTATGTTTGTTTTAAACCTGCTACCTATTAATTTCATTGGGAGACCCCTGATTCTTGTGTTATGTGATGGGGAAAATAACACTGTTTACACAAGAAACCAAAAAAGGTTTTTTAACATTTGATAGGGTTTATGTTAATTAAAAATGAATAGTTTTTGAAAATAAATTGTCTATTAAACTACAGTTAATGCTTTCACTTGAAATCTGTTTGTGCACCTGCTTTTCACTCTGCCTAATAAGACAAATATGCTGATATTTTTAGTCATTTTCTTAAGAAAAAAATTGTTTTCAAGAAATTATTTCAGATGGCTCATGTGACTAAAAGGTCATTAAATGAAGATCAGTTTTAAGAAACTATTTTTCATGTTTCTCAAGCTTCTCTTCATAAAGACCTCACACTTTTTGCTCTGCAAGCAAGCTCCATCCCTCATTTATTTGCTTTCCTCTAAACAATCCACATGTATGTGTACTAAAATGACCCTCAAATTTACTATTATATTTTAACACCCAATAGTGGCTTGAATGGAGTTCTCATCTTTGGAACAATTTATCTGGGATCTGAAAGCTAAATCTGACTCTCCACATGCAATATCTTCAGTTGATCTGCCTCTGTGAAAGCAGCAGCCAAGCAGCATCTCCTTGCTGTGAGAAACAAGATGCTGAGATTCTTTGGACACAACAGATCATTTCCTGCACTTCATTTTAATGTGAAACCAACAGTTGTTCCAATATTAATTGGGACAAAGGCAGGAGACAGGACCCGGGGAAATAACTAGTATTTAAGCAAGTAGGTATCGTGACATGCCACAACAGACTACAGAGAAAGCCAGATGTACAATTTTTTATTAGAGAGACAAGGTGGGTGAGGCAATACATTTCATTGGACCAAGCTTTCGAGCCACACAGAGGTTTTCTTCATGTCCACAAAAGGAACTCCAAGTTCTGTGTGGCTCGAAAGCTTGTCTCTGCCACCAACAGAAGTTCCTCCAATAAAAAACTACCTCACGTGCCTTATCTCTTTACCATCTTGGACCAACATGGCTAACAGCTACACTTCACACAGTTTTCTACTTGTAATTCTGCCAGACTGCATTAGCAGTGGTAAAGAGCCCCATTTGACTTCCAGACAGAATGTTGATTACCAATGACTTACAGGCTTGGCTTCAATACATTATTTTGATCTCAGGTTTCAGAGATTGAAGCCAAGGGTTTTGAAGCATTTAACAAAGTCTTGTAAACATCTGTTCACATGGCTGCAACCGTTTTTGGAACAGCTTTTCAAAAAGGTAGTCTGTTGTGAACGGGGATCAGAGGGCTTCTTTAAAAGAAACAGTGGATACATATGGAGAAAACCAATATATTTTGCAAAAACATGTGGAAAACAAGTTCAGAATTTTGCTCAGTGGCCAGGCAAAGAGAAAGAGAGCTTACTAACATTCTGTGTTGCATCCCCCAGTTCTTATTATTTAAAACCAACTGCAACGTATTGATTGCAAAAATGGAGTTTATTTCTGTACCAATATTCAGGACACCTGTCTTACAGAAGTTTTATTTTACTAAAGAGAAATATATTTAAGTAGAACAGTAAAACTTAAGCATGTGGTTCATTAGAGTCCAGCAGAAGAACTAACTTCTACAGATGATTTCTATAAATAACTCCAAAATCTGTTCTCTATTGTGCTGCTGTTCAACCTATAACCCCCATGCTTGTTTTTAGTTTCTATCCTCATTGCTTTATGCTTCTTTGCACTGGATCACACGAAACCCTTATTTGCCCACCAGCTAAATTTGACTGCTTTGTTCCACCTCATACTCTACTTGCAAGCAGCAATTTGGGGGTTGTAAAAAAATTTATACCTTTTTCAAAGTTTTGTATTCATGACTGTTTTTAAAAACACACCCAGATCTAATTACCTCTGTGCATTATGAACTGATTTACTAAAAAAATTTTACTTCACGGGCCAGATTTTCAGACAATTATTTGTAACTTCAAAATTACATGCCCCATTAGGTGTGTTTATGAATTGGCCAGTTGGATGCACAACTGACCACTTGTGGATGCAACACAGAATGGTAATAACTGCATGCCCAAAAGTCTGGAAATTAAGTCTTGTATCTTTAAAGACATGTTTAATCTTTTCCCATAGCTTCCCCCATGAGACTTCCTTAAGAGTTATTCTAAGGATAGTATTTCTATTTCATATTCTGAACACAGCGAAGCTGCAGTGATCATCCTTCACATAAATTCATGAACAAGTCTTAATACATTGTCCTAATTATACAAACTGACAGATCCGCATCCTTGATTCAGAACGCAAGAGAAATATTTTAAACCACTTGCTAAAAAATTAAAGCAAAGAATTTTTAGCAGCTACTATGCACTATACTATACACCCTCAACATTGTTTTTGTTCCAAAAACAGCATTAAAGATAACAGTATGTTTAAATTATGTTAAAAGAGTATTTAGATTTCAGCTTAATTAGAACAATTATCACATTTTCCCTTTGAAAACCCTTATAAACATATGTAATTTATCTTTAGTAAAATGTGTATATGAATGGAAAAATGCTCTTCTGGTTCATTATACTATCTTGGAAATGCAAGTGAATATACTAAACCTAATTAACTCTGCTAATCATGCTTTGTGTCCACTACGTACCATAGCTTTCTAAAGGACCTTGATTAAATGTGTTTCTTGGGAAAGTAAATACTTTAAAAATTACTAAAGGATTTTTTCCATTTCTGAAATGAGCTATTGTTTTTAACAGACTGCTTCTATTATAGAGAGGCCATCCTTGAAAGCTTTATAATTTTGATCAATAAGTAACATTACCACAGTATTCCCCATAGTGTTTGGCATACTTTGGCAATGTTATTTAGTTAAAAAGGCAAATGAAAAGCGATCACTATATTTAACTTACATCCCATTAACTGATGAAATTAATCTAATGTAAAAGCCACCTTTTATCTCAGTACAGAAAACAGAAAAACAAAGCACAAACTCTGAAGCCTGTGAAATCTTATTTTAGAGAGGTTTAATATTTAAGCAACATTGAGGTTTGTTCATTGTGGTTATAACAAAACAGTACTGGAGTGACTAGCAATATACTGTAGTTTACGTCTATATAAAATCAATGCATGTTTCCAAACGATGCTAGGACATCCAATTAAATCACCTGGAGAATTCAACTCTCTCTACCCTACCTGGTATAAAGTTTGGCACCTTCGTTACTCAGCTGACGTATGAAAGCTACATAAACTGGACATCTGAGAGAAAATAGGGACACATCTTTTCTGCCACTCCCTTACAAGGGGCAAGTAGGCTGAACTGTTTTGCAAATCTAGCCCCAATTATGAGCAAAAAGTACTTTTGAAAAATTTAACCAAATTTAATCGCCAGGAGATTTGGTTATTAATTTCATTGTTTGTTTTTAGCAACATGCATTTTACGTAGATGTCCAAAAATCTGAGTTTTCCAGGGCTTTCTCTTTGCATTATATTATACATGTTACTCACAACAGCAGTATGTACTGTAAAGCGTTATCTCTTTGTAATGTATCCTGGTGTAGTACTGTTTCAAACAGCACTGTGTTAAAGCACATCAGGGAATCTTTAGTGCACACCAGCAGTGTCTTCTTGGACCAGGGGTGGGCAATAATTTTGACTGGTGGGCCACAGGGCCAGTGGAGAGCCAGCCAAGGAGAGGGGGGGGGGGGGGCGGGGGGCCCCCCCCCCCGGCCCGGCCGGGGGGGGGGGGGGGGCAAGGAGCTGGGGGCCGCCACAGAGCCTCCCTCCCATCTACAGCCTCTCCCTCCCTCCCAACTCCGGGGTCAGCTCTCAGCCACTGCACAGCTGGTTGCGGAGGCGGCAAACTGTGTTTTTGTTCTGATTTGTTACTTGGATTTTGTTACTTGGATTGTTCTGCTAACAAAATCTGTTCATACATGGTTTGGGGCACTACAGCTGTGGCAAGCCACAGCTGAAGCTGGGAGTAGGGAATGCAGGGCGGCAGCTTCCAGGCCGGAGCAGAGGCGCTCGCAGGCCATAGTTTGCCTGCCCCTGTCTTGGGCCAATTAACGAACAACAACATCAGTGCACTTCAGAAATCATTCCCTGTAGGGCACACTACTGCTCCATATAAACAAGCCCTCAGCAACAAGTAACCACATCCAGTGTTTTTTTCCAGTGTTCATTGTATAAACACAATTTTTTAATTGAGAGTGTTTTATTGGTATTCTCCAGGTAAAAACTAAAATCTGAAGCTCTGCATATATCTCAGTTTGAAATGTATTTGTTTTCAGAGAAAACACAAATTCAGCTCTTGCCAGCATATGCAGCGTATTCTGAATTGATCTTACCTCCCCCTCGTCAGTAAAAATAATTTTTGTGTTGACTTTAAATTTCCTCTTCAATATTTTTTTGGCTTCTTTGGTTTTAGTTGCTTTCTTCTTCAACTTTGAATTTGAGATATTCTGTGTTTTAAAAAAGCAGATGAGAAAGCACATGGTTATTTTCGTGTCAGAAAACAATACATTTGGATTTCAACTTTAACGTTTGTTTATAGGATTTAAAGCTATTTAACAAAATATAAAGAATAGGATGCCTATTATAAACAAGGCTAAGTTACTTTTGCATAGATGTAACCTGCTTTAGTCAGGTCATGTAATAAAAAACAAATATATTTTAGTTCCAAAGGCATAGCTGTGTCAGCCTAGGTCAGAAAAACACACAAGACTCCTTAAATATTTTTTTACTGGGTGTTCTAAACAACCTACATCCTATAGGCACCAGAAGACTTCGACCTTCCAGGTCTCATTCACTTGCGGGTGCTGAGATGAACTCCCCACTTCCACTGCCCAAATATGGAAGATGAAGCATCTGACGAAGTGGGATTTTCTCCCACGAAAGCTCATGCGGTAAATAAATCTGTTAGTCTTTAAAAGTGCCACAGGACTCTGTTGTCTATATAGATCAAGATAGAGCTGGCTAAATACACTGGCTTCCCTCTTCAGCATGATTAGCCAGACAATGTCTAACATGACATGGAGGGCCCTTTCACATGGCAGGAAGTCAGCAAATAATTGCTGCTTCCACGGCTACCTACCATCTTACATGAACTGCTACCATGACTTTGATGTTACACTCAACTCCATCCCCTTCAGCCATTTTTGCAACATTTACCATGGGTCTGCTGGTGCGCACTTTGCAGTTCAGGTACCTGAAGGGATGAGCAGATCAGAGGGTGCTGAGTGCCACTCAGTGCCCTGCTTCCCCACAACCATGTGTGACGAGTAGCTGACATTTTTAATTCTGTAATCTATTGCACATACTACACTGAGTATAAAGGGAAATGCAAAAAACTTACTGCAGAAAGTACACCCTCCTTATGCCACATACACTAATACACTAAAAATAATGCACAACAAATTTAAAAAATGACTCTCTTACCAAAAGTGTAGAGAGAAGGGGTGATTTGTGAAAGGCTAATGTACTATATTATCAGATGCTGAGCACACTTGTTATGACAACTAGTAAGTGCAGGAGCAGTTATCTAATGCTTTAAGTATTGAAAAGCTGTTCTGTCACCTTCTTTTCTTGTATTATGTAGTGATCACTAACCAGTCTTATACTCACATCTCTAATAGCTTAGCAAAATGTGTTCTTCCCTCATTCCCATCACTTGCCCTGCAAATGTGGCTCTGCAGAAGCAAAATTTTATTTATCCATATGTTAAAGGGGAAGCCAAAGGCTGGAAATCAATTATCAACCTACTTACATTCTACCAAAAAACTATTTGGAGAAGCAAGAGAACCTGTGCTTACAGATTGTCAAATGTGCCTGCAACATAGGACATTTCTGGACTCTCTCTTAGTTATCCCTCAGGGATTCTTTGCTGTTCTGTATTCTGTCAGTGGACATAAGTCACCACCTTCTTCTCATCTGGTCTGTGGCACTTACAAACAAACATGAAAAGATTTCTGAATGTATAATTTACACTAACAATCAAAGTCACCAAATGCGTCACTGGATTTTTGATAAACTAACCTGAGGAGCATTCTAGTGTTATTTTGCTGAACATTTCCTACTTTACCCAGTTTTTCTCAATGCAGCAAAGATTAACAAAATAAACATGTAAGCAATTCCACAATAGGAATTCTTTGGATGAGCCTCGTTAAGATGTACCTACTTCAAGTTGCTAAGACACAAATTTCTCTAAAACAGTATTATTGCTTTAACATTTTAATTTTTTCTGCTTTCAACATATTTCAGAATAGATGCATCAGTTATTTGATTTTATAAAAGTACATTTTTGAGTTGGTAAGGTATCTCTAAGCTGTCTGCATGTCTTAGACGAGGGAGAGAAATCTTTTCTTTAGCCCAAGAATGAAACCTTCACTGCTAGAACATAGCTTCTCTAATGGGTTTCTTCAGCATGCAAGCCTTTTTTCATTTGCCTGACAGACTTTAAAAAGTGAGAGTTCATTTATATTGTTTACCGTATTGTGAGTACAACAGAGGTATGCTAAGAAAAAAAGTGAAGCTACATTTCATATACTGTGCAGAGTTAGAAAATTTAGCATGCTTTCAATAAGTGACACGGTTCAGTAAACGCTAGTTAAAGTGCTAGTGAAAGATGCCAGATTAACAAATCCTAGAGACTGACATCCTATTTATCCACAAACAGATAAGCATGAGTTTCCCCACATCATGTTTATCACTGTGGCATGAGGCAGACAAAACACTTCAGGGGCTGAGGGTAGCTAGCTCCCCATAGCCCAATTCAGTCCTTAATCTATGCAGGGTTCCAGTTAATGTCAACTGTGAAATTGGAACTAAACTATAACCAATCTATTTTACCCCAGCCTTCAAAGAGCAAAATGGATAGAGTCCTGGACTGAGATTCAGGAGACCTGGGTTCTATTCTTAACTCTGCCACTGCTCTGTTGAGTGACCTTGGGCAAGTCACTTTATCCCTGTGCCAAGATTTCCCCATTTGTAAAAGGAGGAGGAAACTATCTTCCTTTGCAAAATGCCCTGAGATATTCTGATAAGTATTATTATTCTACTTTCTTTAGCTTCAAACTAATAGTCAACAAGCAAGAGGTTTATCCATTACCAATGAGCTGAGCCATTAAGTTCATTCCCACCACTTAAGTATGTTTATTTTAAATAAAAGTGCATATTTATACACCAAAATAGAACACTAAAAGCTACATTTGCAACAACATAACTGCATGTTTTTCTGTGTATATTTTTAATAGAAGAGATATCAGTCAATCAACCGTTGATTAAAACACATTATAGACCTGAAAGGCAACGTAACTCTTTAGAGAGAAGAATGCTATAACACCTCTATTACTGTAGTAAGCAAGTTTATGTAACTGCTGCACTAAAAAGTGCTAAAGGCTCCTGCAGCCCTGTGGGACCCAACTACAAGTGATGGTTTTGGATCAAAAACAACACAATTTTCTCAGGCTCAGGTCAGGTCACCTCTGATGACCACCTCCTAACTATGGAGTCACTTCAGGAGTCATGTGCCCTCCTCCTGCTGGCTATTGCTACCTCTCCCCATGTTGCAGACCCAATATGCCAAGGAGTTGTAGTGCCTCACTCCACAGCACAGCAGTGGGTGGTGTCCAGCACCAGGCCAACCACTCGATCCTCTCTGACACAGATCGAGTAAACTTAGGTCAGGCTTTAAAATGAGGCCTAAGCAAACCTCTACTATAAACTCTGAAAAAACTGCGTTATCAGAACATAGTCAAGTAAAGTCAGCCAATAACACAGAATCATAAAATCTTAGGGTTGGAAGGGACCTCATGAGGTCATCTAGTCCAACCCCCTGCTAAAAGCAGGATCATTCCCACTAAATCATCCCAGCCAGGGTTTTGTCTAACCGGGCCTTAAATGATTCCAAAGATGGAGATTCCACCAGCTCCTTAGGCAACCCATTCCAATGCTTCACCACCCTCCTAGTGAGAAAGTTTTTCCTAATATCCAACCTCGCCCTCCCCAGCTGTAACTTGAAACCATTGCTCCCTGTTCTGTCTACCAAGAACAGCCTAGCTTCCTCCTCTTTGGAGCACCCCTTCAAATAGTTGAAGGTTGCTAGCAAATCCCCCTTCAGTCTTCTCTTCTGCAGAGACTAGCTCCTTCAGTCTCTCCTTGTAAGTCAGAAAGACAAACGAAAACAATTAAATCAAGTGGTAAAGGGATCCCAAGAGTGAATTAGACCAAGAACCCTGCAAACAAGAGACTAAGAATGTCTGCCGTGATTAAGAGCAAGTTTTGAAATTTTTATTAAATTATGAGGTGAAAGATAAACATTAAAGAAAAAATGAGCAAAAATCCAACCTGACAGACTGCAGAGTTTAAAATATCAAGAAAAGAAAATGGAAAACAACTAAGCACCATCTTCTTATGGAAAAAGAGAGGCTGTTATTCAGTAAGCTAAAGATGTAGCATGGCCAATGACATGAGTCAGGAACACCTATGTTCTAATTTCAGTCACTACCATGAAAATCTTCAGGGATAAGTGTATCAAGTTGGGCACCCAAAGTACAACCAGATCCCAGAGGTGCTTAGAACCCAACACACCAATTTACTTTAAAGAAAGGGGCAAGTGCTCAGCGCCTTTGAAAATGTATGCCCCTAAACCTCCCAATCTCAATTTTCCCATCTGTGAAGTATAGGTAATTGTTAAATTACCTTACAGATGTGTGGTGAGAATTAGCACTTCTAAAATATTACTAAGTTACTAAGTATTGTAAAGTAGATTCAAATTGGAAATTCTTTACCAAAATTCTATAAAATGCAGGTTTAGTTACAGAACACATGCACATGCCAGATGGTTTTATTTTGTTTTGTTTTTTTACTGGATTATTAAATGGTTTAGAATTAAAATGAGCTTTCCAGAAGCACAGAAAGTAGGAAATTAAGGAACCCTATTCTATAATCACAAAGACAAACAATGCTGTAGATATACGATGTCTTTCATTTTCTCAAGAAAAAAACCTGTTTCTTACTTTGACAGATTTGTTTTTCCTACACCAAACCCCAGGCAAAGAATGAGGTTTCTGAACAAACATCCACAAGCTTTTACACACCAAATTTAATCACCCTTAAAATACAATTTGTTTTGAGAAAATATTCCATCTCAGAATTTCCAACTTTTTAAACTTCTTTTTAAACCATTTATTGTTACATCCCAGAGACATTCCTTTAAAAAAAACACCACCACAATAGCTACTGCTTTTGTAGAACAGGGTTCACAGCTAGGCAGCAAACAATTTTACTTTTGGTTGCCAGGGCGTGCTCCTCCATTACATTTCTGCAGTGGAGCTAGGTGACAGGCTACTAAAACTGGTCACCATGGTGATCAGAAACAGATTTGTCAAGGCCTGTTGTAGAACTTTCTTGACTACAATATTATTACACGTGCGCTGTATTATCTCTGCAACAGAAGCTCTCACAGCAACATGAATAACGAGAGGACACTGTAGTCTATTTTTTTAATATTTCATGGTCAGAATCCAAATTCTAGTTGCTTGTTCACATTTGAACAAAATCTTAGAGCACTGTGACCAGACTCAATGAACATTTTCCAATTTATCTATTTAGGTATGTACTTACTTGGCCTTCACCAGTTTGTGCCAGAGCAACTACAGTCACTCACTGAAACTTTGCTTCACAACTGGAGTTCTGATTGCTACAAAGCTGTTAGGTGTGGGTGAAAAAATCAATTTTCATCTTTCATTCCAATTGACTCAATATTAAGTAATCGGGTAAGGAAAGTTTTACAATCTTTTAGTCCATGAAAATGAACATAGTATCTTCACCATAATAGAATCATCACTTCTATGTCATGTAAGCTTTTTTAAAAAGTGTTATTTTTCATCTGCAGTCTTTGGATTTTTCCTTCATATTCCTGGGAAGAAAGGTCAAACTCTGGTTTATCAGAAGCCACACAGCATTATTATTTTTAGTCAGCATTCAATACAAAATGCTGCCGTTCCAAAGGACTTAAAATGGATTTGGTACTCAATTTCACACAATCGTTTTTATATTGCTCCATGATGCTACTCAATGGGAGCTAAGATGTCCCCATGATGAATATCACACTACAGTTTAATTCTTCTCTCCAAGCTGTCTATAGTTCTCACGATTCTTTCCTCCTAGAAATTTCCAAGTGTCTCCAAAGAAAACCTTCACATCTCAGGAAGAGGCACAAGGGGTCTTCAGCGCTGTGTTTTCCATTATTGTCACTAAACTCCAACTTTACAGTGTCCTGCCTTTCAACTGAAGAGATTTCCAGCACAAGTTATTCAGCCACTTGACTGTGCCTTCTCTGTCAATCCTGGAACAGTCGTTTCCACTCAATTCCCATGGAACTGAGAGCGCTAAACTATTTCCTAGTCAGTTTTCCTCCAGCAGGGAATAAGAGAGGAGAAGTAGTTCCCATCCCTTTCTACAGATTCTCATAGACAAAAGCAGCAGTAAGATGCAGGTTGGCTACTCCGCACACCCTCTGTATAGACCTCACAGCCCTGGTTGTGCAAACATTTTTCGGCAGCAGTCGAAGGGAGATACACAAGTTACTTAAAATGACTTCCAAAGAGGTAGCCATGTCAGTCTAGTTCAGCAAAACAAACAAGGAGACCTGTGGCACTTTTAAAGACTAACAAATTTATTTATCACATGCGCTTTTGTGGGAGAAAATCCCACTTCGTCAGATGCAAAGTGGGATTTTCTCCCACAAAAGCTCATGCGATAAATAAATTTGTTAGTCTTTAAAAGTGCCACAGGACTCCTTGTTTAAAATAACTTGCATATCTCCCTTCAACTTTCAACTTCCTATTTACTGTGGTGCCTTCAGTGCACTGAGTGGATGGGAAACAGCCACACATCAACTCAGCGCTACTCCACTTTAGGGGGTGGTCTTCAGGGATTGGGAACTTTGATCTGATGGCAGCGAATTTGCCATCATATGTATAGACTGCCCACTGTGAGAAGCAACACAATCAAACTTCAAAACCCAATCCCTACACTTCATTGTAAGCGCAGCCAAAGGAGTGCTAATCTAAGCTAACACTCTCTGTTCCTCCCCCAGTGACTATATGAAAGACGGATCAGACACTAGGGGGATCCAATTGCAATATGGGCATCATGTCTCATCCGTCTTTCCTCCACTTTTGCGCTTCTTGTCTGTATCCCATGCCCCATTTGGTAATGAAAACCTGATCTCACCAGTAGCTGGATCCCTAGTCCCAGAGTTCTCTCTTGGCTACTCCCCAAGCATTGGCTGCTCTGCCCTGTCTGACAAAGGACATTGGCTAAGCTGTTCTGAAGAGGAAGCGGAAGCAGGGTTTGGAAAATGCTCCAAACTTTTGCCCCAGAATTTAACAAGTTTTTGCTGCTGGGTTTTGGTTTTGTTTGGGTTTTTTTTAAAAAAAAAAATAAATATAATGGTGCTTTCCTCATTTGAGATAATCTGAAACGGGAAGTAAGGCATGTAAAGTGCTCTTTCAAAAAAGTTAAAAATAAAAGTTGAAACCTGTATGTGCTAACCTAGCATTTTGCTACATATCAAAGCTCTGTAAAGTATGCAGCAGTTACTAGCTTTTATGTGAACATTTGTGAAGATGAGGATCCTGCCAGATCTGTATTCAGAAGACAAGCAATAGCTGTCATGTACTGCTCTATTCGCTACAATACAAACTTGGAAAGAGCGTCAGTCAAACATTAAGGCTGACAGAGATCCTGAATTTTGCGAGTGATTGCTCTGTTTGAAACACTGCCTTTCTAAGAGAATACCATGGAAAACTCCAACCGTAATACTGACATGGCACTTAAATAAATTCAACACCAAGCACATATAAATCTCAAATACGGAACTTACTTACAATCAAACTAGTCCATCTGAGCATTGCTTATTTTACTTCTAAATCTCTTATAAAAGGGCTACATTTGAGAGAGAGCAATGTTTTACTGTAAAGAAACTTCTTATAACAAAAAAAAAACAAAAAACATATACTTTTCTAAAAGATTACAACAATCTCGATCACCCATACAGAAACCAGTGAGGGGGTGACTGCTTTTCATTATTTCTGTTTCTACACTAAATATTGCCAATCTCTTTGCATGCAAAGAGCTAGAGATCATCAACTCACCAAATTATTCCCTAGATTTAGATTAGCTGTTCGGACACAGAAACTCATGGAAATACCAGCATGTCAGAGAACCCTGGACTGAGACACAAGTGGGTTGTAATAATACATGCTTTGATTGGATTTTTGTTTGGGGAGTGTGTGTTTGTTCTCTTCAGTTAGCCCTGAAACTCCCTTTCAGATAGTTAAAGACTGCTATCCAATCCCCCTCATTCTTCTCTTCTGCAGACCAACAAGCCTACGTCCCTCAGACTCTCCACATAAGTTGTGTACTCCAGCCCCTTGATCATTTTTGTTGCCTTCAGCTGGACTCTTTCCAATTTGTCCACATCCTTTCTGTAATGGGGGGCCCAAAACTGGACACAGTACTCCAAATGAGGTGCTCAATAAAGGGAAATAATTGCTGCCCTTGATCTGCTGGCAATGCTAATACTAATGCAGTCCTATATTCCATTAGTCTTCTTGGCAATAAGGTTGACTCATATTCAGCATCTTGTCCACTGTAACCCCCACCTCCTTTTCTGTCGACCTGCTGCCTAGCCAATCGGTCCCTAGTCTGTAGCAGTGCATGGGATTCTTCCATCATAAGTGCAGGACTCTGCACTTGTCCTTGTTGAACCTCATCAGATTTCTTTTAGCCCTATCCTCTAATTTGTTTACATCACTCTGTATCCTGTGCCTGCCATCCAGCATATCTACCACTCCCTCCAGCTTAGATCAATTTTTTCATTGTGCATAGCATATATTAATGGAGAGAGACCGGAAGAGGAGCCACCAGAAGGATCAGAAGAGAGAAAGATTACATGCAGCAGGCTGATTTTACACTGCTGGCCCTTGAAAAGCTGAAGCTACGGTGGCTCTTTTCAAGAGCTGCTGCAGACTCAGCTGTTTCATGGCCTCAGGGGCTGCCAGTCAAGGCTCCAGCTGTCGAAAAATCCCTTTTACATGGAGATTTCTTTGGTGGCAGAGGAAGCAGCAGCAGTGCGGTGTGTCGTGCACAGCTGGGAGCCCTCCCAGCTGTGTCACGACAGTGAAGGGTTTGAGAATCCCACCTGGCCTATGTGAAAATATTTAGTAATCCTTATTGCAAAATGTTTTTTATTGTTTCCACCATTTAAATTTTTTAAATATAATTTTCTGCAGCAAATAAATACAATTAGTTGTTAACTTTATTATGCAGATGTATGTAACAGAAAGGGCCTGTCTTTCAACCAGCATTTATACATTTAGAAGTATATTCCACAAGAGATTTTTTCCTCACATTACGAAGCCTATCGTTGTAGCTGGCACTCTTCATTAGAGACTGAGCAAAGACAACAAGGGCTGAATGGACATGAAGACTGAACAAATTTGTGGGAACCTAAAGACAGCTCTTGCAAAATCAAGGAAAAGGAATGATGTATAGGAATGGAGTAGCAGGCCTAAGAAAGAACACTTCATTAGACTCATCTGACTCCCCATTTTTATTTTTTTTTTTTTTTTTTTTTTAAAAAGGCTTGAAAGCCACTCATCTGGTCTCCCTCCTCTTACACACTCCTGAAGCTGGCTCATGGGAGAAGCAGATTTGAGCAACAGTTCAAGCTTCTCTTTGCTCCCATGGAATTTAACTTGGATTCAAAACCATCCCCAAACCCCTGACCCAGCCAGCAAACAGCCATCCAGAAAGCAGGGACAGGGTGTTAGAAAGCATAAAATCTGGATAGGAGGTAGAGGGATAAGCAGAATGCTGTCAGAAAAGATGTGAGGGAAAAGGGAAAAATAATGTGGACAGGAAAAAGAAGACAGGGGAAATGTGCTAGAGCATGCCATGAGGGAACAGGGAAGAAGATGCTGATCTATCAACCTATCAAAAAGGTGGAGTCCGCCAAATAAAAAGTTGTAAGTGGAGCTGGTTGGAAGAAACTTCAATACAACCCATTTCTCATTCCTTTCATTTCGGAAGAAAAAACGGGAAAAAAATCAACAATTTTGAGATACCCAGTTTCAACATTTGTTAAAAAGTTTCTATTTTGTTTTTAAAATGACTGTTTGTTTAGAATTTTATGTATTATACATTTAATTTAATTTAATTTAAAATACAAAACAAAATGCTTCATTTGACTCACAACATAAATTTTGTACATAAAATTTTCCTTCAGAACATTTTTGAAATGTAGGGAATTTATTCCTAATTGGAATAAAAACAAATGTTGAAATTTCAAAATCCTTCACAAACCAGGATTTCTGTCTTCTGAGTCTACACAGCTCTAGTTTAAAGACACCAATTTAAACTAACTTTCCATGGTTGCCGTTTTACACCCATAGCTGGCCTGTGTCAGTTGACTTGGGCTCACAAGGTTTGGGCTAAGAGGCTGTTTAACTGCGATATAGACATTCAGGCTCAGGCTGCAGCTTGAGCTGTGGGACCCACACACGTCACAAGGTCCAAGAGCCAGGCTTCAGCCCGAAACTCAGAAGTCTACACAAAAATTAACCAGTTCTGTAAACATACCAACCACAGGTGTCTATTTGCAGCATAGATGTACCCCTTATGGTTTTTCAATTTCTGCACATTTATATAGAAAAGAATATAAATGTTGCTACCCCAATTTAAAAGCTGCAACTGCCTCAAAAATAAATAAATCAAGTATTGTGCAATGCCTTTCCCTTGGGGTTGGGATTTTGGTTTGGTTTTTATACATACACTTCCATTAATCCTCCTGGACACAGGAATAATTTTCAAGGTCTTCTCAGTGAAAGTTGGAATCCATTGTGTCTGGAAGTAACCAAATGTTTACTCTGGAATTACTACAAATTTATGTGACTATAATATAAATGTTATAGTATCCAGTCATTGTTCTACTTATACAAATAAACAATTCTCATATATCAGCCAATCCAATGTACATTATCTTACCAGAAAGTATTCATGAAAATTATTATGCCTAAAGGGTCTCTAATAGGATAAAAGCTAGAAGGACTGAGAAGCCATATTTTTAAACTAGTCATTAAAAGAGTTGATGTGGATAAAATGATAAAAACACCCTTTGAATGTTTGCAAACTGTAACTTACAGTCATGATAACTTCTGTACATTTTGAGAGATCTGTCCCTGCTGAGAACTGAAGCAAGGAACTTAGATCTAACTGCAGTCCATCTATCATTTCAGCTAAAAAAGAAGCTCCTTCTGCTGTCCGTATTAGCAGCACGGACATCCTTTCTGATGGCTCAAGCCACTAACAGGCAAGAGCATGACTTCTTAAAGAATTTTCCTAAGGCAGAGCTCTGAACAGCAAACCATATTACAAATTTCCAGTCAAAAAACTAAATTAAAGTGGAGGTGTGATTATAAGTGAATAATTTAGGATAATACATTAAGTGATGTTGTAATTGTTTCAAAAACAAGAATCACAAACCCAGGAAATCAAACCTAAAAGTAGGTTATACTGGAAGGCTAAATCCACACATACAAACGTTTGGAAATGTACCATCAGGGTCACTTAAACAAGTCTATCCTGAAGTGACATCATACAATAACCATATAATTGCAATAACTACTGACAGCAACCCCAGATTAGATTAAACTGATTTTTAAAGGTATTAATTTTTTTCATTTCCCCATTCATATCACCACCAAAGTGTCATTAAAATATGTAATCTCTTCTATGATGAAGTCAAATAGTCACACCCTCCACAAGCATGAGATTATTTCAGTTACACCTAAAGCAAAAATGGTTCCACTCAAGATCATTCCATTGTCCCTATTCCACAGCTTCCATTTTATTAAGCAAGAGAAGAGTGTCATTAAGGTTCTACTCACGATGATTTCTATCCAAAATAAGACAAAACAGAAATGAAGGCACAAATATTTCCTATGCGCTTTAACCAAATTACACAGCAAATCAAATCTTGCCTTTAGAATCCAATTTTTAATCTGTCACTTTCAATAAAGGCCTTTTACAACCGGAATTGTACAGCTGAAACCAATTTGGAGAGAGGGAGTCTGATTTAGGGCTTTTTTTGAGAAAGAGGAGGGAGGACTGTGTTACAAATCTTAAGCAATTACAATGTTGATTCCATTTCTTAACATTTTACAACTGGATCAAGATCTCCTACCCTGATCTTTCATTATCTTTTAAAACATGTAAGAGGCACAAGAAAACATATGCTTAAAGGGGAGGGGAAAGCTACCTTGTCGTATTATAAAATATTAAGTCTTTGAAAGTACACCAGCATTCTGCAATTTGTTAGTTTCCAATTTCCAAGTCTCCAGAAACACTAGAATTACTCTCTCTCTCTCTCTCTCTCTCTCTCTCTCACACACACACACACACACACACACACACACACACACACACACACACAGTCCACATTTAATATTTCAAAGCAACAGAGAAAGGTAAATTAAAACATTAAGAGTTGATGTAATCATCAGGTTCCAAAGCAAAATGACAGAGCTTATTTATCATTTAGTGAACTAAAGTTTTTGGTTTTTTTTTAACCAAAAAGAGCTCCGAAGGTTGCTTTATTTTACTGTATTTTCTAGCCATTCTTTCTTCTTATGCATCAGTTTTATGCATATTTAAAATGGTTCATTTTTAAGTGACAGCCTACTACACAGCATGAAAAATACATTCTAAATATATTCTGGAGAGAAATCTTACATCTGGTGGTGGTGGGAGGGAAAAAAAAAATCCCAAAAGCCAATTCACTTTTTTGAAGAGCTGCAAATATTTTGTCATCTGTCCTTTTTTCCTCAGAATGCAGTTAAAAATGACAGAGGGTGTTAGCAGAAAGATAGGCTTGATGTTCTCTTAAAAAAAAAAATCTATATTCACTAAATTCCATCAGGTTACAAATTAGGAAAAAAAAATACCAGTCAAGAACCCCTTCCCTAAATTCTCTTCTATACATCGTAATGCACTTGGGCAAGCTTAATCTCTTCCTTTACTGCATACACTGAAAGTAAAAGTAATGTCCATGATATTATCACTCATACACCTAACAAATTAGGATTGCATGGGGTTTGTTTATTTATTTAAACATGTATCCTTTGAAAAACTCCTGATGTACTAATTACTTATTTTCTACTAGAACAGTCTAAATCTCTCAGATGCACAGCTGCAGGGTTTTCAGTAGGTTAGAATGATGGGTGTTTTGGTGGGGAGACTTATTCTTCGCTGCGAGACAGACAGACAACTGCTGTACACCACCTACCCCTTTGGAACGCTCTACCCTGCAATACACTACCACTCAAATATATGCCAGACTCCAGAAAAAGCTCTCAATAAAAGTCAACACAGTAGCTTTCAGAAATAGCAAAGCTTGTAGGGGGGAGATACAGAGAGAGCATGAGAGAACATGGAGTTTGGGGCCTGGACTGGTATAAGACCTAAGACCTGAACCAGAGCAAAGTCAGGCTATGCCATGAATCAACATCAGGCCTCAGGTCTTGCGCCAGGCTCTCTGCTCCATCTGCTCTCTCTCTCTCTTACACAAAAGTGATTATAATGCTGATGGGGGTTATTTGTTTTAACAAGCTATGTGTATTAACTCCTATCTTAACATGACTGACAAGGCCTTCAGCATATTTGAGAACATGATTCGGTCTATCCTTTTACTGAAGCATCAAAGCAAAGCAACAAAAAACTATCAAGAGGCTCTCGAGCACCGTGTGAAGCTCTCTGGCATTAACAAGCATTAGGAAGAATGTGCATGGACTCTCTTGATCTCGGTCCGGGGATAATGTGCACCTTGCTACTGCCAGGGGGCCTGACATCTGATAAATGTGATACACTGAGATAGAATTTGTGAGTCTTTAAAAGTGCCACCAGACCCCTGGCCTGTTTTGCTGAACTAGACTAACACGGCTCCCCCTTTTGGAACTTGCCATCAAAGAGAAAATGTTTACCAATTCCCATATATCATGATCAGATATAAACACTAGTGAGTCCAACATCCATTTGGACTGAAAAAAGCCAACAAGACTGAATATGACTGTTCTGATTGTGTTTTTGTCCTATTAAATAAATGTCCTGAGAGAAAAGCTGTTTTTGAAGGAGGGCTAACGGCAGCTGCTACCATCTTCTTCCTATGTATATGGCAAAATGACAACGCTTCCTTGTATATGGTTCCAAAGTCAACTCCAGAGACAAAATTTTACTGAGGACATCTTTCTGGCTCTAGCTTACAACTGAGGGCATTTCTTAGTGACAAATATTCTTTGCTTTCTATGGATTTTATTGCTCAAGATGTGCAAATTTTGTTCAAATGCTAGTAAAAGCTTACTACTGAGTATACCCATATGTACAAATAGTTATTAAACTTGGGTAGCAACCACTTCAGTTAGGATTGCAATATTTTACATTTTAACTGTTTTCATATGCTTATAAAAATATGTAGCTTTGGGGCTGGAATTTTCCATGTGTGGCCTCTTTGCAAAGGTTACTTTCTATAATGTTTGAGCAACATTCAGTTAGAAATTTGAGTAATGAGTATGGTAAAAAAAAACAAAAGAAACCCACTTTTACCACGTAAAGTTTTCAATACATTCCCCATCTTCCCAACACTAAATAAAAAACTGAAAATTTTCAAATATCTCAGAGTTCAGCCTGTAAGTAGAGATCTACTATGATTACTTCCCTTAATAAAGTCCCATCCCTATGATATCATTTAAAATTCTCAGTGGCAGAAGAAAGCAGCATACACAGAATTATAGATCACACAGTTTTAGGGACTTAGAATTTTCAGCGTACTGTAGAATGAAAGATTCGCAACGCTCATATAAAAATATTTTTCTGTTGCCATGATACAGTGATCACAAAGTGTCATGGGTTAATGTGCTACAACTCTATTAACTTTCTTTTTTGTAGAAATCAAAACAAAACAGCAACCAAAAAACCACCCATCTTCAACCAAACAGCAGAAAAGCTGTGTACTCATTCCTTACATCATTCATCTCAAAAGGGTACAATTTTCAAACACAATCTGGATAAATATAAATGCTCACACATTAACAACAATGGACACTCTTTCTCTCCCTTCTCCCTCTCATTAAGAAAAGGGAACACAAGTATAAAAATTATATTAATTATATAATTATAATTAATTTAATTAATACTAAACTATATTATTAATTACTATAACTATATTATATAACAATTCAATAAGAAAAGTATTTAGACCTCTTCTGTGAATTGTGACCTTCACATGTGGACAGAGGCCTTTGAGAATAGCCTCATTAAACAGATCATAATACAGGTTTGGGAATTCCTGTGCTGAATTTGACCAGAGTCAAAAATACAGGATATAGCCCTAAATTTGTGGTTTGAGCAATAAGTCTGGAAATGCAATGATTAAGATCACAGCAACGATGCACGTCTTCTGCATTTGCTACCATAAATTCAAGAACGGAAAACATTACACAACTAGGAAGAGGACACGTTACCATTGTAGTAGGAATGTTACCCTTACAGTTCCTGATTTGTTTTTATTTTACCTTCATAATCATACTATTGTATCAATGTAATTTTGACAGTATATATATGGGGCTGTTTCAAACTCAAAATTTCAGCTATGGTGATTATTACAAAGATAAAACATCGCTTAACTAGCTTGGGTGCTGTCAAATGTTTTAGTAGTCACCAAAGCCATCTTGAAAACAAAATTAAAATGTCAAATTCTAGTCCTCTCTAACATTTCTATTTCATAGAATATCTCCATTCTTTTTTTAAAGTTACTCTTTTGCATTAAAACCTCATCTATAATCTTAGTATGAAGCAAGTTTATATCTCCTGATTAAAATGCTACTTGCCACCACAGCCATTCTAATAATAAAAATTCAAAAGGGTCAAAGTTGGGTTTTTTGGTTTTTAAATTAGAGAGTACAAACGGTACAAAGTTTTAAAGGGTGTTGAGTAATCCTTACAGAAAGCAGACAGTGGTAGGGTACAACTGAGGACCAGGACCAGTGTTTTGGGGCAAGGAGACAGTCCAGGCCAATGGGTGTGCACACCATGCTCAGTGAAAGGTGGTGGTGGTGAGCCTCACTCTAAGAAGTGCCTCTATTTAGCTTGGTAGCAAGCTCTGTTGGACTCCCTCCTTCTCTGAGTAAGGATTTGCCAAACCAGAGTGGGGCATTTACAGTTTACTCTTGACATCCATCCAAATACCAGGCTTTGAGGTGAAGAACCTCTTGATTGTGATGACAGTCTCCCTCAATTTTATGTGAGGAGAGACAGAAGTGTGCGAAGCCAAAGCAGCACGTGGACAGAAAGTCTGAGAAGGTCTGTGAACCACAATGGACAGGGCCAAAATGGGATATAAGGATAAAAATATTGGCTCTGTTCTGGCGAATCTTTCATAGCACTTGCAGGAGGGGAAAGCTGTAGCGGAGGTCACCTGTCCAGGACAGGAGGTGACCATCTTGAGGCTTCTCAGAGCTCCTCTGGAGCACAAGAGGGGAGCTTTCAGTGCCTCTGAATGACAAAGAGGTCCGATCCGAGAGTCCTGCATTTGGTGAAGAAGTCATGGATGTGGCACCATATAGTTCCCACTCGTGGTCAAAGTAGAGAGTTTTGCTGAGTGTGTTGGCCAAGGAATTCTAGGTGCCCACCAGAGCAGTAGGTCACCTGAGCAATTGCACCAGTTCCATAGCTTGATCGACTTGGAGCAAAGGGAAGAGGGAAGGTGACCACCCCATTTGTTGATGTATACCACAGATGTGATGTTGTAAGTGAGGAGATGAAGTATGTTTATGTGGACTCTGGCACCCTGTGTTGTCCACACACCCGGAGCTCTTTGGTGGCCTGTATGGGCTCCCCATCCTGCAAGGGACTCGTGATGATGGCTTGGGCAGGGTTAAGTGGGGCACCCCTTAAAATCATGATTTCTGAGGGATCGGACCACCATGTGAGGGAGGATGCCATGACCCCAGGGATGGTGACCATGGAGTTGATATAGTCTCTGTTGGCCTTGTAAATGTAGAGAAGCCAAACTTACAGACAGCGCATGTGGAGCTGCATATGTGGAGTCAGGTAAGTGCAGGCTGCCATATGCCCAAGGAGGGAGAGACACTGGCAGACCATGGTGTACGATCTGTGACGCAAGCACACGATAAGAGCTGTCAGCTATATAAAGCAGTCTACAGGAGGAAGCCCATGCCACGGTAGAGTCCAGCTGCACCCCAATTAAATATATTGTCGGGTGGGTGGAACACAGACTTATCCTCATAGACACAGATACCTAAGGATGATAGGAAGTTGCAAAGATATTGGACCACAGAAAATGCCTCTTATCAAGACAGCACTATCGGAAGGCAATCATCTAAGGAGGGCTACTGAGGGGTTGCATGTGGGCCACTCCTGCCACAAAGAGTTTTCTGAACACCCTTGGCATCATCGCTATGACAAATGGGAGGAGTTGAAATTGGTGATGGTGGTGCCCTATCCGGAAATGGGGAACTTGCAGTGAGAGAGATGGTGAGAACTTGCAGTGAGATGGATGTCCACATGAAGTAAACATCTTTCATGCCGACAGCCACGGACCTGTCTGCCTAGTGTAGGCAGAGGATAATTGATGCCAGAATCACCATGCAAAATTTGGACTCTCTGATAAACATATTCAAATAATCAAAGATCTAGAATGGGGCAGTGTCCTCCACTTGTTTGGGGGATGAGGAAGTTTGGTGAATAGAAAGCCTCCTCCCCCCCGATCCCACACTGCGGTTGGATGAGCACTATTGCCCCCTTGAGGAACAGAGCACCTGCTTCTTATTGGAAGACCATATGATGGAAGGTGTCTTTACGGGGGGGAACGAGAAGAACTCTATGGAGTATGTAGTGGATGATCTCCAATATCCAACTCTCTGTGGTGACCTTGACTCAATTATGGGTGAATTGGGCAAGACAGCCTCTAAAAGAAGACATGGGATGGCATTGAGAGAGAGGTTCACAGGTCTCAACCTGAGTGACAAAACTGTCCTTTGACTGTCAGTTGGGAGAGGGTCAAGGAGGTGGTGGTGGCGGCAGCAGGGAATTGGGTCTTGCCAATTCAGAGACCTGGCCTGGAGGTTCTTGTTGGCACTGAGAGTAGGTAAAAGGACTGTTTCTGCTGCCTGCATCTAGGTGCAGGAATACACATGCTTAGAGAGAGTGCAGAAGTTCATCCATCTTTTCACTGAAGAGTTTATTCTCATCAAAAGGGAGGTTTCTCAGTTGTATTCTGGACTTCTCTAAGGAAGCTAGAAGATTGGAGTCATGAGTCCTTTTGCACAACTACACCAGTGGCTAGAGACTGGGAGGACGTGGCCACATCTACGGCTACCTAGAGAGCCACCCTGGTGATCAGTATCTCCCTTTGTCTATCAGCACCTGGAATTGTTCATGGTGTTCTTGAGGGAGCTCGTCCTTGAACTTTGCTAGCCCATTGTAGTTATTAAAGACATACTTGGCTAGCAAATCCTGATAATTTGCAATGCAGAATTGCAGTCCCACAGAGGAATAGACCTTTCTATACAGTAGATCCGGAGTTTTAGCCATCTCTTCTAACAAGGTGGAATTGATGGAGAAATACAAGCTATACAGGTATAGCAGATCAGCATATGTGTTTTTTGTTAAGAATTTGTGGATTATCTGAAATTCAGTTCAAGCTTCGTGGAGAGCTAGAGCAATTTATGACCAGTACCTAGAACTGAAAAGTCTTCTAACAATTAAGACTCTGAACCTCTACAAACCAGTGATAACTGAAATACACCAGTGCATCCAGCAAAAAATTATTTTGAAGCCAGGAAACCTGAGAAATCTAATCCTGGCCAAATATCACTTCTGATACTCAACACAAATGTGCTTTGCCTCTATCTTTTGACTCACAGCAACTAGGCCATATTGTTTCATTGCAGTATAAAATGCTAGAAACTGTGGTCTCCTTTTCAGCATGAAACGTTTTTCCAGACCTCAATGGCAGAAAAGATCTCAGTAATCTATGCTAAATGCTACAACATCTCTTCTCAGTATTGAACTTCCTCCTTGTAATTCAGAGAACGAGATAACCACTCTAGAAATCTCCTAAGTTAATGAGTTGTCTGTTATATGGATCTCTTAAGGTACAACTACACATCAGGGGCGTAAGCCAGCCCGTTTTCTGGCTCGACCCCTGCAAGTGCAGGGTGGACTGGGCCGGGGGGCGGAGAGCCACCGCGCCCAGGCCGGCAGCAGCGGGAACTTCGCCATTGCAACTACAGGGCCAGCAAGCAGCCGGCAGGCATGGGAGGGACAGAGGCACTGGTGCCTCTGCCTCTCTTGTGGCCATGGCCACCGGGCCCCACAGCCACAAGCCGCAGCTGCGAGGCCCAGCTGTGAGTGGAGCAGAGGCATTGCCGCTGGTACCTCTGCTCCGCTCACAGCCGTGGCCGCTGGGGGGCCCCACAGCAGAGAAATTCACACTGTCACCAGATGCTAAGGTGGGCAGGCCTCATGCCAAAGTGGGGAGGGGGGGGAGCCCCGGCCATGACCCATGACTATGCCCCTGAGTCAGATAAGAAGTTCTTACAAAGTTCTGTTTGTAAGAAGAGCAAATCTGATCTTCTCACCAACAAATGACATTTCAAACTACAGAGATATTTCAAACCACAGAAATATTGTTTTGAGGCAATGCTCAGGGTTATTTCATACACAGCCCAAAATATGTAAAAAAAAAAAAAAAAAAAAAAAAAAAAAAATGACAGTTTTTCACATATTTCTAGAACCTTAGATTCTCTTATAAAGTCTATTTGTTAGGCTTTGTTTTGCTTGTTTTTAAAAGGAGCAGCTATTGCAACTTCTGTGCCTATTCTAGTAAAATGTGTTTTGAAATCCATTTACAAACTTTTTATGACACTTCTACGCTTGAAGAGTACACTTTATATGCTGTTGCAGCTTTCTAACAATACATTCAACAACTCAGAGCCCAGCTGCCATGTACCTAAATGCAGCTAAATGTAGTTCATGGCTGTATTTCTCAACAGTTTTAGGAAAAAAAACCATTTACACATGCAATAAATACAGTTCTACCTAACACAGATAGAGTTTTTAAAATTCTTATTGATAAAATCTTATCTTTAATTTCAACCTGCTGCACAGGAATCTCACATACCTGTCCTAATTTAGATAAGAAATTCAGCTTGCACGGCCACGAATGTTACTTATTTAATTTGTTTTTAAGTGAAAAAAGCTTCACCTGGTATAAGTGGTTAATATTTGGGGTACAGTAAATTGAGAAGTCCATTCCACATTACACAAGTAAGCTTTTTTTTCCCCAAGGGCACAATCATAAGACATTTTCTATCAATTCAAAAGTTCCCAGGGGATAAATGGGATAATTTATTACTTTATCTACTTTGTTGTTTAAAACATCAATGGGTTTCAGTATTTAGAACAGCCTGTCATAACAAGTTATGGGAAAATTAATGAAGCCACTGCACACCATTAATGGGAAGTGATCAATATTTTACCTAGGGAAAAACTGGAATGTACAGTATCAAAACTACTTAAATCACACAATTAAAGATACAAAGTAAGTAAATATCTTCCTCGTAAGATATTCAACACAGCCTTTGAGGGTTGTTTTAAAAAAAAAACCTCTTAATAAACGTACATGCAAAATAAATGGAAAATTTTAGTGCAAATTTGATCAATTATAAAACTATCAAAATAATCATTTTAACAGCTGCAACTATATTTCAATATGGTTTTACTTCCTGAAATAATTAAACCCATACAGTGAGGTCATCACTCCTTACACAAGAAAATGAACTAGAAGAAATAACCAAGCATTCACTTAAATAAAAAATTAATAATTCATCCAGTAAATGTCACTGTAATAAATCAGAGGAAATATTTATTTTTTTCACAAAGGTGACTGATTAAAAGAACTGGATAGCTGCCAAAAAACCTTTTGAGAGTATTCACTCAATGTTCATGTTCTCATAAAATGATCATTTTGTGCACTTTAATGTTCATACTGCAGGTTTTATACAGAATGGTACAGGTTCCATCAAATCCCTTTCCAAGTGCCCTGGCACAAGGTAACTGAATAGCCCAGACTTTGACCTGACTGTACCCATCACAGTTAGGAACAGGCATGCTCACATGACTGACTACTTTGTGTGAATATGACTAGGAAAAAAACAAAACGTTAAATATGAATTCTGCACGCAGCCAATGAATCTTACAATAGTCTTTCCTTTACTTAGAATGATTCTTCAGAAAAAGACTGGGGGACAAAAATTAAAAGGTTAAAAAAGGTACAAAATTCCTTAATTTGGAAGCCGCATACTTTTCAAAGCAGAATTCCACATTTATTGTTTGAAGAGTTATGACTAGCAAGTCTTCAATTTGCAATATGCTAACATTGGGATTTTGTGACCCAGGATTGGATTTTCAAAAAAAAAAAAAAAAAAAACAACCCAACTACCAGTTGAAGATTAGTGGGATTAGTGGAAAGATTAGTGGGATGCTCTTAAACCACCTGCGGATTTATGTTCAAAAGAATTTAACTCCCACTGAATTTCAAAAAGATTTGGGCATTTAACTCCCTTCTCACCTTCTGATAATCCCAACCTAAAAAAAAAAAATGTATTTGCTCAAGGGACCAGAGAAGAAACAAAATCAATCTAAGCAACTACTGACTTGTTTCTCTTTAGTATAGGCCATACAGGTAATTTAGAAAAATTTACCTCCTTTCCAAGTTCAGATTACCTGACCCAATAGAATTTATCCCCACCATTACAGTCAGCCCTTAGGGCACACTGTAACTCAATAAAAACCATAAACACTATTCTTATCACAATAATTATGGAGAAAAAGACATTGGTGTGAACTTCAGTGACATGTGGATGACAATATAGTAATTGCATAGGTATCCATGAGATACTAAGATATAGCTAGCAATAAGGTCATTATCATGAGAATTCATAGCAGATCTTACATAGTAGGTATGCAATTGCTGTATCAGCACTACATTTAAAAGACTTCAGCTTCTTAAGCTATAAGCATTTCTTTAGCACGTTGTAACAATCATACAGTAATTTGCTTTTTAAGCAGTTTAGCTCTTTCATACTAAGAAACGACTCTCAGCTACTCTTAAACACACACATCTTGGTGTTCTGGTGCATTCTATACAGGATCTATTTTTATTTGTAAGTTGTACATATATGGTGGAGGTTACATTGTAGTGCAATGTTTTTCTGACACACCAAGTACATGCTAGATGGTTTACAAAGAACTGAAGGCTCACATAGTGCTAGTAACACCTTTGTGCTTCTACGCTGTCCTACGTATATTTTTCTTAAAAAGAAAACACACGCACCCTGGAAGACTCTAAAAATCAATGGGACACAAGGATCCAGTCTGTGTGTGTCTATTAGGAGGTCGCTGCTGCATACAAAATTCACAGAACCCTTTTTAAAGAAACCCTTTCCATAGATTCTGTAAGTTCTGTAAGTTCCCCATCTTCAAGCATCTGATGAAGTGGGATTTTCTCCCACGAAAGCACATGCGGTAAATAAAATCATCAGTAAGCCCAATATGATACAAATTAAACTAAACTGCATATGTCCAGAACCAGTCCTTTACTATAGATACATCACTGTTAATAGCTAATGTATTATAAGGTTCTCAGAGCTTGTTACTGTGAATTATAAATTAACATTGATTGCCTTATGGATCACATGCTCGCATGTACATCTCCTCCCTTCTCTTTTGTAATCCTATAACAAAACTGTAGAAGCCAGAGCAATTTGCTTGCATGAAAAAATAACCATAGAAAATAATAAGGTTACCTAACAGTTTCAGTTCAGCAGGTGGAAAAAAGGAGAACAAGCACCATACAACCAATGAGTTCTCTGTGGATCAAAGTGGTCTATGGACTACAATTTGGGAACTTGTTGCACTTTTCTGAGCAGTGCTAAAATCGGCAGCTGGTAGCAAGCACTTTAGAAACTAATTTTAGATACTCCTGGGACAGAGCTGGACTCTAAGTCACAGTGTTATCCAGGATGGGACCAGGAATGGCCTAACAATTTTGCCAGCCAGTAAAGAAAATGCCCACTCCTTTCCTACATTGGTCAACCATCAAGGGAACAAAAACAGCCAGCCAATCAGAGAGCAGAGCAAAAAAAGGCACATACTACATTTTGGGATGCAATCCAGACCACTGAAGTGTTGTATCACTTCTGCCTTGCAACCTTGGGTGCCCTTCAATGACTTGCTGCTGTAACGCCCACCTGGTTAGGATCTGCATCCAAAATCCACAGGCTGCTTTTTTCTCTCTTTTCAGGTACAAAGAGAGAGATGGACAGGGAGACAACTTGGAGTGATTCTGCCCCTCACTTTTATAGTTCAATCACCCTTTCAAATGCATTTCCCTAACAGAGACCTCTAGATAAAGTTCTTCCCAGCTAAGAGCAAGGAGACAGAATGGCTCTTGACAGGTGATGGTCCATCAGCTTTGATGACACCTGCCTGGGATTTCAACTTGTGCTTTGTCTTTGAGAAATAGGTTTATCCACTTCCCAGACTTGTCTGGTAAACACACTTCAGTTATAATTTTAGCTTACATTCATAACTTCACATATAATGTTGCTACTTACATTTTACCATGATATTATAGACCAGTCAGTTGTTTGTTTTCAAATGATGCCTTACAAGGGATATTTTATACAATGTTTATTACAATAGTATGTAGGGTGTTAATTCCGGATTGCATTCCATCACAGCACAGCAATCTGGCACCCTGTGGAAGTGGGTGCAAAAGGAGACTGCCCTGCTTGCTCATCCCTAAAACCAGCCCTGCCTGGGACATTGGGAGAAGTCCTGACAACCTCATGGCTCACTGTGGGGTTTTTGTTTGTTTGTTTTGATCCTACTTTGTTAGAACTGCTCAAACGCACTTCCCACTAACATAACCACAAGAAATCAGGGAAATCAGCGATGAAAGCAGCTTTCAGGTCTGTCTTAAAATCAGGGCTTTTTATGTGATGGTACTCAGGGGTACTGAGTACCAGCACCTTTTTGTTGCTGTTGTTGATATGGTACTGAGAGGTACTGAGTACCAGCACCTTTTTTTTCACAGCGATGTGACCCCGGCTCCTACTGCTGCCACCAGCAGCCTGAGGCCAAGTACCAGCACCTTTTCTTTTACAAAAAAGCACTGCTTAAAACCTCACAGACAGACAGACAGACACACACACAACACACACACTAAACTCTGACCGTACCTAGGTAAAAGTATATTCTTCATGGACAGGTGTTTAGTAAAGTTATTTCTACAAGGCAAGTGTGAGGTTGATGGTAAGGTGATGTATTTGAGTATGGTATACAGGGACTTTGGGGTACACTGATCCATAAGGCCATAAGAGACCACACTGACCATCCAGTCACACCTCCTGTATGACACAGAACACCATACTTTCCTGAATTACTTCCTATTTGAACTAAATCATATAGTTTAGGAAAACAATTAATCTTGATTTAAAAATCACCAGTAATGGAGACTCCCCCACAGTTCTTGATAAGTTGTTAGAACTCAGTGTTAAAAATTAGCAGAGAAAAGAAATGTCTTGCAGAACTTCATAGTTCTGGGGAATAACTGCTCAAATTTTAAAAGTGTCCTATGCCTGAAACACTACACGACTAAACACAGGTTCGATGCTTGGAGTTTCCAGTGACTGACTTCCTAATAGGAGAAACTAAAAAACTTCTCAGGACTTTTAATAAAATGCTAATTTTTTAAAAAGTTTCCTCCACTGCAGCTGGTAATTATAAGTAGTTACTTAGAACGCATCATCTACTGATGGGAAAGGGAAGTGCGTATACTGGTGCTATGATGCAAGTTATGCATAGAGTATGTAAGCATAGGTGGAGACTACAAATAGGTGGAGCTCAAACAAAACAAAACAAAAAAGCCCTATCGGCTATTTTGTATGCTCATCCCAATCTAGCCATGAGCTGTCAAACAGCTCTCTCCAATAACCGTACATCAAACACCAAACCTGTACTTCTGTTATACAGTCAAAAGCCTTTCTTTCTTTCTTTCTTTCTTTCTTAGCCATGTGCTCTTTGGATATGATTTATGATGAGAACCTGTGTCTCGTCTGCATTAGACACAAATAGGATTACTTTTAGATCATAATTATTTCATGTTCCTCTTGATTTGACAGATTCTATTATACGTCCATAGTATCTTAAAAATAGTATTTTTAACAAGACCTACATCATGAGTAATTAAGGAAAAAATACTAACATTACACAACCTTATGCATAGAACTATTACTAAACTAGGTTGACGCTTAGCAAAAAAAAGTCAGATAGAAGAATAAACATAAGACATCACAATTCTCAGCCATGACAAACATGTGCTGTCCTTACAGTGCGCTGGCCAAACACAAAATTTAAGTTTAACGGCAAATATTGATTAATGTGGAGAATTATTGTGTTGTGTGTTCCAATCCAAATGCAACTTCAAAGTTTCTTTGGCCTGAAAACACTAATTCAGTTAAACACACACTTTATAATTGTCTTTTGGGATCAGAAGTTTATCATCACAGTTAAGTCTTCCAAAATATAGCCAAATTGCCACAGGCAATTTTATGTTGAATATTAGTTTCATTTTTATTTTAAGATTTGAGGTGTAATTACAACTTTTTGCAGCACTTTATCAAGCTACTGACAGCCATTTTCTCAAGAAAGCACAAAAACTTTGTGACTTCCAACAGTAACATGATATAATTAGCAAATAATGTACATCTATTCTTTGCTACATGCCTATGTTTTTAACAGGTTTGCCTATCAAATGTGAAGAGCTATTCTCTTGAAATTAAAGAGCCATTAACTTAATCAACTGTCCTCCTGCTTTCTCCCTTTAACACAGACTTTCAAGCAACCTTTTACATATCCAATCCCAATTCTGACAATTTGACCTTAAAATTACATTAATCATTTCCACAACAGGCAACTACAAAATGACACTAAGGCTAATAGCAATTTAGCTTTCAAAACCTTATGTAAAATGCTCATTGAGGGAATAATATAGTATAAAATGCAGACATCGATTAATGTTTAACTATATCAGAGCACTCAAAAATGTATGCAATTTCTGTTACTTAGCTGAAGAACACATCCAAGACTTTTTGAATTATGTTGAACTATTCTATCTATGAGAAGGGAGGATAGATGGGGTAGGTTCTGAGTTACTACAGAAAATTTCTTCTTGGGTGTCTGGCTGGTGAAACTTGCCCACATGCTCAGGCTTTAGATGATCGCCATATCTGAGGTCAGAAAGGAATTTTCTCCCTAGGCAGATTGCCTAGAGCTCTGGGGGGGTTCGCAATTCTCTGTAGTATGGGGAATGGCTCACTTGCTGGTGGATTCTCTGTATCTTAAAGTCTTTAAACCATGATTTGAGGACTTTAATAATTCAGTCATAGGTTAGAGGTTTATTGAAGGAGAGGGTGAGTGAGCTTTCGTGGCCTGCAATGTGCAGGAGGCCAGACTAGATGATTATTGCATTGACCTCAGAGTCTATGAGAACCTAAAAAAGAATACGTACAGGGAAAGCAAAACAATATGCTCACTATTAGAATCACTTTCTAAATTTAACCTAATAACCTGGAGCTTCACACAACAGACAAAAATAATCCATTCTAAGACAATAGTGTTTTGACTTTATATTCTCTGAAGATGCTTGTTACTGGTAACTAAGGGCTAGTCTACACTTAAAACTTGCAGCAGCACAGCTGTATTGCACATAATAAAACCACCTGAACAAGCAGAGGTATCTATGTCAGCAGGAGAGCACCTCCTGCCAATATAGCGTGGTCCACACAAGCGCTTATGCCTCCAAAACTGGGGGGCAGGGGGGGAGATTTTTTTTTTTACAACTCTGAGTGCCAAAAGTTTTGCCGGAATAAATGCTAGTGTGGACAAGGCTTTAGTGGATCAATGCAGCACCTATGTAATACCAATAACTTTTAATCTCCCTTAAAGACAATACTGGAATTGTCTTCATCTCAAGATTAGAATTTATATCCTCCTCCCAAATTTAATTATTTTAAGGAAGTCTTTTCACACTTACAAAATGTTATAGCGACACACCCACAAAGTAGACACCTCTGACAATTCAGGACTGATTCCTAGCACTTTACCCTCTAACAGTATTCAGGTGTATTCTTAAACACGCATGTATACAGCATCAGAAAATCACTCCTTGTTAGTATGAATAAATCAGTACTACCCCATCCCGGTTGATAATACTGAGGCAGCTGGTGTGCTGTTAAGATTAAGTTATTTGCTTTCATAACTGGAGGCTCTTGGATATGTGTTATCCCTACCTGTATTCCATTGCAAACATGCATACGTGCCATGCGTCCAGAGCCAGAAAGTCTTGAAAGCAGAGTCTGTTAGTCTGTAGGTGCGTCCACTCTTTGCACGTGCCTCCAACCAAGGAGATAAAAGACAGGGCAAACTGACCACATCTCCAGCTTCCTCTCTCCCAAAAATCCAAGGATGATCTGAAGCAGAGGGGTAGGAGGGCAGGTAATGGAGTACGGGTAGGGACCACACATCTCAATGAACCTCCAATTACAAAGGTAAGTAAAAGAAACAAGGAATCACATGGCACATTTAAAGACTGAAATTTATTTCTAGCATGAGCTTTCATGGGTATAATCCCACTTCATCAGGTGCATGAAATGGAAACTACAGTGAATACACAAATGCAGAGAAGAGTAAGTCATAAAATAACCAACCTTCTCTTCTTTGAGTATCGGTCCCTATGTGTATTCTAGGATAGCGTAGTTAGCTATCTAATTATAAAACTTTCAGTTAAAACTGATGGATAAAATTCTAAAAACTATTTCCAAAGATAGATTTATGTTATGTATTTACAGATCAACCGACAAAAGATGACGAGGCTCTGAACACTGGAGGTTCTGACTGAACAATGAGATGGGAAGGAGGACTAACTGCCTCTTCAGTTCTGCCCGCCCTTCATCTGCACAACTGGAGACACGAGGACAGCAAGGGCACATGCATGGACTAATGGACATTGATTTCAATATTATCCAGCTTCAAGCATATGAAGCGCAGGCTTACCCTTTGTGGAATACACAGTGGGACAAGCACTCGAAGAGGAACCTTGGTTTCTTCCTCTAGGGTTCATACGCTCTTTGGGAGGAGTACTGAGGTGTGTACTATGCTGACCACAAGTTGGGCTGTGAGCCGGCTTGTAAGTTCACAGAAACTGGCAGACACACCCATTCTTAACACTCACACAAGCACATTCCAGAAAGCTGGCAACCAAACTTCCCGATACCAAGAATGGTACAAGTACACTCTCCAAAGGTAACAAGAACACACTAACCCCCTTTAAAGACAAGGTCAGGATGACTTGATAATGAATTAAGACATTTTCATTAAAGCAAATGTCAATGTCAAAGGGTGGTAACAAACCAATAAACATGACCAGGTACCTTCACTACTGGGTACCAGTCTGTACAGATTTATTGGGCACTTCAATCAAGGTCTGTTGTGTCCACTATCTGCAAAGAGTGGGAGCAGCAGACTGAAAGAGAGAATCAGAGCCAGGACTGTGGGGAGAGAAAATCGGAGCTGCAGGGCCACAGGGGGAGGGAATCAGGGCCGCGAGGCTTGGATGAAACAGAATCAGGACTGCGGGTCTGCAAGATAGAGAATCAAGGCTACAAGGGAGCCTTGGTGTGTTGTGCGCTGCTGGGAACTCTCCCAGCCATGTTGCAACCCTGCAAAGGACCCCTAACATAAAGGATCAAAGCCATGGCTCA
>ML685902.1:3082907-3131081 GCA_007922175.1 Pelusios castaneus
GCCCAGCAGGGGTCAGGAGAGCGTGCCCAGCAGGGGCAGGGGGCTGTTGCTGCTGCAGGAGATGGGCAGCAGTCGCTGCTTCCATCTACAGGGATAATGGATTTGGACCATCTCTGTCCACTGATCTGCTCCCTCCCCTCCCATAATTCATCTCATGCCCCCCACTTTGAGAACCACTGAGCTAGAGCCCAACAGGGAGGGGAGTCTTGGGAGTCAGTTAATTTGGCCACCACTATCACTGTCTGACACCCTTGCTGCTCCCTTTTGCCACGATTTCCAACAAAAGTGAAAATTTACAAAAATAAAAATGGGGAAAATGCTTAATAAATATAGATGTAGTCTGCTCAAATTTTTTTTTAAATAAATAAATATCAAATTCTGCCACCCTAATAATAAGGCAGCTGCTAAGCATCCCTAAATCATGACAAGACCCCAGGAATGGGTTAAAAACTAAGACACAATACATGTGTTTTGGTGACCTCTTTTTTTTTTTTTTTTTTTTTTTTTTAAAAAGGATTGCATTAGTGATGAATATCCTCTGTTCCACCAGATTCAATGTAGCCCTTGAAAGTGGGAATAGTGTTTACATCCATCTTTACAGGCACAAGAGTTAAGGATACAGATACTTGATAAACTCAGTAAAGTAGGAGTGTACATAGACTATATTAGAATCTTTGCTTTCAACCAGTATCATGGAAAAGTGTTTTTATCTATAATAAAATAAACATTTGTAGAAATATTAAGTCCAGAGATAGTCCTATATTATCAGATGTCTCTGATAACTAATACTATTTTAAGATTTATTTCTCTCTAAAATGATTTACCTACTTTATCTATAATCATATATAGAAGTAAGAGAACAGTTAAGTGAAATATTCTCTGCATCTTCTATGTACAATTTACAATACATTTTAGAATTCTAAACAGAAGCAGACTTTAAAGAGTGTTCCTAATTCCAATGGGATGTCATAGACCTACAGTTTCTGAAGCTAAAGATAAATATTTTGTTCTATCCCTATCATACATCACTGACACTATAATTTCAGGTACAGGTTCACACTCTGGGGGCCAGAGACCTCACAAATACAAATGTGTTAGCATATACATTCTACCTATCTGGAAACCGATTGCTCAGCTTCCACAAACCCTTTAATATCCCATCTTTGCAGTAGATCACCCCTGAGTAGGGTTTACCACACCACGGGATAGGATTATTTGTAAATTAGAAACATGTATATATGTGGGTAGGGATCATTCTCAAGACCACAATGGAGGCCCCATACCATGAAAAACAGCAACTAATAAGAAGTATTGCTTTGAATGATAGCAGGATCCACAAAGATATGCGGTCAGGACCTACTGATGTTCTGAACCTTCCTGGAAAATTCTCTCAGTGCTGACCCCGTCAATGCTTTATACATGTTTGACAAGACTGTGATTCTGTCGATAACCAATGGAAGTTGATTATTTTAATTGGCTTCCTGGTGGGAGCTAAAATCATTCAAGTTTTACATCTGAAACTTTCTACTAATATGCAAATTAAGAAACCAATGATAAAACCCTATCTCCTAATTTACTTATTTTTAAAATTTATTATTTGGATTGCAGTAAAACCTACAATTCAAGAGGGCTCCTTTTTGCTAGGAATTGCATAAACATGTAGTACAAAGACCGTCTTTATCCAAAAGAGAGCACAGTCCAATTCCTCCTAGGAAAGGATAAGGAGAGGTTACTCACCTTACAGTATCTTGAGTTCAAGATGTTTTTGTTCACCATAGCATGAGTCAGCTCCTGTGCACTCTTGATTGGAAACTACATAGTGTGCACAGGTCCATGGCCTGAGCAAAACACCCTGTGCTCCAAATGAAGAGATACAGGCAGGTACACACCTGTCACTCACCCTGTGGTTCCCTCTCAGCTGAAAAGCCATAGACTGCATAACAGAAAGTGGGGGGGAGGGGGAAGAGGAGGAGGAAGAGGTGGAGCACCCACAAGGACAAAAAGATCTTGAAGAACTCAAGATTTTGTAAGGTAAGTAACCTCTCCTCCTTCTTGTGTGGTATGTGCCTATATATGTCCCTGCTCCACAGCAGGAGACTCTTGAGTAGTAATTCTAGGAGGAGGTGGGTGTTGGAGAGGTAAGTCAGAGAACTGTTCAGAGAACTGCATCACTAAAGAAACAAGAAAGATGCATAAAGCTTAACAAAGGTCTGATTAGAAGACCAAGTCACAGTCCTGCAGCTCTCTTCTAGGGGAACATTTTTTAGTAAAGCCACAGATCTGGATTGAGCGCTAGTGGAATATGCTGTTACTTGGTAGAGTGGGGTGGTGTGGGGGGCGGCGTATCCCAGCTCTTTCACAACAGGTCAAAATGCAACCCGAAACCCACTTAGATAACAGCTGCATAGAAATAGGTTAACCTTCTTACTGTAAATGATACACATAGCATGGGAGAGGCCCTGAAGGATTTAGTCCTGTCCAAACAGAAGGAAGGACCCATCTCATTTCCAATGAATGAAGGTTTAATTCCTCTCTGGGGCATTAGGTTTTGGGTAGAATACTGGAAAGTGAATCTTTCGGTTAATGTGATATGCCAATGAGACTTTGGGAAGAAAACAAGTTGTTGTACAACTTTTTCCCTTTAAAAGGTGGTATATGGTGGGCAGCCATGAATGCCCCCAACTCTCCCATTCTTCTTGCTGAAGTGATGGTGATCGGGAATGAAGTTCTAAAGGAGAGGTGGAGGAAAGAACAAGTGGCAATGGGTTTTAAGGGGGCTCTACCTGGAGCACTGAGAACCATGTTAAGGTGCCAATGGAGGGGCTGGGTCCTGACAGGAGGATGGAAATTATATAGAATTTTGAGGAATCAAACTACATACACCTTTGAGAAATCTGGCTATAACAGTATTGGGAAAGAATAAGAACACCTGGCTGGTACATGGAAAGCTATGACAGCAGCCAACCATAAACTAGTACAGCTCATTAAGAGACCGTTCACTTTTAATTCCAATAGGTAGCCCAGTACCTTGGGAAGCAGAACCTCTATGGATTGAAAGGATGGAAGTGTGGGGTTCGTATACCCCATCACATATTTGTTTGGAGGCACCGTATCTCTTTGGGACCTATACTGTTCTTAATCATGTCTAGAGACTCTGAGATGTTGTCTTACACAGGGAGTCACAGGCATGCAGGCAGACATATGACCCAAGAGCTGAAGACTAGCCCTCACGGTAGTCCAAAATGGCTCGATGAAGTTCATCCTTTAACAGAGTTAATATAGATTCTTGGAGGGTTGATGCAAAGTTCTAGCAATTGGAACAAGATTCATGCCTTGGTTGTAGCTGATTGGACCTCTTGGTCTGATTGATCCCACTTGTCCAAATATGGGAAAACCAAAACCACCAATGACAAGAGGCGAGCTGTTACTACTGAAAGGACCTTGATTGGAGCCCTATGGAGACTCCAAAGGGAAGAACCTGATATTGATAGTGATCTGTTCTTATTACAAAATGCAGAAAGGACTTCTGGGAAGTGTGGATGGCTACATGAAAGCAAGTGTCTCATAGGTGAAGGACAACAAAGTAGCCTCCTGAATCCGAGGATGGTAGAATGGTAACTAATGGTTAGGGTCATCCTTCTGAAACGTTGTGCTAGAACATAATTATTCAAGTTCTTGAGGCCAAGTATCAGTCTTCCAAACTCCATCTCTCGCAGGAGCTAGAAAAGAGTTGTAAATAGAATCCATTCCTAACAAACTCTCTTGAGATTTGCTCTCCAACCCCCCAGAAGGAAGGAGGTAGGACTTCTTGTCTTAAGAGATTTTCATGATAGGGGCCTGTGAAGAGGGATGGGGAGCAAAAATGGGATGGATGGGGTAGAGTGGATATAGGTAGAGTTAACCTCTTTGACAACTTCCAGTATTCACTTCTCTGAAGTAAAGTGTTCCCAGGCAGATAAACAGTTGGAAAGTCTATCTCTTAAAGGGGGGAAATTGCATAAAGGGGAATCCAGTGAACTGAGCTGACTGAGGCCCTCAGCTGAGGTGTCAAAACTACCTCTTAGAAGGAGGACTGACCATGAAGAAGGGGCAGTAGAGTGGATCCTTGCTTCTGCTGCTTGTCCCTTCTACTGAAGACCTTTTGAGGCTTATGGAAGGTGGACTGCTGATGGCCTGGATTTTTGGACTGACTGTGTCCTACTAAAATCATCTTTTTATTGCAGGCACATGCATTCCAAAAGTAAATAACTAGGAAACAAAAATAAAGACTTTTACAAGGCGAAAGAAAGGTGAGAAGCTCAAACAGCGAATGGCAAAGACTACGTCTTGAGCCACAGGTGGTTGAGAAGGAAGTGAGTGGTGGCAGGTTCGCATCTGCCTGTATCTCCTTGTTTGGAGAATGAGGCTTTGCTCTGTGCAGGTGTGAACCTGTAAGTACTACTTTGCAGTCTCTGACCAACAGGGCTTTGGTACGGGCATATTCTATGGGGAAGAACCCAGAGGGACATATACTCAAGAAATAACAAATGCTTTTCAGCCTTATGGGAAATAATTATAACACACATTTAAAGTGAACTAAGATCATCATCGAGCTGTCTGCTGGAAAGATAACAATGTGAACTGATGCATACCCTCAAATCTTCAATAAGTTTTACTCAATAAGATTGTAGCACCAGACCTCGTAGGATCTGCTCATTTAAGGTCTCAGATTCTCACAGGAGAATCCGGGGGCCGGAGTCAGCAGGGGAAAGGAGCAGGTCTCCTTAACACCCCCTCTACACCCCCGCAGTTGTCAGCTAGTAACAGTGTTATACCAATTGGAATTTGGCCCTCATACTCCCCCTCCCTCTGTAAATTCCAACACCCCCCCCTCTTTCAATTCCTGGGGAAAGTTCTGGTGCCAGCTTCTGATCATATTCTAGATGGCTTACATAGTTATATCAAATCAGTACATAGTATTAAAGATTCACTGGCCTATTGTACATTGAATAGGAAGGAAACGCCCGCTGTGTGTTGATGAGAGGGAGGGAAAAATTCAGATGTCACTAATAACTATTTCTTAGAAGAAGAGACTAAGCAGGTGCTAGAATGAAATCAACTATGCATAAGATCAAGTAGTCTCTGCTACCAAACTCGTAAACACACCAAAAAAAACGCTCAGCCTGCTCATGAAGAAACACTTTTCTTCTAGCTGTGACAACAAATCCTGCTAAACTAATCCATAATTACTTGGCTCATCACGAAATCCAGTACTATGTACAGGAATTAGACTCACTGAGCCCACTAATAGCAATAAAATAGGATGATTGGATTTTACAGAAGCAATGGCAATACATTAGAGATGCCATTTATTCATACATAACTGTCAGGGCCAGATCAAGGCCTGAGGGAGCCAGGGGCTACTCCTCTTTGTGGCGTCCTCCATTGCCTCCCCCTGTGCTGGGGAGCAGGGTCAGGGGCTCCAGGACCTTACGAGGAGAGACTGAAGGAACTAGGCTCATTTAGTCTACAGAAGAGAAGACTGAGGGGGGGATTTGATAGCAACCTTCAACTATTTGAAGGGGTGCTCCAAATAGGAGGGAGCTAGGCTGCTCTCAGTAGTAACAGAGGCCAGAACAAGGAACAATGGCTTCAAGTTGCAGCTGGGGAGGTCAAGGCTGGATATTAGGAAAAGCTTTCTCACTAGGAGGGTGGTGAAGCACTGGAATGGGTTACCTAGGGAGATGGTGGAATCTCCATCTTTGGAAACATTTAAGACCCGATTAGACAAGACCATGGGTGGGCTGGTTTAGTGGGAGTGGTCCTGCTTTTAGCAGGGGGTTGGACTAGATGACCTCATAAGGTCCCTTCCAACCCTAAGATTCTATATTGGACACGTTCTTGCTGGACCTCAAAAGCTAAGTTTGGACATGGTCAATACTAGCTAAGGAAAACCAAAATGATGTAGGAAATGACACTGGTCAAATCACTGCTAGAGGAGCATGCAGCTAGAGTTGTAGCCCTTCTCTACACAAAACAGAGGTCCTGACCATTTTTGATCATTAAAAATCCGATGGTATATTTTGTAAGGTTTTGTAGGGCTTCACGCACAGTGTCCTTGGTCAATTTCAAATCTCCTACTTATATATTTCTATTTAAAATACTTCCCATATTTTCAGTTGGACAAATTATTTTTTCAGCTCTTATTTTAAAATATTTTAAAAGGTCAGTCTGATAGCAAAAAAGCATGCTATTATACAGAAGAGACAATTTATTAGTGACCTCTGGAATTTCTCCATTAACATAATCAGTAATTCACCAACATATGCACTCTTGTTAACATTTTTAAAGCTTTATGAGATGTATGAAGGAACTACAAAGCCATGCAGAGATTTAAACATTTGCATGATGCAGACAGTAAAAACGGTTAACTTCATTTAAAACTGAAGGCACAAGGTTTTGCCGTTATCTGTGAGAAGTCACTGAATTCTCTATAGAAGATCTTGGAATAGAAACCATTTTTAAAAAAAGCAACAATGCAAACAAAAGTATTTTGCTATTCTGTAATTTAGTGAGTCGATGTTAATTTTATTTGTATTAAGCTTTGCACCAGGTGTTGACTAACAAGTACATTGCTTGAACAGGTGTGCATGTGCGTGCGTGCACGCGTGAGCACACTCAAACACACACGTGTGTGCGCTAAGCTATCCCACTTTAAGCCAAAGTGCATTGTAATAAAAAAAAAAAGATAAAAATCAGGGTTTCGTTTTTTTAAATGTTGGGGGGAAACATCAAATTGAAAAACGAATATATTTTTATATTTAAAATCTGAAAGGCTCACATCTGCTGCAAAAATAGAAAAATATCCAGAGAAATTATTTGGATAACTCTTATTGACATTTATGGTACATAAGGAAAATCACCATAAAATTTAGTAAGTGTTCTAACCAGAGATTCTTTTAAGTTAAGGTTTTAATCTTTCACTGAACAGTGAAACTTGCAAACAATTCATTGTTAAAAATGAAATATGTCTCAGTTTACCAGTAATGAATGGCAGACCCCCACATATATTTGAGAAATCAGAGTTGTATATTTCAAACAAGCAATTTAGGTATGTTTTAAAAAGGGTATAAGGAGTTGTAATGTATTTTTGCATAGATTATTTCTCCTGCTTTTTCAATACAAAAAGACAAATGCAGTTATGACCATTTTAAACAGATAAGTGGCAGCTCTATTATTTCACAAATGTTTCATAAGAAAATGACTGAGTTCTGTGCTGCAGATAAATACTGCAGTCAGGAAGGGCATTCTATCGTATACATATTTCTTAACAGTGGTCTGGAGAATTGCACACTGAAATCCTGAATATTGCTTTGTGTGTGTGTAGTGGAGCAGTAGCTCCACTACGGCTAGGAAGGGGTTAACTGGCTAGAGAGGGGCACCCAATCGGAGGGCAGGAGCCAGTATAAAGGTAGGAGCAGCAGGGCTGAGAGTCAGTCTGCCTGGGGAGCTGGTCTCTCCTGGGCTGGCAGGCTGAGGGGCTCAGGACCCCAGAGAGCTCCGAGTGCAGCGCAGCAGCAGAAGCCCAGAGAAGCCAAACCTCCTGGAGAGAGTGGACAGAGGCAAGTGGCTGGAGCAGCGGCTTGAGGGTAAGGAGCCAGGAGCGGACAGTGGCTGGATCCGAGCCGGTGAAAGAGGCGTGACTGGGACAGCGGGGAAGTGGCCTAGGGAATTGATGCGTGAATAGTGAAGAGACTGGTGGGAGGTGGAAGGCCTCTGAGGAGGCACATAGGTTCCCTGGGCCGGGGCCTGGTGTAGAGGGCGCAGGGTGGGCAAGGGGACCTAGATACTCTAGAAGGGGTGGACTTTGGGCTCGGCCGGAGGGCTGAGGGCCGGAAGAGGACTCGAGGACTGAGTTTGTCATGTGCAAAGCAGAGCACGGACTACCAGCAGGGGGTCCACTTGAGTTTAATTTCCCGGAAGATCGCCAGGAGGCACCCAGCTGGTATGTCCCGTCCTGTAATCTGCTACAGTGTGACATTAGATTTCTAAAATGAGACAAGAGCTAGGTTTGGAACAAGTAGTTTTTCAATCAAGTATATATTGAATACTGGTAACGGTGTGCACGCCAGAAACGTGATCAGTCTGATGTGCTTCTATGGAATGGTTCTACAGCTTCTAAACCTCCAAAAACAGATCTGCAGGACTTACAGCAATTTTCTCCATCAAAGGCCCTTACAAACACTAATTGACACTCACGCTGCCACTGTGAGATAGAGAGGTATTAGCCCAACTGTGCATATAAGGTAAACAGAGGAACAGGAATGAAGGGTCTGGCTACACTACATTAAAGCAGCACAGTTGCAGATACTCCCTTGTAACCCTATAAAGTAGTCACTTGCTACAGTGACAGAGGTTTGTGCCATCATTGTAGTAAATCTACCATCACAATAGGCGATAACTAGATCAACTGAAGAATTCTTCGATCAACCGACCAGAGTACACACTAGGGCTTAGGTCAGCTTTAGGTCAGAGGTGTGAATTTTTCCACCCAACCGATGTACCTAGAGCGACCTAGGTTTTCCGTGCAGAAAAAGTCTACAAATATCTCAGTGATTTTTAGTGATAGAGATTTTTGTAACAAAGCAACAACTACTGATAATCAATTTTCTGTTTTCAAAAGGCATGGAAAAGCACAATCTTTTGGAATATTGGGAAAACATCTACTAAACATATTGGGAAAACATCTACTAAAATATCTACTGGAAAACACCTTTTTTATTCAGTCTTGTTGAGAGAGCCATGGAATTCTGATAAAAAAATGCAGAACTGAAGATGGCCTTTCTTTACCTCCGAAAGTTCTCCTGATACCAAGTCTTATGGGAAAATGGCAATAAATGACAAATAAAACTGCCAGCTGAAGCTCTGGTCCCCACTGTTAAAGTCATAGCCTCAATTTCTCCACTCATGCATGCACCAAGAATTAAACTAATGCATATTTGGAATTTGCATCAGTTTCCTTTTCTAAAACTGAAATATAAAGTCATCTGTATCTTTCAGTGGAAGGTGAATGCATAGTCAAGGGATGAAAAAAACAATCCTGACCTAATTATGTAAGCACACATACTACCATGTTCCTCCCATCACTGTAACTACAACCACCTCAAATACATCTCAGGAAGAAGCGTAAGGCTTAGGTCAATCTAGTTCAGAAGATTCAATGTCTGTATAAACTGTCTTACTTGCATCATCTGTTGGTTGTCGGGTGGCTGAGAGCTGTAGTTATGAACTTTTCTCTAACAGGCATGAAAACCAAGAAATAACATTTCATACCATGTTGCTCTTAGTCCAGGTGGTAAACGGAGGAACTGCTTGCCCGTGCTGATCAGTTAGGCACCTTGCTTTACTTTAGCTCCCCACCCCACCTCCAAGACCAGGGTGCTGCTGTATGATGAGTGCAAGATTTCTGCTTGTGTGTTATTACGTATTGTTTGTATGGCCTTTCACCCCAAACTAGGGGTCCCGTGAAAGACAATTCATGCCCCAAGCCTGGACCCAGCCCCTATGCTCCCAGGAATTTGACCCAGTGCCAACTTCCTTTGTCTGCATGCCCACAAATGTATCCTGTAGGGCCATCAGCTCCATCTGGGTCCCTAGGGAGTGGTTCCCTTCTGCAGCCACAGTGATGGAAGACCAGTGCTTCCCCCTCCTTCTGGCTCCAGCAGGGACCCCAGTGCATATGGACCTACACAGAGTGCTTTGCCATGCTCTCTGCTACAGCCAGCAGGAGAGGAGTTCTGATCTCCCAACATTTGGGCTACACCTAGGAACCTACAGCCATCTTTTAGCCCTGCAGAAATGCACTCCACCTGGGTCCTTACGCAGCAGTTCCCTTCTGCAGATAGGAGGGAAGCCATAGGCCACCTTAAAAACCAATTAAATTTTAGTGACTACAGCAATATGTATTGAACTAACATCTTATGGTTATTAAATTGATTGACATAGGGAATAAAAACTTGACCCCTTCCTATGTCCCAAAGGAAAACCAGACTGCCCAGGTATAATCATGGATGAATGATCATTTCACTCACCTGCTACTGAGAGGACATTTTTGCCTGCAGATCCCTTCCCCCCCAGCCTCCTACCCCCACCCACCCACAAACAGCACATGCTGTGGATGACTTTTATTAATATGATGATATTCTTAGATAATACTACAAAATCTCCACTATTTTAAAAATATGTTTCTATTGAATGCCTGAGGAAGACTAGATTAGAAGACACTAGTGTATGCACTATAGTGCATAGTCATAATGCAAGACATCTCAGGACAGACAAAATGTTTAACAAAGATCAGTGGCAAACACTTAGTGCTCTCAGATCTGCCCTCTTCCCCTTGTCAGGAAGTTAAATCTTCCTCATTCAGAGCCAAGCTTTTCAATTTTCAGAGGTGAGGTGGGAGGTCGCTCTTTCCTAAAAGCATTTCCTGGGCATTGTTTGCATATTGGAGAAATTGCTATATCTCAGGAACAAGCCGTTCCATCCCTCCACTTCTCAATAATCCAATTTGTAAATGGATCAGCTGTCAACACTGTAAGCAGCATTTGAAATTATTTGTACTCACCTCTTGGGGATATCATTTAATAAATGTATGTAAATTAAGTACCTTTTATTTACTGCCCTAATGAAATCAAAACTAAAACAAGTTGCCAGTAACAGTAGCGTTCTGCAACAATACACTCAGCCCTCTCATTAAAGTGGTTGAGTGCAATATAGAGATTATGTTCTTTCAACAAACAAAAAAAACGTCTCCATGCAACTAAGCACAGCTATCCTCACTCAAGCCTCAGTAAACCAGAAACATTACAAATTTAGTTAGCTGATAAAGATCTGCCCAGGCAAAGCTTTTTAAATTTTCTGAAATATTCGAAGTGCATTTTAAAATATAGATAAAATCACAAATGTTTTTCTCACCGTTCCCAAGTATTGCTCACCGTACTTTAAAGTATTGTCAACTTTAAAGGATCAAAAATCATAACTTTTTTTAAAAAGATTACAGTGTGTTTTTTACATCAGCCTCTTGATTTTTGAACTCCCTCACCCATCGCCAGGGTGTTTGCATGTGACAATTAGTGTTGCCCACTCTCCCACATAAAAGATAAGCCCCCTCGTGCCTTCTCAGTTCTGTCCCCCATCCAATCCCTCTCAATTCAGCCTCCGTCATCATCACCCCATCAGTTCAGCTCTCCTACCCTAGTTACTCACAATGCCCTCACTTCACCTTCTTAGCACTCACCCCATCTATTCAGGACACACCACTAATACAGTACCCCAGCCCATCAGCCACCACCTCTTCACTTCAACCCTTACCCGTCTCCTCCTGCACCCTCCAAGCCATAATTTAGCTCTCCCAGCCTCAACTCTGCTCTTCACTGTTCTTCACTTCACTGAAAAAAAATCCTGACATTGAGAGTTTTACCATAAGATCATGAGCTAGTCTTAATTTTACACCGCGATCATGATTCTCGCAACCAATTCACTAGTGTTAGCATGTCTGTTACTGGAGGTTGGCTGCCACCCTAAATTGACCATTTCCACTGAGGAAAAAGCAGCAAGTCTGCAACAAATTGTATTCTCCATGGAGCACTTTCCTCTTCCTTTTCTTAATTCCAAGTACAAGACAGAGAAATAATTCCTCTTCAAAGTCATGTAGTACCCTCTACAAAACCCGTTTTGGACTTGGGTAAGTGATTTTGACTTATTTAACCAACAATTATTGAGGAGCCAGGTTAAAGACATAGCCCAGTTCTTAAAATGTTTCCGCATACGCACACATTATATACAGATAGGTACTCTCAAAATAGGGAAACATGGCTGCAAATGCAACCTATTCATTCCTGCTACTTCACAGCAAAAATTCTCTGTGTGCCAATAATACATAACAACACTGCGCAGGTCAGCCATGAAGCTAAAGTTCTTCAGTTTGTGCAACACGGATGAAAGACTATTTGCATAAATCTCACCTACACACCCTGTACTTCAAAAAAATACATTCCATTTTTTTATTGCAAGTAGCAAAAATATATTGGTTCCTCAAACAGCAGTTTACAGAACCCAGCAAGGTTCCTACAGCTTTAAGATTAACTCTGATTAACTCACAATTTGGAATAAACTGACCGTATTCTTCAGATGCTGGCAATTTTCTGAGAGTCTCTAGCCACATTGAAGTTAATGTGCACATCAAATTGATTACCTAATTTAAGAAAATGAACTGGCACAATATTTGCTGAGATCAAGGCTTTATTTTCACTTACCAACATAACCTGCCAGGATTAAACTGCCTCACAAACAGAACTGAAGCATCTTAATATAATATTCTCATAAAATCTCCCATAACCAACTATTTTTACAGTTAGCATATTTTGCTAATGGGATGATTACAACTTGAATATCAAGTAATTGTATTCCAGAGACTTGCATGCATGCAGTATTTGCCTGGGAGGACCAGTGCCATTTTAAAACTACAGCCTTTCGTTCTTCTACATTACTTAACTTTTCTGACATGGAACCTTGATGGCTACAAACTCTATGAAGAGGAGGACTAGCAATATCTTTGTATGGGATGGGGGTTGCAAATAAGAGGACAATAGTGACAGTGAATGTATTATGTTTCTACACTTTCCTTACAGTACTCGGTGTATTATGCAGTCTGCCTCAGAGGAGGCTACATTCTCCAGCGTAACACACGAATCTCATTCACTGCCGACAGAACACTGGGTGACATTCTGCCCTTGTTACGGGTTTCAGAAAGCTCTAACAAATGTAATTTAGGTTGTGACCTTGAACTCTTGCTATCAGTTGAAGCTTAGTCATGAACACTTGGCGTAGGATAAGATTCTTAGTGAACAGTTAGCACTAAATAGTCAATTAATCAGGACATATTTTTGGTGCTAATGCAGCTTTTGTTTCAGGGAGGCATGAATAGGGCAAGAGGAATATATTTAAATAATTGTTTTAAGATTAAAAAATTTCAGAGGAGCTGCATGTCCCCTGGAGAACTGCAAAGATTAAGGTTAATTGTCACTAACTTCTTTTGTTGTTTCCCCTTGGTGTCTGCATCTTTACGGTACAGCAGCAGCAACGCTCAAGATGCAGTTCATGTTTTGGATTCTTACACAACACATTTTATCCTTCAGATTCTCAAAACAGCCTTTCATTACCACTGACAGAGTGGCCTAAGAAGTATTAGTAAGGTTCTTTCTAGTTCTCTCCCTTTCTCCCCCCAAGCACTGAAAGTTTCAAAACAAGAGTTATTTTGAATGCAAGACATATCATCATACATGTGCTTTATGTACTAATTTTCTGAACACTAAAATGTTGTTTAATTTTATATGTATTCTTAGTTTTACTCAATGCTTTTTTTGTTTTTTTAAAAAGTACCAGTACTGAGCCAGGGACCTGGGGCCGCCAGCGGCGGAAGAAGGAGCCACTGTGAGAAAAAGGTGCCGGTACTCAGTACCCCTAAGCGCCATCACACAAAAAAAAGGTGCCAGTACTCAGTACCTCTGAATATCGCCCTGGTTCTACTGAAAACAGATATTTTGACAAATATATTCAAAGAGAAAGTCATCGTAGAATACAGTTAGGATTTAAAGATACAATACTTAATAAACGGGCTTCCTTTTACACCTGGGTATATCCCTTCACTTTAACCCTTAAGAATGTAAGATTTGGTTGGGGTGTTTTAATTTTGTGCATGCTGTAATGTGCATTATTACCGAAGGCCATGATGAGTAGTCTGAATAGCATTTCAAGGTTCAATGTAGTTCTTGGTTCCTGTGAGATTTTGTTCCGCAGTTTTGGATTGACCTGGAGAAACTACGTCTGCATAAACGAGCTTCATCCTTGAAATAGCTAGCTCCATTATACCTGAGAAATAGAGCTGTCAGTTACAGGTCAGCATAATCACATGCTCAGAGTAACTCACAATGCAAAAATATGCTCCCATGTACTGTACTAATTGGAGTTTCCTATGAGCCATGTGCTTCAAACATTGCTATTTCCAGCTAGGAGGTGATGACGGCCTGTCATCTGCCAAAAGGGGACCTTTTTCTAGACAATGATAATGACCAAGTCCATTACTTGAGTATGCTGCTATGAGAGCTTAGCACAAAAAAGGAATTACAGAAGCAACCCAGGTTTGTAGAGTGACTTGAACCACCCTCTGATGTGTAGCTTCAAAGAGGAGCATGGTACAATTGCAAAACACTTCAGTATTTTTTGCTGTTAAACAGTATAAATCCTGTCTTGTTCAGCTTCAAATTTAAACAGCTGCTCTCCTCTTGTGTTTCTTGTACATCAAGAAAAAGGAATTTGAGGGTGGCCCATAAATCTTTTTCCATCCAGATGCTTCTGAAGGCTTGACTATGAACTACAGGCATTCAATTGTTTGGGTGAATAGAAACAGGGACACCTTTCCTGAAAAAGACATAAGTGGATTGCTGCGATTGCCAAGATGGGAGGAGAAGAAAAAGCCAGCAAATTAAAAAAGGGAGGCAACAGCAAATCTGGTCTTCTCCTAAGGTAGTGATGGGCTAAGAAGTTACCTTACTCTCCTCATTTACTTCATCACTCATATCATAAGCCAGTATTTTTCTTTTTCACTTCACTTTCAGAGAGGTTTCAATTTTTTAATCATTGTTTTATGCAGTTAAATGTGTGCCCTTTCTCACTTTCCTCAATTGAAAAATATCTCATAATATTAAAATAATTGCAAGTATGTGTTAATACTTCCTTGTTGAGAGAAGATTGTTTATACACAAGAATAAAACGAAGGTGGCTAAATTTTTTAAACTATGCATATGCACACACTATTTACAATGCTAATTCCCTCCCTACAGAATTTCTGTTAACATGAAATTTAAATTGATATTTCAGCACAAAAGAGTAAGGAAATAGTTAAGATTCTCATACCAATCTTCCATTGATTTAGTGTATTACAGTGAGATCTTTCATGAACTGGCCAGGCAACATACAGGAACTGATATAAAATGTGATTCTGTAGAAAACAGTAAGTTTCATATAGAAATGTGTGACCTATCCAAAAACACCCAAACCTTGGCCTCTTTAAGTATGTCTATACTGCAAATGAAAACTCCTGGCTGGCTTGCACCAACTGACTTGGGCACCGGGGGCTTGAACTAAGGCCTTGTACACACTACAAAGTTATTGCGCGATAAAGCCCTTTAATGCGCAATAACAAACAGAGCGTACACACACAACTTACAGTTATTCCGCGTTAAGTCCCTTCTTTTTGCGCAAAATGTAAACCACCTAAACGAGCGTGGTTGCTGCTAACGCGGAATAGTTGTTGCGCGATGGACAGTGTGTGTACGCTTATCGCGCAATGTGAATATAACGGAAATGGCCCACAATTCAAATTCCATCCCTTCTGCACTTCCGCCTGTACTCTATCGTCGTGACGTCATTTTTCCCGACCTCCTCTTCTGTCCCGCGAATTTTTGAATTCACCACTCTCCCTTCTGCCTCGCTGTTCGGTGCTGCTGCCTCTGTGTGCTTCGCTCGCAATGTCGTCGCGCCGCAGCAAACGAGCTCCAGCCTGGACAGCAGCAGAGGTGATGGACTTGATCGGCATCTGGGGAGAGTCCGCCGTGCAGTCACAGTTACGTGGCAGCCGGAGGAATTTTGACATTTTCGGTCAAATATCCAAAGCCATGACCGAAAAGGGGTACGAGCGAGACACCCTGCAGTGCCGGGCAAAGGTGAAGGAGCTGCGGATAACATTTCACAGAGCCAGAGAGGCTAACCGGCGCTCTGGCTCCGCGCCAGCAACGTGCAAGTACTATAAGGAGCTGGAGGCGATCCTGGGCGGCGATCCCACAACCACCCCGAACTGCACGGTAGACACCTCGGAGACTGCACCCCAAACAGAGAAGGAAGCAGAAGGCGACGAGGCAATTGTGGACGAGGAATCAGAAGAAGAAGACTACGAGGACGGAGAGAACGGAGCCACTGACCCGGGGAGCCAGGAGTTATTTTCCACCCAGCCAGAAACAAGCTCCACTGATTCCTTCTCCACGCCTACCCAGGAATCATCAGAAGGCAGCTCTGGTAAGTCCCGTTCGCAATGTCCTCTATTCTAGGTGCTACAGCTCAGCGTAGACATGGTTTTTTTGCAAGGGGTTTTTGTTTTCGGTGTCCTCAGTTCTGTTCCTTACAGAACTGTAAAGGTGTTACTAGCATTACTTAAAAAGGTCATCGATGTATGCCTCGATTTCCAAGTAGTCGTTCCCTTTCAACTCACTGAACGCGTCATCCAAATATTTCCAGAGTCTTCTCTTGAAATTACATGGTAGAGCATTCCTTTGCACTCCACCATTCAGGGACACTCTTCCTTTCAGACTCGCAAGCACTCCTGCGGGCAACATTGCTGCGCACAGTCCTGCAGCGTAAGGTCCCGGCTTGAAGTCGGCAACATGAAGGAGATGCATTCTCGCTTGCAGAGGCACTCTAAGCAGTGTGAGATCTGCCTCTATTTCAGCCATCTCGGGCACGGGATCAGAACTTGGTGTGGCAATAGTCAACTCTCCGTTGTACTAGCTCTGCAACCCGTACCAAGCTTTGGGAAATCTGTTACCGCCCCCCCATAGGTCCCCTCTTGTGTATTGAAGGAATGTGTGGGGAGAACAACATCATTTGCTCCTGACCGTGGCGAGAACAATAGCGGCATTCTACATTTTTCATATCTGAACAGGAATGACCTTCGGTGGACAGTCTACAGCTGCAGCTGAGCGTCTGAGGAGGATAAGGCGGAGGCCTCGCAGGAGCAAGGAAGACGTCTTCCAGGAGCTCATGCAGTTCCATGAGGCTTCTGCGAGGGAGACAAGGCAATGGAGGAGGCAGTGCAGGTAGGACAGGAGACAGAGCAGTGCGAGGAGAGAGCAGCAGAAGGATGCCCTGATAGGCATCATGCAGGAGCAGACCAACCTCCTCAAGACCATGGTCGGTCTGCTACAGGCTCGCACCCCCCATCATCAGCCTCATATGCCTTTCAGTGCATCCACGCCACATTCCCCCCCCAGACAGTTTTTAGACCACCATGGACATCCATGGTGTAACCCTAACAGAACCCCTCCCCCAACATATGTAGTTGAGTCCCGCACCTACACCCACCTTTAGTCCCTACTCCCCTCAAACCCGAGTTTTGATCAATGTTAATTAAATAAAGTTGAATCCTTGTTAAACTTAATCAGACTTTCTTTATTTGTTTCATTAATTTAACATTAACGGTTTTTGATTCAATGAATGTTTACAGGGGAAAAACACAAAATTTCTAAAGCTTAATTTTTAACAGTTGAAACATATAGGAAATGGTTAGTAACTATATTCAAAGGTACAATTTTAACCAACAGTACTAAAATGGGTTTTTAACGCATCCCTTATGCGAACTGCCCTTAGCTGCGCCCCCCGGATACCCCTCGTGTCTGGTTGCTGGTAGGCATTTTCCAGACGTTGTGCCTCAGTGGTCCAAGAGTTCCTGAATCTCTCCCCCCGGCTTTCACATATATTGTGAAGAACACAGCAAGCCGAAATAACTAATGGGATCCTGTCCTCGTGGAGATCTAGCCTGCCATACAGCGCTCTCCAGCGCGCTTTTAAACGGCCAAAGGCACACTCCACAACCATTCTGCATCTACTTAACCGGTAATTGAAACGCTCCTTGTCAGGATCCAACTTCCCGGTGTACGGCTTCATGAGCCATGGCATCAGTGGGTAGGCGGGGTCCCCAAGTATCACCACTGGCATCTCTACACCGCCCACAATTATTTTCTCGTCTGGAAAAAATGTGCCAGCATGTAGCCTTCTGAATAGTCCAGAGTTTCTAAAGATGCGTGCATCGTGCACCTTTCCAGACCAGCCAGCATTAATGTCCATAAAGCGACCACGGTGGTCCACCAGTGCCTGTAGAACCATCGAAAAGTATCCTTTCCTGTTGATGTATTCAGAGGCAAGGTGGTCGGGAGCGAGAATAGGGATGTGAGTCCCATCTATTGCACCCCCACAGTTCGGGAAGCCCAACTCATTAAATCCTGCGATGATCTCCCTCACGTTTCCCGGGGTCACCATCCTCCTGAGCAGAATACGGTTGATGGCTCTGCATACTTGTGACAGTGCCACTCCAACGGTCGAGCGTCCAACCCCAAACTGGTTTGCGACCGAGCGGTAGCAGTCTGGAGTCGCCAGTTTCCAAAGTGCGATAGCCACACGCTTCTCCACGGTCATGGCGGGTCTCATCCTCGTGTCCTTGCATCGAAGGGCAGGGGCAAGCTCCTGGCATAGCTCCATAAATGTGGCTTTCCGCATTCTAAAGTTCTGTTGCCACTGATCATCATCCCACAGCTGAAGGACGATTCGTTCCCACCAGTCTGTGCTCGTCTGCAGGGACCAAACACGGCGGTTCAGGCTGTGCTGCTGGTCCGCGAAACTGATCAGAATGTCCGTTTGGTTTTCAATGCTGTCATCATCCGAGACCGAGTCATCCGTGTCATGCTCCGAATCATATCCAAAGGCAAACCGCAACAGAATCTGGGCTGTGTTCACAATGCTGAAGGCAGCATTCAAGATCACAGCTGAATCCATGTCGATTCTGAAAAGGCAGTGCCGAGAAGAAGGTTGCTTCAATTTGAAATTCGCGCTCGTTGCTATTGGCAACCGCTGGGTAGCGTCAGTAGCGGAATGCACCACGGGAGATGATACTGGGGACTCTGGGATACGTACCCACAATCCCCTTCGCTTTCCTGGAGGACTGCGCTCAGAAGGGGGGGGGCTTTGTTCCGTTAGAGCAAGCATAGTGTGTACGCGATCTCGCGCAACAACAGCCACGGGAGAATTAATGCGGAAGAGGATTATTGCGCGTTAAAAATGGTAGTGTGTACATAGCCTAAGGGGTTGTTTCACTGCAGTGCAGATGTCTGGACTCCAACTGAAGTCTGGACTCCAGGACCGTGCAAGGTCAGAAGGTAGCAGAACTTGAGCTGTAGCCTGAGTCCAAACATCTACACGTCAGTGAAGCAGGCCCATTTAGACATCAATATAGTTATTAAAGTATTTCATTTCTTTCTATGTTTTGAGTGAAAGTATACACATGCTCTTATGGGGCAATACATAGACATGATCACAATGCCTTGTTTGTTTAGATCACTATACAATGTCTCTAAAGTTAATGTCACTTTGCCATCCACTTAAAATCAACAATGCTAACATGAAGTCCCTAGCACTTGAACTGTTTCATCAAAGTATTTTTCCTATTCTAAACTTCTGTTCAAGTACTACCACTTAACGGAATTCATGTACATGAAAAAAAGCTCAGAAATAATTCAATATAGCTGAATAATAAATGGTTAGAAGTCTTATGCTGGCATGTTCCACAGCTAAGAAAAACACCATTTTTAAAAGATTTACAACAGTAGTAATGGTCAGCTTCTTTTAGGTTTTGTCTGGACATTTAAAGGTGTGTTGGTCAAGGTGGATGAGGTAATATCGTACGTTGGACCAACTTCTGTTGGTGGAAGAGACAACCTTTCAAGCTTAATCAGAGCTCTTCTTCAGGTCTGGGATATGTATGCAGTGTCACAGCTAAATACAAGGTGGGACAGGTTGCTTAGCGTAAGTACGCACATGCCTCAAGGGCAGGGCCGGCCCAACCATATAGGTGAACTAGGCGGTCGCCTCGGACACCAGGCTTTGAGGGGCATCAAATTAGACAGAATTTTTTTAAATCTATTTGAAAAAAGATAATATATTATCTTTTATAAAACGTGGACAGCGGTGGGGGAGCCCCAAATTCATATGCCAAAAACCCTTGGGCCAGCCCTGCTCAAAGGACTATTTAAGATGAAGTGGCCCCTTAACATCTCTTCAGTCATGGGGGCAATGAATGGAGAGAAAAAAGGCCATTTGAGAATATGGAATGCATTTCTCCCCTCACCCTGTTTGTTTTATTACTGAAACTGGGTTTTCTGTTCACTGCTGTTAATAGTTTAACTAAAGTTTCCAGATATTTGCAGTAAGAAAATATGGTTATTTACAGAATTACTGATGCAGAGAATCCTTAATAGTCTGTATTTCAGGCCTCTAATAAAACAATAGTTTACTTTCTGAGTTACTGAAATAAATGAAATTCATTTTAAATAGATCATTTTTTCAAACTGCATTATTTAACATTCCTAAACTAAAATCTGCAATTGAAAATGTTGTTTTACTAAATGCTGATATCAACATCTATATATGACTTGAATAGTTCCTGAATATAAAGACTACTACAGATTATGCTGTGGCCTTTTTTGTTCAATAGGAAATAGGTTCAGCAAGCACAGTAGTTCTTCGAATACCTGACTGAAAATTCAAGCCTGTATCAATTTACTTAGCTCTGATAGTCAAGATTTAATTGCTTGCTTGCATAAAATAATTTTCCATATTGACATCTTGGGGTTTATATGGTCGAAACCATATGTTTGTTGGACTCCTGATTATAAAGAAAAGCTTTCACAAGTTTGTATTGCCAACCATAATATATTCCACTGGGTCTAATTTTAATGAAAGGGCTGTATATTTTATAAGTAAGAGTATAGTTCCATAGCACAATCTAACTAATTCACGTGCTCCAGAGAGCACACAACAAAAAAAGATTCTGCTCTCCACTTCTCAACAAAAATTAAATAGCTGACTTTGGCAATGATTTCTTATATCAGACTTCATTACTTTTGCAAAATATACCGCAGAATCATTTGGCAATACCACGGGACATCCCTTTGATAAAATTCTGAGCGACTAGCCACATGAAACATTTCTTTATTATCCTAAGGAAAGCACAAACCTTGACAACAATCATCACCTTCCAATGGGGCCAGTAAAAATAACTGAAGAGGTCTTAGTGGACCCATGGCACTAAGACTGAAAGCTATGGGTCTCTCTCCAGACTCTTTAGGAAGAGCAGATTTTACCTTGTGGAATCTGTCCTTTTCTTCATTAGGCAAAGTATTGGGAGAGTTACAAAAATTACCTGTTCCAGCTTTATCCTTCAAGACTGCTGCTAGCATTGCTACGTCACACTGCCGAACGGGTTATAACCTATGAACTGGTTCCTGAAAAGAAGTTTTGCAACTCAGTTTACCATGTCTATTATGAAACTACTGTTGGGTTTTATTCTTATCTGAATGTATAATGAGTGGTAGCCAATACTCACTCACTCTCCTTTCTTTTCTTTAATAAATATTAATTTAATTCATAAGAATTAGCTATAAGCATTATTTGGGTAAAATATGAAAGTAAGAAATACAGCTAGCATTAGTCCACAGGCCAAAGAAATCAATGCACAAGATGGGCACCTGCAGACCAAGAGAGCAATTTACCCATTTTAACCACCTGGGTCTCAGTGATTTAACCTAAAAGATACAAACCTTGTGAAACCTTTAAGTGAAACCTTTAAGTCAGGAACAATATGGGAACAACTAGGTTTAACATACCATCCAACAGAGTATGCGCATCAGAGCATCTCTCTCTTTAGTACCAGCATAACATTTACAAGATGGTCTTACGTCGAGTTTCTTTCCACTCTAGAGCATGCAGGTGTGACACTGAGCCAGAAAGGGTTAAAGCACAAGCAGGTGGAATGACCCCAAAAAATCAAGCTTTAGTGACGTATTAAAAGAATAGGTAAATGGTAACTACAGCCATACATTGTAAATAGGTTACAAAGCCATGTCAGATAAACACAATCTCTGTGTTTACAGATACATATTAAAGACTATTGATGTGACCAATAGTTCCTCTCTGTCATTGTATTCTGTTAATACAGAAATTAAAAAAGATTTTAATATTTAGATGGAACTTGAATGTAGTAATGCCATTGTTTTAATTTCTCTTTGAAGTTTGGCTGTAGATCAATGGTTCCTAACCTTTTAGCCTCCAGGGCCAAAGATATTATGGGCCACCAGTCTCCACCAGCAACACCTCCAGCCCCAATGAAGCCAGACAAAGGAGTTCAGTGAGGAGGCTGCCTACTTGCTGAGCTCCCATCCCTCTGGCTGCAGCAGGGAAACCGCATGTATCCTGTAGCCCTGTGCGCTCCACCGGGGTCACTAGGCAGTGGCTCCCTTCCGCAGCCAATGGGATGAAAAATCAGTACTCCCCTATCTCCCCACTGCGGCCAGCGGGAGGGAAAAATTGATCTCCCATCCCCCTGGCTGCAGGAAGGAGCCTGCACTGGTCTTGTAGCCTCATGGAAACATGCTCCGCCTAGTTCCTTAGGCAGCTGCTTCCTTCTTTAGCCAGCTGGAGGGGAGCTGCGGGCCTCTTTAAAAGACCTGCGGGCCACAGGCTGGGAACCACTGCTGTAGATGGCTAGTTGCCTTATACTAATGAATTTAGTTATCAATGTGCATAGAAAATAGTAGATTTTACTTCAAAGCCATAGTAATTAATGGGGGATACCTGCTGTCAAGAAGATATCAATGAGCCTGCTAGAGAACTATACAGGAAGCTTTCAGCATGATCCTGTTTTATATCTTAGACTTGCTTAAGCAGTCAATATCTGGATCACCCTGCTGTTTTTTATGGAAGAAATTATATAGCCTATGCGTATGGACTGCCTAATGGGTTATAATCTATGAACTGAGTCCTGAAAAGAAGTTTTGAACTCAGGTTACCATATCTATTATGAAACTGATTTATGGGTTTTATTCTTATCTGAATGTATAATGATTGTTAGCCAATACTCACTCTCCTTTCTTTTCTTTAATAAATATTAATTTAATTAATAAGAATTAGCTATAAGCATTATTTGGGTAAAATATGAAATATTCATTGATCTAGGATTCTAGTGTGCAATATATCTGATCCTTTGGGATTGGTAGAACTTTTCTATATGATGGAAAAGATTTTCAGTAATCCCCATTATGTTTGACTTGGCTGTCTGCGTGGGACCCCAGGCACTGGTTTGCTTTAATGGAATTATGTGTTTGGCTTTGGCATAACCAATAAGATAACTGTAAAAACTGTTTTGTTGCTGTCTTGGTGAATCTAATTATTAAAATAACTACCAGTTTTGGAGATAGTCCGCCACATTTTTTGCAGTTTGCCGTGATTACGCAATCTCAGTGTGGCACAGCAGGATAATATAATGAAAGATTCTGGGAAGATTTTGATGCAAATTCAAAGGAATACCTCTATTGATCCATTAATCTCTGGTTCTGGGGAGAATTTTCCTCTTCATTGCACAGAAGCAGCAGCATGGGCTAGCATTCCTCTATGTACTAATTCTACATTGTACTTATCGCTCTTCATTCATTTATAACCATAACCCCATATAAGTCAAGTGTGAATTTTCTCCACTTTGATTTATTTGTTTGGATGCCTCTGGCCATACAACATAAATCCAGCATAAAAACATCATTAAGACTAATAGCTTTCAGGTTTATGCAGTACAGCCTTCAATCAATGGGCTAATATTTCATTTTGTTATTAAAATGAAAGGAACACAGGTGCTCATCATAATGTACAACTAAGCTGTGGAAGCAAGACCAAGTAATAAAGCTGTCACATTAGGCAATATGCATTACTTTGTAAAAGCTTCTATACCCTCAATTTTATTTTAGGAAATATACAGGGCTATACTCCTCTAACAGTTTTGTTTGGGTTCATCTTTCCAATTGGTTTGGTTTTTTGGATATACTGCCCTCTTAGAGGGAGTTCAAAGAAGGGCAGTAAGAATGACATGGGCATAGAAAATCTCTCATATGAAGAGAGATGTTGAAAATGTTATGACTATTTACCTTAGAGAGGAGGCAAATGAGGGCTAGAATATAGAAAATAATGATTGCAAGAAGTGGTAGATCAGGAACCTGAGTTCTGTCTTATAACACAACAATGGGTCAAATCAATTAAATTAAAAGGTGAAAAATTCAAACCGATGAAAGGAAATATGTTTTCTAATGACACATAATTAGACCATGGAAATGATTACTAAAGGAAGTCATTGACATTAAGAAACAGACAGACAGGATTTGCCATTTTATATAGATAACAAGAGTATCTGGTTATAATTGATACTAGCATAACATTTGGATGGGATATTAAACCTGCTGCTTCACAGCCTAAGCCAGCCAAGTATTAAAGGAAGAGCCTGAATCCTTGATTATCCCACATCTCCCTACAATGGGATTCTTAAATCTTCCTCTGAAGCATCTGCAACTGGCCACTCCTGGAGACAAGATACTGAACTAAAGAGGTTTGACCTGATGCAGGATGGCATTTCCTAGGTACTTACATGGCCTCAAGTACCATCACAAAACCCATGACGTAGAGATGCACTGTCCCCTTTTTTACAGATGGACAATTAAGGCACATAAGCTCAATGCAGAAAGCTGTTTAACAGCATGTCTAGTTTTAAATATATGGGTAGCCCCCTTGAAGTTAACGCCTAAAGTTCAACACATGCTTAAGTATCTTGTTTAAGTGGGGCCAGACAGATTATGTAACTTGCCCATGGCCACATATCCCTTTCTCTTCTGTCTACCACATTAGCCATAAGACTATCCCTCCTCTTTGTCAAGGTTTAACTAGTATTTATTTAGCCACCATCACCATAGCGACTGAGCACCTCCAAAGTATTTAAAAATGGAAGAAGATCTTAACATACTTTCAAGAATTGTGAAACTGGATCTATAAAAAACTAATTTTGCCAGCACTTAACTGTACAGCCCACTTGGTGATGGTATTCCTTACCACGACTACACATATAATCACTCTATTTTCAGCCATTCTGGGCTGAACCTGGAAAAAAAAATGATATTTCCATGACATTTTTGTCTGCAGTCATTATAGAAACTTACTTCTTTTCTGTTGTCTAGGTTTCTTCAAGCCTGCTTAAAGCAGTCCGTGGTTAAACCTGCATGTAGGAGAACTGTTCCATTGCACTTTAATATGCATTTAGGACTTTCTAGCACTTTTCAGTTTGAATCTCACAAAGGAATTTTTGTTTGGACTTTTAAAAAAGAATGTTGCATAAAATGTTGACAATCATTCATCCTTAAACTAAGCATAGATCAAAATAGTCAGTTTCTGATCTGTTTGTTTACCAGCCCTGTAAGCATTCTTACCAGTTCACCCCAGTGCGTCTAGATGTGATTTTTCAACCTTTAAAACTGTTTCATTCCTTACCAACTTGCTTTTCACAAGCTAAAATTTGAAATGGCAAATGTTAGAGGTTTTATGCCATCTGAAATTTGTAAAAAGCTTTGGGATGACATAAAGCTTAGGTTTCTCACTCTAGTGGTTCTAGGTAACCTGATTATTTGGAATATATTGATTTCAAAATTCTACTGGTCCTTTGGTCTAAGAGTACTTCCTTTGGAACATGTCAAACTAAAAAATTCTTACCCATCGATTTCTCTGCAGCTCTTTCTGTCTGAGGTCAGTTTCCTTTCTCCAAATTCCCTAGAAGCAGCTAGAGGTGGCAAGAACTAATGGTTAAAAGATTCACCATGCTACTCCCCAGTCCAAAAATGTCTTCAAAATCTGAAATTATTAACATATATATTTATAAACTAAATGATATGCAAAGCCATCCCTATACAGAGGGCTGGCTCTTTCAGAATTTTGAAAATCTAACAACCCATTCTCAAAACATACGCCTAGCTCTGAGGCAAAAAACTGATGGTCCATTGGTACTTAGTCCAGGAATACTGCCAACAGAAATCAAAGTGGGAAAAGATATGGGTAAGCTAAGATAACGGAGAACCTCACTACTTAATAGATGTATGCAGTTTATGAGATAACCGTCACCTACAATATCTTTCTGTCAAAATAAACACAAAGGCTATGTCTACACTGGCAAGTTAGTTCAAATTAAGGAAGCTTAATTCGAACTAACTTAAGCCATGGCTACACTAGGCTTTCATTAGTTCGAATTAAGGGCTTCCTTAATTCGAACTAATAAATTCGAATATGCTATTCGAACTAAGGGTTAATTCGAACTAGTTAGTTCGAATTAACCAATGTGGCCATGTTAGTGCGAACTAACCGGCCCATTGAACTCAATGCAATTCACTAATTGGCATGAATGGCACTTGCTTAGTTCGAACTAAATTTTGCTAGTTCGAATTAAGTTAATTCAAACTAGCTAAAATTAGTTTGAATTAGTTAGTTCAAATTAACTAATTCGAACTAACTTTAGTAAGTGAAGACATAGCCAGAGAGCTGCTGTTTCCATACAGCCTTTTCTATCAACCTTCTGAAAAAGTGGTCCCCCAACTATGGGGCGTGCCTCTCCTAGCAGGATGCGGAGGAACATCGAGGAAGGGGGAGAGGCATGGCGGGACAGGTGCTAGCTCCCATGAAGGAGTGGGAGGGGAGCACCTCCCAGTCCCGCTCTGCCTCAGCTCTGCTCTAGTCTCACCACTTGGCCCAGCCCCAAGTCACGGCTGCAACCATGGCTCATGCTCTCAGCCACCAGCCCCCACTTCCTTCTTGCCATGACTCCACTCTTGGCCTGTGAGGCACAGACACATTATCACTGGTAAAAGGGCAGGCACAAGAGGAAAAGTTTGGGGACCTCTGTTCTTAAAAAATGTTCCTTTCAGTCAACAAATCAGAAACAATCTGATAAGACTACACTGACATTGATATTTTGCCATGTGTCGCTGGCCTCCTTCTACCATTCTCTTTCATTTATATTAGATTCCATGTGGAGCTAGACTTGCCAAGTGCAGGAGTAGAAAGATGGCGCCACCCAAGAAACCTGATGCTGGGAAAAAATCTGGGTCAACACTGTTTCAAATGTTTTGGTTTAGAAAGCCTAAAACATTGTAATATCTGTAAGAGAATCTAACCATACACTGCAAGATAAAAGGCTAATAGACTAGTAAGAGAGTAAATTAACTCAAGTGAAGAAAAAACAGGGTCAATTCCAATTCATCACTGACCTTCTCCTTATGGCAACTATAAATTTAAACTATTACTCCACAATCCTATTAAAGCAGAAGAAGAATCCAATTTCATCAGATGGCATTTGACATTCAGATGTCTCAGATCGCATGGCACAAGCACTGAATTTCTATTTTGTATTGGAGTCATTTTAGACTGAACATGTAACTACAGTAGATACATATTTCAATAGAATTTCATGAAGTACAATTGGGAAAGGAAGATTGATGAGCAGTCATAAAGTGCTCACATTAGTAGATATCAGCTCCAGGGTTAGGATTTCAGAATAATTTCTCTCTTTTAAAGACCAATGGCCAAGGAACATATTTGATAATGTTTCATTTTTCTTAGCTCAAGAACACAGATACTGGTTTTCCTTTAATGGCCAAAGAGAGCATAAGGACATATCACTGAGATTATCACTGTCTGTCAGAATAAAGGTTGTTTAGTCTGTCTTTTTTTTAAAATACTGTCGTTTTATTCAATTATTCAAATCCCTTCACTCTGGTTAAGAGACACTGATCAGCACAATGCCTGCAACACTAAGCAAGTCTGGATTTTGGGATTAACCACCACCATAAGAATTCAAAATTCATACAAATATAAACAAGGCTTCCTACCCCATTCCGCCACTGACCCTTTTGCATCTTACTAAATTTTAAAAATATGTCTAGATCTACAGATCTCAAAGTGTTTTACAGAAGCCGAGTAAGCAGTTTATCCATATAGTTTTCCTAGGTCACCCTGATTTCTGTGGCATCGAGTCACCTCTGTACCATCCAGCAGGAAATAGGATAGCCCTGCTATCCCCATACAAATGTCTAACAAAAGTCCATTACTTCTGTGAGGCCTACAATTCCTAGCTGGCATTGACACCCAGTTTAGCTCAGAAAGCAATGCAAATGACAATCTTTTTCTTTCCTAATCTCCCTGTTTAAAGGGTTTAAGTCCCCTAGGGCATGTCTGCGTGGCAATAAAGAGGCCATGGCACAGAGTCTCGTAGCTAGTGTCAGCTGACTGAGGCTCATGGTGCTAGGGCTGCAGGAGAATAAAACTGCAATGAAGATGAGACTCTCTCCCCAGTAATTTCAGAGCAAGGGTGGGCAAACTTTTTGGCCTGAGGGACACATCTGGGTATAGAAATTGTATGGTGGACCATGGAGAAGAGAGGGGAAAGGGGCAGGACTGCTTAAGGGAGCAGCCAACACATGGCTCTGCTTGGGGCCAAGAGCAGCTCCATTCAGGGTGCAGCTGGGCCCACATGGTGGGAGAGGGGTGGGGGGAAAGGGGCAGGGGAAGCAGACGCTGCCCCACACAGCTACAAATACTAAGTTTGGTCCTACCCTAAAAATGGAATCTGTAAAAATTACATTACAAGCTTCCATATTTTTTTTACCGCACTAATTTCATAGCACAGTTGGCAAGCAATTTTTTTTTCTTTTCTATCTTTAAATCGGTCCATGCAACTACACTGGGTACTGACAGTTCATCTGGGTCCTTACCTTGCAATCTCTGCTAATGAAGATTCTGCAAGCCACATTATTGCCTGCCTCAGCTAGACCTGTACAACCCCATTGACATCAGCACATTTGTGCAAATCTTCTAACAACTAACAGTTATCACTGAGGGATAACCTAAAATGTTCCAGATGAAGAGAACACAGCCACAGTGTCAGAGCCAAAGATGATTTTGTGGATCGTACAATTAGAAAAAACATTAGGAAGCAACACAATACAATCTACATGCAGTTCCACAATGTCAATTTTTATAAAGTCAGTTTTCAAGTAGAAATTCGTTGTAAGGCAAATTTGGTTTTTTTAGCTGCAGAATGGGAATTCCTAAGAAACTGGCAGAGTTGACTGAAATAAATCAAAGCAATTTATATCACCAATTTCAATAATGATTTAAATCAGCAAGCCAAAAACCTTGATTTCAATCAATGATTTTAATCATGTTTTGCATTTTTTATTTATTTTCCTAAAGAATGATCAATTTTCATTAGGTGATGGGTAAAGTTCTGTGGCCTGCAATGTGCAGGAGGGTCAGACTGGTGATTGAATTGGTCCCTTCTGACCTTAAAGTCATTGAGTGTATGAATCATTAAATATATCGATTTGCAACTAAATCAACTAAACGTTAAATAAACCGGTATAGAAATGTAGTGTAAGTAATTATACAGCTTAATTTAGATTTCTTTAGAGTGTTAATTCTCCCACTTTTATGTTAGGAAATGGCAAATGATGTATTTCTCATTTACTAGATTAATTATTTGCGATTTGGATCAAACTATTAGGATAGAAATTCAATTTTAATTAAAATGCACAAAAACAGCATTCTTTTTAAATGTGCTACATACATAAGAAATGATGTTCATAAAAAGTGTAACAAAACATGGGTCACATTACCATAGCTAATTTTATTAAACAAAGGAAATATTACCTGTACCTCCTGTATGGAACTGATTGCTTCTGGTTACCAAGTCCTTTGAAATTTTAGAACTAATAGAGCTCATCTTCATACTGAGTTTTTATTCATATATTGGAACAGAAAAACAAGCTTTCCTGCCTTTTCAACTCCCAGCTGGTTTCTTAACTTTGAATGAACTGGTCATTGAACTGATGAAATCAAAAGAAATGAAACAAAGAAACGATTCTCTCTACAAACTGAATGTGTTAAAGAACACGCCTAGGGTTATCACTCGCAGCTTGCTGGAGGCATGCAGTATATCTGACCACTGAGTCACTAAGTCACTTCAATTAAAATCAACCTAAGCAAGTGTTAAACCAGTTTTAAATGCATTTACAATATGTTTGCACTGCTCTAATTAGATACATTTTTTAATTATTTGTTTAAATTGACAGTCTTTTCTAGTATAAATGACTCCACAGTCATCCAAAAACCATTTAGGAAAAAATACTATATGAAAGAACAAAAACATTTCTGGCAAGGGATAGGATATATTTTCATTTTATGGACACAAACCCTTGTTTCATTAGAAACTGATAAATACTCCACAAAGCAAATAGGCTACATCTATACTACAAAAAGTTAGGTCAACTTTGTTAAGTAGACTTAAAGTCAACCTTATTAAGTCAACTAAACAAAGTGGTTTCCCTGAATGGGGACTTAGTCCACTTTTTTAAGTTGACCTAAATGCCCTTAGGTCGACCTAATAAAGTGGGCTTAAGTGTCCACACTGTGCTTAGGTCGACCTAAGGAGTCGACCTAAGCGTTAGATCGACCTAACCGGTGGTTCTTATTAAGTCGACCTAAGCTTTCATTAAGTCGACTTAAGGAATTTCTTAAGTCGACTTAATGAAAGCCTGGTGTGGACAGGGACTAAGTTAGGTCAACTTAAGCCTCCTTAAATCAACCTAACTTGCAAGTATAGACATAGTCATAGTGTCTGTCCAACACAAAAAATAGAGGAAGACAGGGGTTTTTTAAAATCTCTCTCTGAAAAGTCTAGACTTTCAAAAAATAGCTGCCTAAATTTTAGTTTAAGATCTTAAATCCACATTTTGGTCCTGAATAAGTGGCTGGTTTTCAAAAGCAAGAGTATCCTGATGGATCATTTGCTTCACAGCAAACTATCAAATGCTCAATATTTTTGAAAGCCTACTTACTTATTTAAGGTGGTTAATGGGGATTTAGGAGCTCAACTTAAGGCATCTATTTTTGTAACTCTTGGTCTCTGGTTATCTTCTTTGTATCGTACATCTAAATTGCCAAACACCATTGCAATAGAAACATTTCCGTTGCAAGTTAAATATATATTTTGATATAATATATATATATAATGGGGGGAGGGGGGAAATCTAGATGTGTGTGTATACTTCACCCTGGAAAAGCATTTTAAGTTACTGCCTTACACATCAAGGAAAAGGATGTTCTGAAAGTATAGTTAGCTAAGTAAACAAAATCTACTGTATTTGACAATCTTTACTACTCCTGCATATTAACTCAACTGAAAAATTACAGATGAAAGAATGCCCTTATTTTATTGGAACCCAAATCTTCTCTAATATCCTTTACAAATATTCACTCTGTAGTTATACTGAACAACAATACAAAAGCTATAAATAGCATTTCAAATCCTGTCCTCTTGATGGAAAAAGTTTGAGCATTAATGCTCTCCACTGGAAAACTATGCTCTCTGTGGCTGCATCTACACTTGTAAATTAAGTCGACTTAAGCTCGCTTAAGTCAACTTAATTTACCCTGCATCTACACTACACTTTCCTTAAATCGACTTAAGGAAAATAAAGTCGACTTAATTAAAATTAAGTTGACTTTATAACACCACCTTTCAATTCGACCTAAGGCTTAAGTCGACTCCCTAGAGTCGACTTAAGCCAGTGTAGACGTGGGGTAACCCTAAGTCGACTTAGGGCTACATCAATGCCCTCCCTGCCAGGGGGACACAGGGGGAGCCTGGCATGCCCTGCCCACCCTGCCCCTATGCCCTGCCAAGGTTCCTGTCCCCCTTTGCCCCATTGTACCTAGGTACAATGGGGCAAAGGCTGAGCCCGCTGGCATTGGGCAAGGGGTGCCCCTCCTGCCCCCGTGGACCTCCCCTAGGTTCCCCTAAGCCCCTAGAAGTCGACCTAGGCGTCCAGTGTGGACGCTCTAGGTCGACTTTCTAAGTTCCCCTTTAAGTCGACTTTAATTTTAAGTGTAGACACACTAAGTCGACTTAGTTAAATCGACTTAGTTAAAGTCGACTTAAATTAACAAATGTAGACAGCCTATGAGACATAATCCCCACTATAATCCTACCTATTTCACTCTGCTACCTCACGATCTTTTGCACATACTATCAGTGAGGCAAGCCAACATATGACAAAATGTATTAATAAAATAACAAATGTGTGTTGAGGTTTTTGTTGATTTGTTTGGGAATTTGTGGGGAGGGGCTGGTTTTCTTTGCCTTTTAACATGAAATTTGTATTAAGATTTTTTCACAGAAGTGCATGGTCTGTAAAAGAATTCATCTATACACGCTGACAACCATTTCAATGAAATCCTCTCATTTATCTGTACAAGTCATGTTTTAGAAAGTATGCAATTTCAAAAATTATGCCAAAAAAGATATGTGTGGTGTTATACCGTATATCTCAAATGCTGAATCCTTCATCCAGAACTACCTTTTATGTAACCAAAAGTTACATAAAATAGATTTCAGGAGATATAATAAAGTAGAAGCTCAGCAAAAACATTTTATGTGCTAAGTATTTCAAAAGGTCAGAGGAGGAAATGGTGCCTTTGCTAGTTATGCATTAAAAGAACAATTTAGCAGTATTCATAATTAAAAATAAATGTATGGATAATTACCCAATTTTACTCAATAGATGAGCACCTTAGTGGAAGGCATCGAGTTATATCTTTGTTCTTGCCTTTTTCAGGTATCTATGGCAACCCTATGGAACAAATATTTGGCCCGAAACTAAGCCCTAGCAAGAGAACTTAACAGACTTTGGTGACTTTCCCCAAGAAAGATAAATTTTCCAAAATTTTGAAAGAACAATGTAATTTGGCAATCAGAATATATCAATGAATAATATGTAGTGCCCTGTAAAACCTTTCTGAATTATGGGACAGCAACTGCTTAACTTTTTTTCACAATTAATATGAATGTTCTTTTCCTATTATTTGCGTCTTTTATGTATAAATGTCTAGCAAGCAAAGGAAAATGTACGTACTTGCCTTTTGATATTCTATTTCAATAGAAGTATATAAATTATGTGATTTATCACTTTGCTAAAAAATCAAGTGCATCAGAAGACTAACTAAGACATTTTGAGGAAAATGCAATTCTTGATTAACATCAAGAAAACATACCACCAACTTTCACTTTAGGTTGCAAAATCAAACACTAAAAAGTTAGGAAATGTCAGAATACAGTTTGCCCATGAAACCTTAATTCAGTGCCCTTAAGCACAAACATTATGACACAATCTTTAATTACATAATCACATACATTTTTTCTAACACAAGGTGCCTGCCTGATCCCACTCCCAGTAACCCGCTCATGTCCAGCCAGTTCAAAGTCTTTGTCTAGCCTCTCTCTTCTCCAACCCTGGCCTCAATTTACCACTCTCTCACCAGCTGCCAGTCACAGTCCAATGTCCAGTCTCAGCTTCACCCCACTCACTATCACAGTCTTTTTGCCCAGCCAGTCCCAGGTCTCCCCTCACATGCTGCTCTCATCAGCTCTCTCTAGTACCACCACCATTTCTCTCTCCCATCATCCTCCAGTCCCAGTTTCCTTCTCTCCCTACACCCTCAGATCTGGTTTTTTTCCCCCCTCTGACTTGGACTCAGGGCAGCTTTCTCTTCTACACCACCTGTGCACAAGCTGGGAGCTAATGAAAGCACTGAGAGACAGGCTCCCTTGCTTTCAATTCTAATATCTGATCCATGCCCAACCTGCAGCAACCCAGAACTGTAATTTCATGGAAATCCTGCTTTGTCACAGGAGAACATGCCTGGTGTGGATGGAATCTTCAGCGAGTTCAGCTGCTAAAACTGGGAAAGTCTCTAGTGAGAATATATAAACTTGGCCAAATTTAGATGGATTTTCACAGGCATGGCAAACATCCCTGACACAAATGCCGCCACCACCTCCCAAATTTCACATCCACGTTCCAAAATTTGGGGATACTAGAGCTTCTCAAAGAAAAGTTGGGAATTTTTTAACATTAGCAACCATTTTGACTATAAAAGCACAGGAGAACACAGACATCCAAATCACAAGTCCTCATCAGTAGCTCACCCTTCTTCTGAGAGTACTTGGATCACCACATGGGCCCAGGAAGGCAGGCAGTGTTTTCCATACCTCATGCAGGGTCTTCCACGCTGAGTGGTTTCTCTTTGATGAAGTCTCCTTCCCTTGCTTGCCTTTTCCCTCCTACACATACATGCCCTTCCTCTCTTCCCCAGTACTTTGTTTCTAAATGTTTCCATAGTTTGTATGTCCACCTCCATGACCCAGCTTTCTTTCTTTCTTTTTTTTTTTTCTTTTCTTTTTTTGAATTCCAAAGGGGTAGCCGTGTTAGTCTATTGTAGAAAGACAAAAGAGTCTTGTGGCACTTTTAAAGACTAACAGATTTATTAAATTTATTTAATTAATTTATTTATTAAAGCTCATGCGATTAATAAATCTGTTAGTCTTTAAAAGTGCCACAAGACTCTTTTGTCTTTCTTTTTTTGGTAACTGTGCACATTTCTTTAAATAAATAAAAATGCCTCCCCTCCAGGGACAGATTACTTCACGGGCCTACTATAGGGGCTGTGCCCAGGGACACCCTCCACCCTGCTGGCATGGGGGGAGTGGGGCGGGGGCCGCAGCGCAGGGCTACACTGGGCCAGAGGCTGGGCTCCACATCCCCGCCACGCCCCTGGGCCAGGTAGCCCATCCCTGGGGGCGGGGTAAGCCGGAGCAATTGGTGGAACCGGTTGGCATTCAGTATGGCCTCCAGCACAGCCTTTGGGCTGCACCGGAAACCACAGTGCATGCGCCAGTCAGTCCCGCTACCCACAGGGGCCGACTAGCCCAGCCGGGGCCAGCCCCCTCAGCATCAGCTCACCCGCAGGGCCCCAGGCTGAAAGGGGGGGGCCACTGGTGGGAGAGGCCCAGGGGCTTCGAGGCCCCAATCTGTCTCTGCTCCCCTCAGATGATGGAGGAAACTGCTTTCCTTTAGCTTGATTTTTGTGTCGTCAAAGCCCCTTTTTTAACCATACATGTTCCCTATTGTCCACTGCCCGGTATACCTGCTGCATGCCCTGTCCACAACAGTGGATACACATACATGGGTGTTCCACGATACAATAATTTCATGATAATTTCTGAATAACTTTGCAGTGACAACCAGAAGTCATAAATTACACACACATGACCCAACAGTTAGATTCATGACATGATGAGCACAGAAAACCCTGAAAGTCTCAACTGTTTTCCGGAAGGAGTTTTTATTAATTATTATTATTATTATTATTGTAATCACTGAAATACATATTGCTTGCCCAGATTAAATTCGTTCATGATCAAAAGACCAAACATTCTTCATTTAGCATGCTGCTTGTTATCTATTCTCCCATCAATTAAAATAGTAATTTAAAACTATCAAGACTTCCATTTCAGTTTCCAAATCACACTTGTTACCAACATTCTCAATCTATAATTTCAATTGTTTCTTCATCTAAATGTATACGTCCCTCACCACTGATTATTTATTTCTTAAATTATGCTCTGCATACTTCGTAAATAGCCCAATAATATTTTGCTTTCTTTTGACTGTTAATCATTGTTCTGTATTAAAACCTGAACAGCTTATAAATACTTTTCTGGCACAGAAGCTTTTTAACAAGTATCCAAAATACAGAATTAAGTATGAAGATGCTACTTTCTGCAATCTAAAAAAGAGAGTAGCTATAATATAGAAATAAGTTGTTCATAAGAATGATTCATTTTGTTAAGACACAATGATTTATTTGTACTCAAAAGAATAAAATCTTCCTTGAAAAGTTACAGAAATTAAAGTTATTTGTGCTTTAAATTTCTAACACTCATAGTCTTTTTCAATAGACCTGCAACAGCAATGCTGGAAAGTTGAGATCTAACATTTTTCTTGAATTCTAGTAATGCAGGGCCTGAAACCCAAGAGAAAAAAATTCCTGTTGATGTGGCACATAACTTTTAAAAAAGGTTTTCCTTGTTAAGCTAATTACAATATGTGCCCCACCAGGGAGTAGCAATTTGACTCAAGTTCTATCAGTCAAAATATTCAACCATCAACTCCCACACCCTCTTCCCCTAGTTAAAGAGATGAGGAACCAAAGAATTACTTCCTGCATTTGATCTTAACATTTAGTAATAAATTTAAGTTTCACTAAACTGAATGTTGTGTCTTCGCTTGCATTTTACTTCACCCTTTCAGCTTGTGTCCCATCGTTTTCGTCATATTTTTTTCCTCCCTTCTCTTTTTGATTTGAATAGTTAAAAACATCTCTCTTGCAGCTCACAGGAATATCCGCTTCTTATTTTGTATTGCTGTTCTTTCCCCACCACTCATTCACAGTCCATTCTACTGTCTCCTCCCATTTCATTAGCTCCCGCATCTCCCCCTCCCTAGTATAGCACGAGGGTAATAAACCACTGAAACATATGGGGAAGTTGAGGATTCAGAAAGTCCAAACCAGATGATCTCAGGTCACTTCTGGACTGAAGTAAAATGGTTACTAATCTTCTGCAATTTTTATTCTTTGAGTTGTGTCGCCCACATCTATTCCACATCAGGTGTGCACCACATGCACCAGTGCCAGAGATTTTTCCCTCAGTGTATCCATAGGGCCAGCTGTAGCTGAGAATGTCACTTCCCCTTGCTTGTCGACATAATACATTTATGCCATATTGAATGTCAACACTTATACTACTTCTCCCGAAATCTGGAGAAGGAACACTTTGCAGGCTAGACTAGCAGTTCTCAACCACTGTGTCACCACAAAGCAGTAAGGGTGTCACGGAGAGCCAGGGAGATGGCTGGATTTGGTCTGGAGGTGGTGGTCTGGTGTGTCCTGTAGGGTTGTGAAATGCTGCCAAGTGTGTCACAACCCACTAAAGGTTGAGAACCACTGGGCTAGACGGATTACCCAGAGATCTCTGACATTTCTGTGTAATGTCTGCTCTTCTCTGGACCAGAAGCCTTTGATCTGAGGTGGGTTCCCCCACCTAGGTCTGAGGTATTCAATACTAAGGAGAGCAAAAGGCACAGGGGGGTGCAGGGAAGAGAACCTCTCTTGCTACATGAGTAGCGTTTCTCAACTATGCCAATGAGGCAAGTACCTGAGGTGGAATCGTACGGATCATGTCCAAGCTGTGCCTTGTCGGGGAGTAAACTGACATTTGTTGAAGGATGTTCCAGCACAGACACTGGCAAGAAGAAGGAATGGGGAGGAGGGGGCCAGCAGCACCCGTATACCAACGCATACATGCACCACTGCAGAGAATGCTAACGCTGGCCCTACAGATACCACTGAGAGAAAAATCTCTGGCACCAGTGCATATGGCTCACACACATACATCTGACATGGAAGAGACATGAGCAAGCATTCGGAGAAGAATTTATGTAACTGTTAATCTACTTTGGTACTAGGAGGCCACAGAAGTAACTTAACGTAATAGCTTCTCATTTCAGCGAATGCTGTGAACAGAGGTGCACAGGAGCACCCCACCATTGTCATCAGCCTTAAAAGCTAATTCATGCACTTTTTTCAATTGTCTCTCCAGGCTTTCTTCCAAATGCCCTATTCTTGCAGCACCCTTCCTGACTGAATATCCTCGTTAAAGGGTCCCCTCAAAACCCACTTTCTGAAGCTCGAAATTAGTTAAAACATTTAATTTGTTCTATTAACAGAAATGTTTTGAACTAGCCTTCCATGAATTACCATAATATCTTACTGGTGTCACTCCTTAGTTTCTGTTGCAGTCCATTCTCTGCTTTCTTATTATTACATTCTGTGCAGTATTAGCTTTAAAACTCTTCAGGACAGATACTGGGTCCTCTGTTTCAGGAGAGGCCTAGCATACTTTTGTGCATCATGATACATTAATAAATTAGAGTAAGATACATTTCTCACATCATTTTCAGGGGGTGCAACTGTGGGCAAGAGTAATTTGTTATCTACATAATTATAAAACTTGGCTTTTATCATTCTAGATGCATACGTAGGCTCAAACTGCATGCAAAAAAAGTGAAAGGAAATGTGATGAAAAGAAGTTATGCCTCAGAATTTTAACCTGTCTGGGAGTACACCCTCCCACACCATTCAATTAGAAGTCCAATTAAGATCCAAACTTAAAACTTTAAAAGCAGGATGTGTCGAGTCAAGGGGGATTCTGTACCAGTCTTGAACAATTACATGAATTCACTAACATGGGCTAGTAAGCTTTCATGACAACATTGCAGGGCTGTACTCTATCCTTACCTAATCCCATCATGTAATACCAAAGTGAATCCAAATTAGCACAGAACTTCCAGAAAATATACATTTTGATGGGCAAATTGGGCAGTCCATACTCCCGCAAGTATTTTGTAAGTGAAAACCAACACACCAGAAACTCTGGGAACGTAAAGGAAATGAGCTGAAAACCTGCCCACTACTTCTGCAGGTATTTCAGCAAATTACTACATTTTCGTTTTCATTTCATCTCTGCAAAAATAAACCATAACTCCAGTCATATTAATACATCAGGCTTAAGACAGCTGTGAAGAACCATTTTAGGATTAGGAGCTATCTCCTATCACCCTTTGTTACAAAGAAAAGTGCTGATGATGTTAGCATTTGTGACTTCACAAAAAAAAATTGCTGCCCTACATTAGATTTATAAAGAATCCAATTTGAGAACATCTCCTGATAGTACAGACTAATAAAAACCAGTCATAATACTGTTGCTATTATAAATGATTGATGATTAAAAACAAGATAATGCTTCTCAAAAGTTGTGAAGTGAATAATTTATTTATTCTCAGCCAATGGAAAAAATTGTTTCAATAAGGATAGAAATATGCATACCCTTATCCCAGGCAACTTTCAACTAGCCCACCAAAAACATGATGGAAAGCTGCCACTGTAAAGCTGGTGATTTGACTGGGACAGTTGCAATTCTTTTTCTGATAAGAAAATTCTAGTGAAAACAAAATTTCAACAAGTATAAATTTTATTCAGTATATGAGAGATTATGGGAATGAAGAAAGCTTTTATATTCTCACATCAACAACTTCCTAAAATAAGACAACAGAGTCCTGTGGCACTTTCTTCTTCATGCTCTCCTTCAGCACCTCAAAAAACCGTTTTCTAAGACTTCTTTGTGCTCTTTGACTCATGGCTACTAGCTTTTGAATTCTCTGGCCAACACATCCCATATTTCATCATCTCATGTGACCGAAAAATCTTAATCGATACTCTCTCAGGTTTTCTATGATGGAGGGTCTACCTGCCTCATTGTTTGTACATTTATATCCATAGTCTCTTTGCTCAGAAGAATGCTGGGTTTCTCATTTTAGCAGTGTGAAATAGCAGTTGCTATCAGAACCCCATTGCCCAGCACTGCAACTCCATAAGGCACGGCTGGCCTAATCATGATTTGATCGTGTTTTGATCTTTTATTTACTTGGTATATTCTTATCACAGAGAATTACCATCAACTCCTTCCATTTACACCAAGTGTTCTTCATGCAGTTTGTAACATCCGCATTCACAGTCTCATAATGGTTTAATACTGAATTGAGGTTTTTAAATATTTGCACAAGCTTCATACCATCGGCTATGTCTACACTTACTAAAATTAGTTCAAATGAGTTAGTTCGAATTAGTTTAATTCGAACTAGCATGGCCACACTGGAATGTTAGTTCGAACTAAGCAAGCACTTAGCGATCCCCATTCATTTCAATGGCCGGTTAATTCAAACTAAGAAATTAGTTCGAATTAACATGGCCACATTGGTTAATTAGTTCGAATTAACCCCTTAATTCAAATACCCTATTAAGGAAGCCCCTAATTTGAACTAACTAAAGCCTAGTGTAGCCATGGCTTTAGTTAGTTCGAATTAAGCCTCCTTAATTCGAACTAACTTGCCAGTGTAGACATAGCCGGAAGTTTTACTGGCTTCTTGTTGTCCCACTCAATGAAGCATTGCATGTATTCCATCTCTTTTCAGCTGATTCATAAGCCTTTTTCTTATAATAAAGCCCTCTTAATTCTTGGTCTCTTTCCAGTTCACATTTATCTTCACACCGACAACATAAGGTCGTCAGCAAAATGTATGCCCCACAGAGCCTCTCTGCTAATCTGCAGCATTAAGATGTGCATAAAAATCAGAAATAGAAATGGTTTTAAATTCAATCCTTGATCTAGACCCACCTTCAATGCATGACTCACTGTAGCTGCAGCTGCTTCTCACTATTGTTGTGCGACCCTTGCACATGTCATTGACAGTCTGAGCACATATCTCCAGCAGACTGCCAAGTACCGGTACATTGTATCTTGTCCTCTGGTGTGTGTGTGGGAGGGGGATAGAGGGATACAGGAAATGTTAAGCTGTCTGGAGTAGCTCAAGAGTAAAAGTACCAATCTCAGGGCAGAGTGTGAAGATGCAGGGCACAAAAACACAAACTGATTGTGAGTTCTATAATTAGATTTAACCTACCAAGTATCAAGTGTAAACTCATCAAACACTATAATAGCCTTAAGAGGGAATCACAGACAGTCCTCTTGGCTACTCCAGTCTATCTCGCCACTGAGGTAAGCTTTCCTTTGTGATAGATTGTTCCTTACACTAAAAATCACACCAATATTCAGGTTATTCCTAGTTTCAATGGGCCCATCGCTTACCCCAAGTCAATTGCACCTCAGATCCTTCATCAAAAGACAATGCTTGTAGCCAATCTTATAATAAATTAACTAAAGATTTATTAACTAAGAAAAAGTAGTAAGAGTTATTTAAAAGGTGAAAGCAAGTAAACATACACACACAGATACCCAAAGGTAACAGAAGCTGTTGTAATGTTCAAGCCCTATCAATCTTCTAGGGTTAACCAAGGCCAAGCACTGGTGATCTTGTGCTAATGCTTAGTAATCCTTGCTATCAAGAGTCCAAGCAACATAAAGATCCAGTTTCTTCTTGCCAGAGATTTTCTTCCCTTCTCCCACAGTTCAAACTGATGGAAGGAGTACAAATGCACAACTCCACTTCATGGGGGTGGGGCTGGGAGGGGAGAGCAATTAAAGTCTTTGTTCTTTGATGTTTCACAATGACTCATTTGGGCAGAACCCAGTACCTTCTGTAGGAAGCCAACATTTTATAATTAATTAATGCTCTTTTCCTGTTCAATGACTTACACAACTGCTGAGATTTACAGTGCAAACACTCAATATAACTTTATTAATTTGGGGGTAAAGATGGGATTATTACATGCAATATCCTACAAGTATTTCATAAAAACTAAACACTAAACACATTCTTATAAATTTAACACTTATTTTACCAACACTAACACACGTTAGCTAATTTTGTTTCCAGTTATGTATTGGTCCATGTTCAGTGAAGCCTAAGGGCCTTGGCATGAACCGGCACCTGGTCTGCCAGCCTCACAGGGAGGGAGGTGGAAAACAATGACGACAGTTGCATTGGCTTCTTCAATTTCATCTCTTCTCCCATTTGTTCAGTTTTTTTCCCTATCCATTTCTCTGCCCTTACTTCTCTGCCTTCTAGTCAACTTCACCCTCCTACATGCACGTCCCTTCACTCCTGGATTTGGTGTCAAGGCACCTAGCCATTTTCTAGATGCCTCATTCTCTTCCAGGTACATGCCCCCTCACACTGGTAGCTGCCCGTAATATAGACAAGTCTGATGGCTTCTTGCTCCCAGTTCCTTTGGCAGGCTCTAAAGCTTGGCAGTGAAGGACTTGAGACACAAAAATCACATGGCAACAAGTAGAGCCAATGCATGTGACCAAACAGTTTTTCAGGGAACATATTCCATAGCCAGACAGCATTCCATAATTCAAAACTGTTGCCCTATACAAATATGGAGTCCAAAAAGATTAAATAAATGTCACTTCACCATGAAATTTCTAGAGAAACGATTGTTATTGGCATTGCAATGAGTTACAAAGGACTGACTTTGGTGAACATCTGTTGAATCATCTACAAAAATATGATTTCTCTTGTTTAACACTAAAATGGTGTGATCTTAAAATTACACATCACAGATGTTAAACCATAACAAAGTTTAAAAAATCCTGTTTTAAAATGTTTAGTAAGCATAATTTAGCAAGCTGTACCTAGTGACAGATGTTTGCATCAGAGAAGACATACGTACATAAATGGATTTTATAGAGTAATTCCCCTTGTTTCCCAATTATAACTCCAGGAGACTTTGAACACATAATTGTTAGTTGCTTTCTAATGCCACTATTTTAAAGAACGGCATTTTGAATTGAATTAGCAATAAATAATGTCAAGTAGCATTTCACAATTCAGCATTTGGCATTAGGGAAGTTACTCATTTTTAAGCTATAGTATGACTATAAGCATTTCTGAACATCTATCACCATAACACTCAGGCACTGGCCAATTATCGCTTCATTTTCCGATGTACAAAACCCAACTATATAGAGCATATAGATTAAAGCGGTAAGGAGAAAAGCAAGGCAATTCTGAATTAATCCCTGATTCAGGATTCCTTACTCTAACTCACCTTATGCACCCGATATTGCAATATACTGGAGAACTAAAATATGAATTATAAGTATGCACAACTATTCTTGCAGGACTACTGTAGATTTTAAGCAAAATAAGGCTTTGTCTAGTCCAACGGTTTTCAACTTGTGTGCCATGAGAACTGTCCATGTATGCCATGAAATTTTGTACAAAGGTAATGAAAATCAATGTAAAACAAACATTGTTTCATCTTAAATATTCTATCCAACCAAAATTACAACTCCTAAAACTTGTGAAAATTAATCATGAAATTAAAAGCAAGGTATCAGTATTTCGATTCTAAAACATGAACATTCTAAATGCAGATGGCCAAAGGGCAAAATTGAGATGACATGTATTTTTTTTCCAATGAAATGGAAACATTAATGCATTTGCTCCTTCTTTAGCTTGTTGTATGCACTACGCTGCAAACCTCTCTAGGACCGTAATCATAGTAAATGTGATGTTTATGAGCAATCAATTCAGCTGAAAAAAGTGGACTTGCCGTGGAATTGTTTGTCTCGTTGAAGTGTGCCATGTTATTGAAAAGATTGGGGGACCACTGATCTAGTCTACACAGTTTGTTGACAAAAGTCATCTTTCATGAACAAAACAGTGGAGGTGTATACACTGAACTGCTCTTTCCACCAATGTAACTCCCCTGCAAAGCCGACACAATAAAACCGCCTCAAGCATCAGTGTAGACCAGGGATGTCAAATTCACTTGCTATGGCGGGCCAGATTTGACTTAACTGTATTTCAAGTGGGTCAGACATACCATGATTTGAAGAAATAATAGGGCAATTTGGCAGCACCGTGGAGCAATGTGTATGCAAGACTGCACACTGTAAAACCACACTCTGTTAGGGAGAAAATGTGGTTGCTAGCCCTGACACTTTCGCAGCATTGTGGAGTGCTGGGTATGCGAGACCACACTCTCTCTCTCTCTCTCTTTTAGGGTGAGAGTGTGGTCCCGCAGGGCACATGTTCAACAAAGCCCATCTTCACAGCTCTGGTTAGCAGTTTAAACTTTGCTGCCTTCCACACCTAGGGGCCGGTATCCTGACAACAGGTGGTGTTATACGCAGCTGTGCCCAGTCATGAGACTGCCCCTCATTGTCATGTCCCGTTCGACCAAAAGTTTATGTATTGTCCTCTTATTAGACTTGAGTCTTTAAAATAAAAATGAGCCTGTATTTGTATTACACACACCTCGGTCACAGCTAACATTTAAACACAGTGCCTACATGTAGGAATATTTGTTTAATACAATTGAGGAAGCAACTGCAACAGGGAAATTCAAGGCAGCAAGTAAATTCTACCCGGCTGAATGCATCACATAAAGGCACAAAGCCTTTCTGATTCAAAAAGCCTCCTGCTGATTCCCTCTAATGACTCTTCAATCTGGCCAGCCCAACCATATAGGCAAACTAGGCTATCACCTATGGCCCCAAGAGTTAATGGGTGCCAAATTAGACAGAAGTGAATTCTTTCTTTCACACTGTGGAGCAGGTTACCACTTGGGTCGCTCAGCTTTCCCTCACTGATTACTCAGTTTAATAAACCGTTTAACAACAATGCTTCCGTGATCTGCAAATCAACCCTGGGGTTGCTGCTGTGCAGGGGCAGTGGTGTCAGATGCTAATAAAATGGGCAGGCCACATTCCTTGCTTTGGTACCAAAATCAGCAAAAAGAACCAACCGCCCCCTTGTTCCTGCTCCCGAGCAACAGCAGCACAGGATACCAACGCACCAGGCCAGTAAGTTCCTTCCAACTCCCAGTGGGTCAGTTACAAAGCTGGGGGATGGGGTGCACTGTAATGGTGGTGACCCTAGCTGGCCAGACAGAATTGCTGGGCAAGAGGGAGCCTCCAGCCACATGGGAGTCAGGAGCCGAGGCAGGCCCAAAAATCCTAACTGAGTGGGGAAAGCAGGGGGATGATGCCCATGCCCGACCTAACTTGACCACCCGTCCAATGTTCTCTCTAAGCTGACGATGCAGCTGAGCAAGTTATCATACATGTTGAGCGGCTATTTGGGAGGCATGGGGCCTCACGGGCAACTGTTTTTTGGCGCTGGAAGCATCAGTAAGCCTAAGTACCTTGATTCAAAAGAAATGCATAAATGTCTTTTTGTTTGAACTTTAATAAAAGTGTTAAAATGAAATACTGTAGTTTTGTTAATTTACTACGGGTCAGGCTGGAGAAAAGAAAAAGAGCTGCGGCCGGCGAAGATCGGGCTGGGGAGAGCCGCGGCCGGGGAAGATCAGGCCAGGGAGAAGAAGGGACATGGGGATTGGGCTGGGCAGGAGTCTGTAATGGGTGTGCGGGTGTGCCCATTAAATGAAGATGGTAGCTACATGGCACAGCATGGGGGAAGGAGTTTCCGAGCACCCTGCTGACTCTGTGCTGGGCTCAGCCTGGGGAGAGTTGTGCCTGCTGCCTGGCTCCATCGCAGGGCTGGGATGGAGTCGGGCCAGGATGAGGGCTCCAGACATGAGCAGCTCCACTGGTCTCTGTATGAGGGCTGCCCAGTCCTGCTGCTGCGGCTCCACCCGCTCACCATTGTGGGAGAGCTACCTGGCCCCTCTGGGGCCGAATCATTGGCTTCTTTCTTGAATGAAAGAAGGTGGGGATCTGCCTGGCCCTCTGGTGGTGTGCTCCGTGCCCAGCACGGGCAGGAAGGGGTGGCAGAACAGCGTTCAATGCTGCACATGGGCTTGGAGTCGGGGGGCGGTGGGGAGAGGCCAGGCCTGAGGAGAGTGGGTTTGGAGGCCTGTGCCCCCCCATCTTTTTCCTGTGTGTAGCAGCACCACATCACAGCTGTGTATGTAAATAGTTAAAATGTCTCACAGCATAGCTTCATAAGACTGCCGCATGGGACAGGTCTGGCAGTTCAGTCATGCTCAGTAGCCCAGTCATACGGCTAAAGTCATAGTTCGCCTAGGATGCCAAAAAACCTTGGGCTGGCCCTGCCAGGCAGTTGCTCAGCCTCAGTTGCTCACCCTGGGGAAACTTTCCCCCCATTGAAATGACCTTTGGAATATTTTCCTCACTGAGGGCTAACCAGCCAAAAAGACAGTGCCTGTGACATTTTAACAGGCAAAGGCACATTCAACAGTCATTCAGCACCTGCTGAACCTGTTGTTGAAGAGCTCCTTGCTGCTGTCTCGGTTCCAGATTTAAGGCTTCATGAACCACAGGAGCAAAGGGTAAGGCAGGGTTCCCAGGGATCACTATGGATATTTCCACATCCCCCATTAGAATCTTTAGGTCTGGAAAGCAAGCCCCAGCACACAGCTTTCTATACAGTCCAGCGCTCCGAAAGATGCATGCAGCATCCCTGACAAACACACACTGATGTTAATTAAATGGCCTCTGTGATCCAACAGCAGTTGCAAGACCATGGAGAAACAGCCCTTTCCATTGATGTACTCCATCACAAGATGATTAGGGCCAAAACTGGGATATGCACTCCATCTATTGCCCACCATAGTTAATTGCCTCAAACCTGTCAATTTTTTCCTGCACTTTATTTAGAGTCACAGTCCTTTGAATCATAAGGTGATTAATGGCCCTTCCTACTTACATCACAGCACCCCCAAACCTCCTCCCCCAGTGGACTTTTCTACTCCAAACTAATGTTTGACTGACTGGTAGCAGTCGGGAGTTGCCAGCTTCCACAGTGAGGGCAACTCTTATTATGGTGACCTTGCACCACAGTGCTGGGGCGAGTTCCACACACAGTTCTAAGGAGGTGGATTTGTGCTTCCGAAAGATCTGCAGCCACTGCTCGTAATCCCAGATATGCATCACAATGTGATCGACCATTCCGTGCTCGTTTCCCAAACCCAGTACTGACAGTCCACAGTGGCAAGCTGTTCAGTGAATGCCAGCAACAAATTTGAATTATTTGTTTCCACAGCAGACAACAGGGCAGACATCACCAATTCACTCTGTTTTACAGTTTAAGAAATATGTATTCATAATGCTCATCATCAAACTGGTCAGCAGCTCAGGATCCATGTTGTCAGGCAGAGATGGTGGGCACACAGTTGAAAATGGCTGTTGCAAAATGGCACACAATGAAGTAGGAAGCCCATGGAAGGATGGGACGAAAAGAACTGCATTGTGGGAGAGTGAGCATGTCCCCATGATGCATCATGATCTGCTCCCAGTGGCAAAGAGCAACAGAAGGCAGCAAGCTGCACAGTGGAAAAGCTACCCATGATGCAACGCTCACTGTCAGTGCAAGAGCAATGGCTGTGAGCATGCTCTACTGACACAAGAAATGCAGTGCAGGCATGCACAACCGATGCTATTGAAGTGGCTTATGATCATTGACATAACTTAAGTCAACTTAACTCCAGTGTAGACATGACCTAATCTAACAAATGCTTTTGCAAAAATATTTTAAATGGAACAATGTCCTCCTCAACAGAATAATGTCCTCACTTTGAGAAGCACAACAGTACGGCTTAGTTGGTAGTCTCTGGAATACAAAATCATGACCCGAAGTTTACCTCATTAAGATTTAACAATGCTGAGAAACCAATGCTATCAGTCAGTGCCATTCTACACAACCAAACCCACTGTGTTGTGTCACAGTTGTTCGCCAAAGTCAGGATCAAGACCTACACTAAAACCAACACAGAACCCTAGTTCTCCTTTGCAGCCTAGCACTAAAGTCATGTAATAAGGCCAACAACCCTCATGAGAGTAGAGGACCATTCACTATCCCAGGGAGTTTTGGAGAGCAGAATGAGATCTTAAAGGCTGCTTCAAATGGGATATTTAACAGAGGCCCTCTTTGCGCATCTGTAATGATGAAAATAAAAAAAGGTGCATTAGAGAGTTCAGGATAATTCGGGATCCTAGCCAATGTGAATGAAGGCAGAAAACTAGAAGTGAATTGAGAAAAAGAATGGGAGGTGAAATTCTCAGTTCTCCCCTTCTCACTACCTGTATGACCTTGGGCAAATCATTTAAACTTATGGTTTTATAAGATACATTAAGATGAGTGTTTCACAGCATTTTACATTTTGAAAATACTGTGCAAAGTATTAAAATGCAGTGCTGGTAAACCAGGTGCCAGCTCTTGCCAAGCTTTAGGCCTCAGCCAAGCATTGACAAATTCTTTGTTGGAACCCAGTCTTTTCACGTGTTAGTATGATTAAGATGGGTTCTGGACATATGACCACCTGTTTACATTTTATAAATGCGTGTAAGTTGCTGTATGCATTAATCTCACTCATAATTTCTCTATCCTATGCAACCAGGTAATATTTAATATTTTGCTTTATAACAGTAAAAAATGTTTGCCTTGAAACTGTCAACCTCTCGAAAGAGATCATCTCTTGCCCATCAGGAAAGACTATGAAAACTAAATGGGCCGTTTTGGAACATCACAATACAATGATTTTGCTAACTGCCCCTGTGCATGCTACTGGGAAAAGTGCTTACCCTATCAGCTTGAATTCTGGGAGAAGAAACTAAAGATAATAAACAAGAATAGTTTTCATTTATTTGGCTATTTGAACTCTCATTGGGCTAGACCTAGGAAACAGAAGCAGGAATTCCCAGGGTCAACCTGGGATAGTCCTACAAGACTTCAGTGCTGACAGATTGCTGTCACTGTCACCTTTGGGAACCATAAACTGTAACTCATGTGTGCGCGCATGCATACACACAAATATATATGTATATGCACACACATGTGTATATGTTCCAAAGAGGTAGCTGTGTTAGTCTAGTTCAGCAAAACAAACAAGGAGTCTTGTGGCACTTTTAAAGACTAACAGATTATTTATCACATGAGCTTTCATGGGAGGAAATCCCACTTTGTCAGATGCTTGAAGACTCCTTCCACATGTAAATATAACTCATTTGTACACACACACACACACACACACACACACACACACACACAC
>ML685902.1:3131481-3152583 GCA_007922175.1 Pelusios castaneus
AGACTGGAATGCCCTGAGGGGACAATCTGTGACTCCATGGTAAAACTGTTCAAGTGCTTCTGGAGTTCACATTAGTTACTGGGCTAGTGAAATCTAATGACAGAACATACAACCAGTTTGGGGTGTCTGCCCAGCTTTTTGACAGTCTGCCCTAAGGCTGACACTCATCGGCAGGAACTACTCCAGACAGCAGAGTAATGTCAAAGAATCCTATGAGCCACGAGCCCTCTATGTCACTTAATGTAAGTCATTAGCAGAAGGTCCTAAATGCCTTATTCTCCAAAGAGTGAGTAGCCACCTGATATGAAACAGACAGGATATTCCAAATCACATTTAATGCTGAGTGTTTTAGACTGTACCATTTCAATTGGTGTTAAATGCTATGAATGTCAAGAAAACCTGGACAAAATGCAGGTAAATCTGCTGTGCTTATTCCTAACATCTCTGATTAAAATTTCAAATAAGTTAGCCAATTAAAAGCCACGTTAGCTTTTACAGCTGCCATAACTGACCTGGTCCTCAAACTGGCCTCCACGTAGACAAACTGTCCATCTGCCACCTTGTGACAGGGTGCAAGGAAACAACAGCTAATTATTCCAACCCAAATTAGTTACTCTACAGCATACCTGATTATGGGACCTGTACCCTGCTGATAGACTGGGATGCACTGGAGGGAGAGAAAGGCTAATTAACTCATTATCCCAGATTACAGAAACAAAAGGTACAGCAACAAAGGAGAAACAGAGAAAGAGAATGAATGGGAAAGACGGAAAGAAAGAAGTAGGGTTTGTAGAGTCAGAGCCACCACAGAGCTCTCTCCATGGCTGAGGACATCATGGTACTATTGATATGATGCCACATAGTCTGTGAAGGAAGAGGGAAAGAACAGGGTAAAAACGCATAAGGTGTTTCCCCAGAAGGTTGTCTCCAAGCTGTTTGTGGACTAGATAGTAGGCAGGAAAGAATTCAGTCCTGCCACATACACACTGTGACAGGCTGCTACCCAGTTCTGGTCTGGTGTGCCACTATGACCCCTCGAATTCCACTCTTGAACCCCAATTCACCCCGCCCGCCGGGTTCACTCCTGAGTCAGTCCACACCAGCCACCAGCGTGTAATTGGTCCCAGGCAGTGGGTGTAAATCCATTAGCCACACAGGCGGTGGTCTCCAAGCAAGCATCCCCAGCTCCAGATACCACGCCGAATGCCACTGTCTTACAAAGATTGCGACCCACTCCCATTCAGCACAGTCTCAAGTCCGACCACTTAAAGAAATGGATTGTGCCCAGCCTCCCACCTCCACACCCTCTAAAGACCACACAGCTTTAGATAAAACAAATACTAGTTTATTCATCAGAGTATGATTTCAAGTGAAAAAATGGCCAATCAAGGCAGCATCATACTATAAATGAGCCAGGAGTGACCACTATCAAATAAAAGGTACTAATCTAACATCTCTACCTAAATTCACCCCAGAGTCCAAGATAATGTGCAAGGTGTTCACCTGTTCAGTGTTTTACAGCCATTGAAGGCAGGGCTTAGATCTTGCTTGAAATTGGCTGCAAGATGGAGTCTTCCAGGCGAAAGCCTGCAGCTTCTCTCCGAAACAGTCTTTGTCTTTGTATTTTAAACTCCTGACAGTCCTTCCCCCTCTGTGCTGCTCTGCGAGTCTCTGTCTCTCCTGAGCTAGGCAGATCAATTTACACTTGCCTTTGTCATGGAACTCTTCCATCTCCGGGATGTAACCCTGATGATCTGAACCCTGTAACATGCTTCACATCTGTACACACATGTTGCTGTAGGAAACATGGCACCACGGCAGTTATGTAGAATATGTTGTGAGCAGTCACAAAGGAATCTGATATAGCATATTTGACATCAAATCACACAATTACATTGCAAAACTGAACAGAAAAGTTACACAGATCATGCCCTAGGGATGCATGCATGAATGTGCATCCTGTCACACACACCTACTAGAAAGTCTACTCCAGCCTATTTCTAATCCTAAATCTAGTATACCTCACTCATAGGTATCAGGGTTAAGTGTCTCAACTCTTTTGCATCTGTCCTTGAAATCAAGTTTAGTCATTTCCAGCTGAAAAATTCAGGTACTTTCTGCTTCCTACAAACCACTAGATCATATAAATAAACTAAATTAATACTCCGTAGGTCAGATGTAAGCAAATCAAAGAGTTAACAAGCTAATAAAAATATCGTGTCACATGAGGAAGTAAGATTCTACTTGAGACAAACTTGCAGCTTCAGCAATATCATCTGCATGGTAAAAAAGAAAATATTGGATCATTGTATACATAAGCTATAATGTAGCACAAAAATTCTCCTTTGAATATGTTAATATAAAATGGATTCTTACTAGCACTGCCAATCTACTGAAAATAACAGAACACACAAGAGGAGCTGCAAACCTAGAGATTCCCACCATTCAGGAAGATTGAGTTGTAATTCCAATTTTCAGGATTATGCTTAGAAGCAAGATCTCGTATATCAGAAATACATAAAAGACTGTATGCTGTACCTTTACTTATAAGAATGCTCAAATTAAAGAGATCCTCGATTTATGATAAATAGGCAGATTAAAGAATGAAGGCACCAGATGTCACTGTTAATCTTAAATAAGTAATCACAATAAAATTTTAGAAAAATTTCTTGTTTAGGACAACCATTTTTATGCATTTTACAGTTTAGTAAGAGATGGAAAGGAGCCATTTGAATGTTAAAAAAATCAAAATGAATTATGCTCTTCCCTCTTCTGCACACATTCCCATTTAGCTGAGCACAGTAGGAAGCAGTATGTAGTTAACAAGAGGAGCTAGTCATCTATATAAACTTGTAAAACAACCAACAGTGTACTACATGAAAAAGTCCTTAAGTAATGCACTGGAATGGGAGACAGAAAAAACATCAGGGACTGCATCTGAAAGATGATGGAAGAGATACTGAAGCACTTTTATCTAGCAAACAGAGTACAAAAGGACTAGTGCCATTAAATATATCTTTTTAATCCCCCATCCAATCTGATTTCAAAATCTTTTTAGAATTCTTACCAGGTCAGAGTATGACACGAACTCTCTATTTTAAAATAATACTGGCAAGATGATAAACTGCCCCAATAAAACGAAGATCTAAGGCTGCCCCCCGTCCCTCAAAGAAACCCCCCAAAACAAAAAACCAACAATACAGAACATATTAACATTGAACAATATCTCTGGATAGATCACTGCTAACTAAGTGTTTTCAAGTATGAAAGCATTCCCTAACTGACAATATTTTTTAAAATGACATCCAATTGTGTAAAACTGGATGTCACAATCTTTTCTGAAAGCTAATTTTGCTTGAACTGAAGCTACTGGAGTTGCATATAAAGAGTTTGATTGTTTTTATACACTTATTTGCATTTAATTTTCAGAATATACCTAGTTTAGTGTCAAGGCTGAAGAGGCTTGTGACTTTTGCTGACAGATCTTGCTTCCACTTGCTTTAAATAAAATTATTTTCACATTATGGGGCAAGTTCATAAAGCACTTAGCTTTGCTTGTATCCAACCTCATGTCACCTTACTTCACTTTTACAGAAGCCAGTGATTTGTATGCAGCACATAGTGTTGCATACCTCATCTTGAAATGACCAGAAACAGTCTATTTCCAAATTAGATGGGAAAAAGCTGAGGCAGCAAAGATAATAATTTATGGTATAAAGTGCTGCAGTGTTAAACTTTAGTTAAAGCATATAAAAAAATAAATATTTTTGGGTTCAGTTTGCTACAAGGTCTTTGGGGAAGCAAAGCTCACTTTAAAGATACCGGGCTGAGTTAAAACAGCTTTGTTCTACTGTGCATGAATCTATGGGCTGCACCCCCTCCCCAGAAGGGACCAAGAAAAGGCCTCGAAGTGTAGAAAAACAACACTGCTGGAAAGTTATCCAAGCACATCCACATAGCAGGTATTTTCTAATCTTTCATCTGAAGAAGAGCTGGAGGAGCCAAAGGCCTCAAACTAATATGACAAAAAAAGAAATGAAGTTTCTTGAAACAACCAACAAAGGATGCTTGAGTTGATAGAAGAAAACATCTGGATTCAATAATCCGTTGAAGTCTGACTCAAAGTGGAACAACAGAAGGAAATCCCTTTGGGTCTAGGCCATATTAGAACTAATCACATTTAGAAAAAGTTGGGGAAAGTGCTTCTGACCTGTATGCACTATAGCATGCTTCCTTCTCGTCTATGAACACAGAAGAAAGTATTGGAGAACTGTGGTTCAAGTGTGGTACATACTAAGGTTAAACATGGCTCCTTAGTGTGTTTTCTATGGCAAATCAATGGTGAAACGACAGTTACCTAGTGAATTTTAGATTCTGTTCTCACTGAGATTAGCTACAAGAAGGCTTATCCCTCTCTGTCGTTTTCCGTGCTTTTGTAAATGTAAGCCTGCATACATTTGACTCACAATATTCCAGTGTAAAATGTTTATTGAATCTGCTGGAAGTGGGGAAATTCCAGTGTATGTCTGTCCCTTAATTACAAACCAAGCTAATTAGTTAAGGCAGTAGTCTGAAACAGATCAAGGATGTAAAATGTAAAATCCATAGCATAGGAGAAGTCAGACAATGTATCACATTTATGATTAGATGGCTATCACTGAAGGGTAAGTAAAGAAAACTACTTTACCCTCTATCCTTGTTCTTAACTATATAGTGCTGGGTTGCTTTTAAAAAACTACAACGCCTGCATTTTTGCAAGCACAACAGAGCTGATTTCACAAAATCAAAACCGTAAAAAGAAAGTGTCTAGAGTGGGGGATATTCAACATTTTAAAAAATATGAATATTGTTAAATATTGTTCCACACAGTTTAAACAAATAACTTCCATTATGTTAAAGCCAACAATTAGGTAATACTGATTATATATTTAATAATCACTGCATATAGGATAATTGATCTAAATTTGATGTACATAAACATAACACTCCTAAATGAACACTCTACAGAATATCATAGGTTTCAAAACCATAAATAGATATTATGATTTTTTTAAATGAGCTGAGAAATGTATAAGAAATGTTAATATCTATTTAATATCTATTAAAGTCCTGCCACCTCATTTTTTACAGGCAGTGCAAGGAGAACTTAGTTCTTGTTTTCAATTGTTGCCACAAAAATAGGGAGGCAGAGTATATATAAAAGAAAGTGAGACTATGAGAATGCAGGGAAAGAATGAAATAGCTACTGATGCTATGCTATTAATGAAACTAACATATCTGAACTGTCCTGCTTCAGGATGTGTTCTAACCTTCAATGTCAGATCACGTAACAGATATTCAATGGCAAAGAAAAAACTCCCAAGAAAGTCACATACCTCTCCTACTCCCCTTCAGCAAAGCAATCCTATTGTAAAGCAATCCCATTAAAATGTTTCAAAGCCAGCTTTAAAACCTACTAGTACTTTTCTAACCTGGAGACCCATGGCCAATATCAATGCCTGGTCTCTGTCTGAAACACCCAGTAAGATATAACTCTATTAGCCTCAGTTTGCTAAGAAAATTAGCAGTCAAATCTCTATCACAAATCACTTCTGAAGGACAGCAATGGCAGAGGCTTAAAGGAAAAGCAACTAGGGATAGAGATAATGTCTCTCAGTTCTTTAATTTATCAATATATTAGGGGTATGTTATTTTGTTAAAATAATTTTCCTATTGCTAAATGGACTATGAATCTTGTGCACATAGCATGAACATCAATATTACCCGTTTAGAATTTGCTGCAGAATTTTCACTACAGTCTTAGATAAAATCACTTGTAAAGCTATGAGTTGGTCTTAGAGATCACAGATTCTGTGATTTTAGGTGAATTCTGTGATTTAAGTCCTGCTCGGCAAGGCTCTGGCTGTCAGTCCCAGATCTCTCCTGCAAGGCTCTAATGATCTATTGCCCATGTCCTAGCTGTGACTTTTAATAAAAATTCCTGTGACAAAATCTTAGCCTTCTGCCTCACTTACCTTCTTAGCGCCACAAATTTCAACTACCATTCAAGTCCTACATTACACACACAACCACCTAAAAAAATGAAAATGGGGTGCTGAGGCTAATTTTTATGCTATTGATATTGACACCTTATCCAAATCAGCATTTCACTGTTACAAAGTGTATACCGGCTTTCATTCTATTCTTTCCATGAAAGTCATCATAAGCAGTCTCTATATATAACATATATAGTAACGCATCCACCGTTTTTCAACAAGGTTTATTAAGATCTTGTGCACTAGACTTGGGTCACTTTTTCCTATATTTCTTCGAAAGCTCTTTAATCATATCGTACACTTGTCATTATGAGCATACACAGTTGACTGAAGAAAGTTAATTTTGTGCAGTATATGGGACTGTGCACTGAGTGCTACACAAAGGGAATCCACACAACGCTGTAAACCAATCACAACCATCCATCACTTCTGCTGGCAGAATTCATGTAATCTGTTAGATTAATCAGCATGACCTTTAACAATATCTTTCCCCCTTCTGTTCTCTATTGTTTTTCTGGTGCTCAAATATGAGTGATTAACTATTGTATAGTACACACACAAAAACTATGTTTAAAGAATATTTATTAATAGTAGGGATATAAATATTGATTAGAAAAGGTAACCGTTTGAGCTTTGAAAATTAAATAGGTTAACCACTTAACCAATGTAATTTTGTGGCCCCCACTCCTCAGTCCCAGACTGTGCCCGCAATCTAGCTCCATGAGGGACTCCTGATCTCAGACCCATGGTCCCTGGTGTTCCTCAGCAGGGCACTATGCAGTCCCTGCACCACTGCCTGATACAGTCACCATGGAAACACATAGCCTGCACTCCTCCAGTGAACTAATTAATATTAGTCTTTAAGGTACGACTAATACTTACAGGTAGCTAACTGCCTTGTATTTTATATCCCTAATTAAGGGCGAAGGTCAGTCATTCAAGTTAGAAAATGTCTCTGCAACCCTAATTCTCCTTTGGTCCTCTGTGCATATGCATTATGCTATAATGATATAAAGACTTTTAATTACATGATCATAGAGTGATGATATTTCCCTAAAGTAAAAACAGGACATCGGGTAAGCAGTGCTGCAGAGGGCTTCTGGACCATGCCACCTGATGTCTCCACTCAAACAAACGGATGTCATGGGATTTTTTGGGTAAAACTGGGCATTTGTCCCGTTTGCTTTTGTCTAAATGTTCTTTCATGCTCACCAGGGCAAGAGCAAATGGGACGAAGTCGTAGTTTTGCCCCCAAAAAGTTGTGATGTCAGCAACAGAGCTTAAAAAGAGGACTGCCCCAGTCAAAACTGGATGTATGGTCACCCTCATGACTATATACTATTTGTCCCATCAACTCCTGCCACATTCCATGCACCTGATGGATGGTGCTCACTTAAAGAGCAAGCTATTCAGTATTTTTTTTTCTTCTCATTCAATGTGTGGCGCCACGCCTTATTCACTGCACGCTATTCCAACTCAGCTCTGAAGACAGAATTGTTAATTTTCTTATGGTGTGAATCACTGCAGTATGGGTGCTTCGCAAATATTCATTTATTTTCACAACATCCTTGTGAGATGATGGGGGATTAGTCCTCTTTTACAGATGGGGAAATGAGACACAGAAATTAAGGTCCAAAGTATCCACTAACTTTTGGTGCCTAATTCATGACACACAAGACCCGGTTCCTCAAAATATCTGGCATAAGGGTATGTCTATTCTACAAGTGCTACAGCAACAACTGTGTGTCAGCTGATTTTGACAGTGAAAGGAAAAAAGGGCATAAAATTAACCTTTCACTGCTATTTAAACTTGACAATAACCACAGTATTTTAATAGGGCTGGGTCAAAAAAAAATCTGAGATGTGAAAGTTGAAATATGATCTGAATAAAGTCCTTCTTGAGAAAGAGTACAAATCTAACTACGTTATTTGAAAATTGTTGATAGTGTCCTATGACAGAGGCAGAATATCCAGTTAGAGGGACAAGCAATTTGATCCAATATGGCACTAAGCTTGACATAAGAAAAGGAAGTAAATCTCAACTACAAAGGGTTTTAGTTGGAATTCCGTTACAATGAATCGCTAGTCAACAGCAACCTAAGATGGTTATTTTAAACAATAGCAACAAACAATCTTAAAATATTTTAAAACCTCTTTATAGCTGCTGTGTGATTTACACCAAATCTGCATTAGTAAAAAAATAAATGTATATATATTCTCTCCACATAAAAGCCTACCATAGAAACCACTGAAGCCAAACTCACTTATGAATTCCAAACCCCCTGATACAAATATTCCTTTCCAAACAGTTATACAAGAGGAGCGAGGAAACAAAGCGGGTAAGGAACAAGAAAAGGGTGTCAGGATGTGTCCAATTAAACTCAGATTGCTAGAAGCTGGGACTGGATAAGAGAGAATAGATCACTTGATAAATTGCCCTTTTTTGTTCACTCCCTCTGAAGCACCTGGTACCAGCCACCGTCAGAATACAGGATACTGAGTTAAAAGGACTATTGATCTGGTCCAGTATGGCCATCATGTTCACTTCTTTGTATATCTTGTGGCAAATTAAATTTTAAGAGATTTAACTACAAGATCACACAAGTGTAAAGGTTTCTTACTCAATTTCATAATCTATTTTTGCACCAGCTATGGCTGTACTCAAGTGTACATTTTTCACAGCAGCTGGCTATGAGCTATTTGGAGTAACTTGTTTGAAACCCTTTAACGGATGATTTATATTAATTTCATAATGTTATAGTTTCTATAGTCAGCAACTAAGAAAATGTGCATGTAATTTCATACTAAAACCAACTGAAAATGAAATCAAGAATAAATTGTGTCATGTTTGTTTATTACCCAAGTTCTAATACCTTTAAATAAGAGGAAATCAAATAATTACCGAAGAGGCATATAAAGCCACTAATATTTGGTTACTTGTGTTCATCTCCACACATTCTGACTTCTTTCTACTGGAAGATTTGGGGAGACTCAGACACATTAAGTATATTTATTTATTTATATTATCACAGAGCTTATGAGTGCTGGACCAGGACCCTGTTGCACTAGGTGTGTAGAAATACAGAACAAGATGACAATCTCTATTCAAAGTGTTTATAATGCAAGTGTAACTTCTCTTAGTCCTAAACTGTGGAGAATGTGTATGGTGACAAATATTTCAACTCCAGTAAGTGGTGAAAGCCCCCCCACCTCACCTGGGGAAGGTCACAGTAAACTCCAGAACCAACAACCAGCTGAGACCGGATGTTGTGATTACGAACGAGGACCAGAAGATCTTCATAATCAATGTCATGGTCCTGTTCGAAAACTGGACCCTGGCCTTTCACGGAGCCAGAGCTCGGAGGAGAAATACATCCCCCTGGCTGACATCCTGAGAGCCAGGGGCAACGAGGTGCAGACCCATGCCCTGATCATCAGAGCCCTGGGTGGTTGGGACCCCACGAATGAGTGTGTGGTGAAGGCCTGCAGAGTTGGACAGTGCTACACCTGGTTGATGTCCCTCCCCATCATGTCCAACACGATTAGCTGATCCAGAGACATCTACGTCAAGTACATCACTGGGAACAGACAATACTAGGAGGCATAAGCAGGAGCGCCTCTGCAAATCGCCATCGAGATGATTTGAAGACTTCCCTCCTTACAGACAGGAACATATTTACTAACAGACTCTCAATGCCATACTACTGACACAATCTGGGAAAACCCACTTTTCCTAACATATATGCTTCCATTCAACCACACCTCATATACCCCCTGCAACTTTGACAAAAGTGATGTTCACAAATTTCTTAACTCTTGTACTTCTAACCCCTGATATTTTGACTCTCTCTACAGCAGGTCATGCACTGTTTGTACTTGCAGTTCATGCCATAACATGATCCTTCTCAAAAACTTGTATTCTGAATCTGGTTGCCCAGCCACACGCTATATATTTAACCCTATAGCTTCCTGTTCCTTTACAACATTCTCTTAATGTTCAGATCCATCAAAGATCTTGCCAAAGTCCTCAAGGACAGTGAAAAGCCAGAGCCCAGAACTACCACATAAATCAAGTAAGAAAAAAGCACTTAAAATCTAAATATATCTCCACATGTCATGAGAGATCAGTAAACTTGCTTTACAGTTCACCTCTTAAGAAAAAAAGATTGTTAAGCAAAGATTAACATTTTAAATGAAGCAAAATTAAACAGGTTTTCTATGCATACAGAATGTGAACAGATATTCCCTCAAAAGGGTGAAAAGGTCTTTTACAACCCAAAATAAACCACAGTCTTCACTTTACACACATATTTGCAGTTCTGCCCCCATGCCTGAAGCACCACATCAAGACATTATCTTTTAACCAACAACCAGATGGCACTCCCTTCCTAGACCATGTGCAAAATGTAAGTCCCCAGAGAGAGGATGCGTTATGAAGGATTTGCAATCTTTAACCTCTTAGGATCATATAATCACTCCTTATGCGGCATTTTCGGCCCACTTTTCATCCCTCTCACCTTCCAGTTAAATATATGTTACCTATATGAAACATTCACAGACCAATGAATGCAAGATTTTACAAGACTTCTCTTCATAAAAAGGTAATATTTTAAAACTATAAACTTCAGGTCTAAATGTATTAAAAACATACATTCAGGAAATACAAAACTCAGAATTCAGTAACAAATTCTTGAGCATCATACCATAATGAATATTCCAAGGTTTCATATATATGAGTGCTTACAATTGGTGTGGGTCTTTTGCACACTAAATATAATTTTTTTCTTGCAAGTTGATAAAACCAAAATATCAACCCTTCAGCAAAGAAAATAACCTCTGCTTTGCTTGAATTTTCATAGATTGATTTATCAATGCTTAATGCAAGGACAATATTAAAAGCTTACTTGCTCGGGTTCAAAATGGCTCTCTTTTAATGACTAATACTTTTCAGAACATTTTTCTAGTTAGTGCTTTTAAAAACTGAAGCATCTCTCTTTGTCAAATGTAAAATCCAAAACGACCTCTTATTAAAATACAAATATTTATATAGTCTTTAAATTATATTAGAAACTATTTGGAAACTGACAATTCTTCGTTAATATAAGCAAATCTCTCAAACCTATTACAGATTTTTAAATGATTTTTTTTAAAAAAAATCAAAATTCTTTTCTTCACAAAGCTCAATATTTAATTGCCATTTCTGATTTTTATTTTTTTTACATGTCAATATGCTGTCTCCTCCTCCACAGAATCAAAACATTTTGTTAGATAATGAATCAGTAGAAAACTAAATAAACTAGACAGGAAAATACTAGCAATGGATGGAATTGCCCAGAGGTAGGTAGGGGTGACTCTGGCGGCCCTCTGGCCCAGGAGCAGCACTCTGACAAGAAAGTGAACTAATATTCAATATTCCCCCATCCTCATTCCATTACTCTCCATCAACACCTTTCAGCAATATAAACATAATACTTTTCCCTCTTAAAAAAAAGGGGGGGGGAGGAAGGGAGGCAAGAAGTCCTGTGGCACTTTTAAAGGCTAACAAATTTATTTTTCACACAAGCTTTCGTGGGTGAAGTCGCACTTCGTCACATCACCCATGAAATTTGTTAAAAGTGCCACAGGACTCTGCTTGTTTTGCTTAGCTAGACTAAAATGGCTATCCCTTTGCTACTTTTTGCTAACAACCCTGAAAGAGATGTGGGCAGGCAGGGAACATCAAGCCTACAAGCTGGGTAGCTGCAATCCCCACTCTGTCTGAGGATTTTAGTACGGAAACAAAGGTCATAGGAATATACTGTAACGCCTGTTACACAGATATCCCAGTTTATGCTTTCAGTGGAAGGTAACAAGCTAGAACAACAACTGTCAAAAGAGGGAATACAATGGAAGGAGGGAGAAAAGATTTCTATAAAAGTTGGATGCTGTGTACAAATCTAGTACTGTACAACTGCCCTAGATTTCAAAGCAATCCGATACATCATTTATTAAATAGCATGTTTTCCAAATAATACTCTCAAAAAAACTGTGAAAACTTTCAACATCTTTTTTCAAAAAACGTAACAAACAGGATGACTGGAAAGCATAAATTTAAAACAAATGCTCTCCACTTTGTGTGACGATAAAGATTTAATGAAAGATATGGCATATTAGGCTGCATCAGTTGGAGTATTGCCAGCAGATCGAGGGATGTGATAATTCCCCTCTATTCGACACTGGTCAGGCCGCACCTGGAATACTGTGTCCAGTTTTGGGCTCCCTACTACAGAAAGGATGTGGACAAATTAGAAAGAGTCCAGCGGAGGGCAACAAAAATGATTAGGGGGCTGGGGCACATGAGGAGAGACTGAAGGAACTAGGCTTATTTAGTCTACAGAAGAAAAGACTGAGGGGAGATTTGATAGCAACCTTCAGCTACTTGAAGGGGTGCTCCAAAGAGGAGGGAGCTAGGCTGTTCTCGATAGTAACAGAGGACAGAACAAGGAGCAATGGTTTCAAGTTATAGCTGGGGAGGTCAAAGTTGGATATTTGGAAAAACTTTCTCACTAGGAGGGTGGTGAAGCATTGGAATGGGCTATCTAGGGAGGTGGTAGAATCTCCATCTTTGGAGATTTTTAAGGCCCGGTTAGACAAAACCCTGGCTGGGGTGATTTAGTAGGAGTGGTCCTGCTTTTTAGCAGCGGGTTGGACTAGATGACCTCATGAGGTCCCTTCCATCCCTATTATTCTATGATTCTATGATATGTGGGTAGGTTGATACTGTGGGCTCCACAAGAATTGATGCAGTGAGATTGATTGAGCAAGTCATAGAGACCCGCTCAAGCAAGCCCAAATGGCAATTCTGGTCAATGGTAGTAATCCACCTCCCCAAAAGAAATAAGGCTGCGTCAAAGGAGGGTCTCTCTCATCGAAGCACCACTGTGAAGACACTGCACTACCTCAACGTAAGTACATCAACCAGAGATACAAAAACTATGTTGTGTAGCTTGTATAATCTCTCCCATCAACAGCAGTGTCAGCCAGACCATAGAAAAATTAAAAATAACTAATTTTCCTTAATAGAAGGATCTCTTTACAGATATACCTAAGTAAGAAACACTATCTCATTAAGTTGCTGTGACATGTACTGTCATTTAACTTTAGCTTTTTGTAGTAAAGAAACTAAATAATCATTAGGTGAAAGGATACATATCAAGTGTAACATTTTCTTCACACGCATTGTTCATACATATCAAGACCATACTAAATAGAACACTAGTTAAAAAATGAAAAAGTGCTACGTTTGTCAGAATACCAAGCAAAGAGGGATACTGGGGTATGTGGCAGAGTACTCTCCAACCCGTGCCACCTAATGTCCAATCCCCTGGTGTAGTAGGGCCTATGGTAAGTCAGACTCCCTGGCAAGCCCACTTCTCCCTGTCAGGGCCGTGGCTTCACTGCCCTGGACTCAGCCCTTGTAGAAGGGAAGTATTCTGCTGCCCCTGCTGCAGTGGACGAGGCAAGCCTCCCAGGCCTTGCCTAGTCTCCTTCCCTTCCTCTAACCTTTTTCTGATGTTGCTCTGGTGTTGTTCTGTTCGCTTTCGCTTTCGCTTTCGCCTTCGCTCCGCTCCTCTCCTCTCCTCTCAACTCCCACCCCTGAGCTGGTGGAGGTGGCGCTTTTTATTGGGCCAGGAACAGCCCTTAACAAGGCCCAGGTGTCCCTAATTGCCCCACAGCTGTTTCTCCTTTGCCTGCTGGGAATAGTGCTTTCAGCATTCTAGGGCTGACAAACCTGCCTTCAATTACCCTTCTAAAGCCATCTGGCCTGGCTTTGCCACACAGGTATAAAACTAAAAGCACTTGCCACAGAAATAGAAGAGCTACATGAACACTTTTAATAAACATTCATGACTGTTTTACAAGAAGTGTTCTGCTAGTAACTGGCTTAGCTCCCAAAAGCAAAGGTCTCATCAAAAGTAAAATTCATGGTTTGAAAGATACATTATTGTAAAGAACATTTGTAATTATTTTTATTATGAAGTGGTGCATAGTGAATGACAATGAGGTTCCCAGCTCCATAAACTGTAAAACCTCATCAGTTAAAGTTATGGCTGTGTTTGAAGCTACTTTTCATTTGATTTTTAAATGAGCATTGCGCAGGGGCAGAATTCTGCCCTTACTCTATCCTCTCATGCAGGTTTTTAAAGTAAAATTTGATTTGTGAAGTTCACACCAAAATGCACTTACCAAAACCGCACAGTCTTTAGCTTCCAAACCAAAAACGTTCTGTCGTTTCACCGTCAGCAAATCAAGTTCTCTGACGTCGTCATCGTCATCCTCAAGGAAATTAATGGAGTCTGCTTTTGGAACTTTGTTTATTGAAGGAACTTCTTCCTCTTCAGATAATTCCTCTGACTCATCACCCTCCTTCACAGTGACTTTGCTGGGGATTTCTTTTTCCTCTGGTTCTTTTATTTCTTTTCCTTTCATACTTTGAACAATAGAAATCTTTTCATTAAAATGAGTTCTGCATTCCTTCATTTTTTCACTGCTTATTAAAGAAGATTCATCTTCACACGGCCCTTTCTCCTTTAGATAGCTTTTTCCTTCTGATGACTCATTCACAGACAATTGTTTCTGGGCTTTCTGAAGAAATCTTACCCGAGGTGCCACTGCAAGGCCAAGGGAGCTAAAGAATGGGATTAAAAATAATTATAAATTAATCTGAAAGGCTGTGAAACTGAAAACGATTCTACTAAATTAGAAGTAATCTGCAGAATTTAATTTTGGTAATGTTTTATTTTTAAGGTATTTTGACTGGAGTATTTACAAACTAGAATCTTTATTAATTATTATTATTATATACAGACACACATATAATTGGAGATTCAAACTGTCAAAAATGCAAGCTAACATGTATGGGGTGAAAACAACTAGAAACATAAACAACTCTATAGGAGGGCAATGCTCAGAAAACAGTACTCCCAAAAGAGAGCTTGGAATGACAGCAAATGTCAATTACATTTACATTACATGATGGTATAAAGGCCAATGCAATTTAGTACTACAGATGCAGAGAATTCATGTCACACACCAGGTATTCATCATTGCTGAGACTGCACCTAAAATAATGTGCAATTCTATGTACTTTGGTACCAAAGAGACATGGAAGAAATTTCAGGGAATAACAAAAATGATTACAGCTACAACTATATTAGAGATTGTATACATATCCATGAACGTGGTTATGCCTTAACCCACCTATTGTCTGCATCTAAACACCAGAATTTGAGGTGGGTGTGGGTAAGAACAGACTTCACTCTATGGTACAATATATGCCAGTATGTAAGGTAGACTTGAAAAAGAGGTACCAACCTCAGTTTTAATAGTCCACCCCACTCCATTCCCACAATGCAGCTCTTTCCTGCCTGACTCTTACCCAATCTACAAAGATTCTTGCCACCCCATTACGACTTTTAGTAGCAAACAGTGCTGACCACTTTACAACAGTTATGCACTGCACATTTTCAATCAATACAGGTGAATATGGATCCTGCAGGGGCAGCTGTCTGGCCCACCAGTCTCACACAGGTGCTGATCAACATATGGGCAGAATATTCTATCCTCCACGACTTCGTCCAAAGCTACATGACTATTAGCCTGTACTGGGAAATTTCAGAGGCATTCAACAGACTCCTTCCCATTCCTTGGAATGCATGACTCACCTGAGGCTCCTTTACCAAGTGCGAAAATCTCAAACTGTTACTCTGAGTGGAATCCTCGCACATGCACCTTCTACAGTGATCTGTTCCGGGTGTCCTCTCAAGGACTCCCAGACCAGCGCCTGAGTGGCTCGTGATCCCCTCCTTAAACCTACCAGCCTGAACAGCATGCCAGTAAAAGCTGAAAGGAGGCAGCAAAGACCACAGAGAAAGCCCTGGAAGATCAGAGGAAGAGGAGCTGATCATTTTGTACCTCTCTCCAGAGAAGCTAATAGAGCAGGCCCTGCCCAACCCAGCAAACCTAAGGAAGACTCCAAGATGTAAAGACACTAGAGCCCAAGGCTAACAAGTTACAGTGGACCCCGCCCTATATCCCCTATTACTCAAGTGCCATAGGCCTAATTAAGTCCACGACTTTCTCTGCTCCACCTCAGAATGGTCCTTGATAAAGCCAGCTATAAATCAATGATTCATTGATTTTCCATGAACCATTACTACACATTTGGAAAAAGTTACAAAACAGATTTTTAGAAACAAAACACTGTGCCCATCTGTGCATTTCTTTGCTAGAACACAGACAACAAATTGTCAGGAGCCATGCAGACTGGGGGAAGGAGACACATTTAGAAAGGTTTTAACAGCTATCCTTCCTTCTTTGGAAGACTCCCACAGTGTCTGTATTCTCCCACTCCACTCCCTCTGGTCAAACCAACCCCTTATAAACAGGAGCCACATGGAAGGGGACTAGGTCTGGGAAGGGAAAGTGAACCCGTTGGTGGTCCAAGGAACACCACAGCAGTCCTGTCCCCTGTGGAAGATTACAATTTTTTTTATTTATTTTTTTAAACTGTCCATTGTGTCTGGCCTCTCCCAGGACCAAGCCATGTGTCGCACAAGCTGGGAGAAATGGAGGTGATTGAAGGATCCAGTCCAGAGGTTGCATAAACACAATATGGTGTCCCTTTACTGTGGAGAGCCAACGGGCTTGTGGCGGTGAACTTAAACTTCAGGGAATGAAATAAAGTTGTGGTTTATCTTTCTTTCCCTGTGCCTTTAACTGCTTTTATCCGAACACAGGGGCCGGAGTTCCTGGTGATGTGATAGGTGATTTCTAACCAGGTTCGTTCTCTGCAAGCAAAGTGCCAACATTTATCACATGTCAAAGGAATGACGGATCATCTCCTCACCAAAGGCATGGGGCTTCCGGGAAAAAAAACCAAAACAACTCTTAGGTAAGTGAATTGACTGGTTTATGGGAAATTCTGAAACAATCTGAGGAGTGAATTTTCGGTGTAGTCATATTGAGACTTTGTCCTTATGGAACGGTTTGTATTGTGGATTGACCAGTAGAGTCCAAAGTTCACTTACCCTTCTAGCCAAGGTGATGACAATGAACACGGCAACCTTAATTGACACATGATATATGGAACACATAGATAGGGATTCAAAGGGTGACGCCGTGAGTGCTGAAAACACTAAGTTAACAGAAAGGAGCTGACTTCTTTACTGGCAGAAAGATTCTAATCAGGTTCTTGAAGAATCTGCCTGTTAATGGGTAAGTAAAGATCAAGTAGCTGTCAAAGGGTGGGTGACATGCGGAGACTGCCATCAGGTGATCCCACACCAAGTTAAGGGAAAACCCCATCCTGAGACTAAGTAGATAGTCTAAAATGGAAGAAATATCCACAGTCTCTGGGGATGTGTGATTTTGCTGGGCCCAGAGAGAGAAATGCTTTCACTTGATTAGGCAACATTTTCCAGATGTCCTTTCTACTATTAAGAATGGCTTGCACAGCTTCCAGGCATCAATGTTCTAGGCTTGATGTCCATTCAAATACCAAGATGTGAGCTGGAGCACCTCCAGGATTAGGATGCCTGAATCTGGCATATTCCTGGTCAACAGATCCAGTAAGGACTGCATGCTGATAGATGGACAGGGTAACATTTGTAGGAGGCTTGGAAACCAGAACTGTCTGGGCCATTTGGAGGTGATGAGGATGATTTGCTCTCTGTCCTGTAAGATCCTCAGTAGATCCCAAGGTAGTAAATAGCAGGATAGGAAGAGAGGTACAGCACAAGTCAGTAGGAAAGCATTGCCTCTGGAATGTTTCCTTGAGTGCTACCCCAGAACAGTATATTTTGCATTTTGTGTTTGCCTTCCAGGTGGGGCTTTCCCACTGAATGAAATGCTGTGCACCATGAATCATGTAAATCTTACTCATGATAAATGGCAAAAATGTCTGCCTATAAATGTTGTGTTCTTGGAGGGTATACTATCGGTAGGGTGATGTGGTTCATGATACACCAGTTCCATAAGGTGACAACATCCATACACCGAGGGATGGATTTGAATAGACTTTGTTGAATATGGTCATTAAATGTTGAAATATCTACTGGTTTGGAGACGAGAATGATACTGAAAAGAAAAGAGAAGCTCCAAACACCAAATCAAGTCAGGAGATGGTAAGAAGGAATTGGGGAGGAGGTCACTCCACCCTGTCCCTTACACCTCAGTGCACAGGCAAGGACCTATGGAAACTGCCTGCAAAAATCCTCTGGTCTCAGGCACACAGGCATACAGAATACATACAGAGACTAGCGATTGAAGAAAAATTGCTGTTTCACTGTGTTGCATCATCCAAACTCTCTCCACTTTTCTGTTTGAATCAGTTTAAATGTCTCCTTAAAGCTTTCCTGAGCTCTCTTTAAAGAGCCACAAGACAAAGTGTTTCCTCATTTAAGACACTTCAGTACATAAAGTATACATACTATAATGGTTCATCATCATGAACCCTTCATAACACTACTGCCTACCTTTGGGACTCTGGAAGCCACCTGATCAACATGTATGCTCATGCTCACAGACTCCAAACACACACGCAGAACAAATTAGCCAAAAATGTAAATATCACAAAATGTTCAGAAGTGAGAATTTAATTTTCCCAATATATACACAGTAGGTATTAAAAGTTTCTTATCTTTCCCCCACGAAACTACAGGTAAACCAAAATGTCTCTTCTATCAAACTACGAAATGTACTGAATCCCCCTTGCCTTTCGGTTACTAGGACATTCAGTACCTATTGGTGAAGTAACTTAAATTTAGTGCTTTTAAATTTAGTGCTCCTTTGCAGGTCATTACCACCACCCAAGTTGTCCACAAACTGTGAAAAGGCCTGTCAGTTTGTAGGACCATTAAATATTTTATACTGCCCAATCTTTTGTGTTTTCAATCACAGTACACTCTAGATTACATATTACATTCGTACACATACACAGTCTTCCAGGAGCAATTAGCAGCAGCGGGGTTTGAGCAGGGCATTTCAGAGAAAAAAAAGGTAAGGATGATTATTTGAGGGAAGTTTCCATTTAGCCCCTTGTGCATATTTACCAAAGGCCCACTGGTAAAAGGATTTATACACAACCCACTTAGGACATTAAAGGAAACAACTGTCTTAAAACTATTTTATCATTTGATTATTAATGGCCTTGGAAACAAAGCTGAATCCTAAATTAATCTATTGACTAAGCAGAGCAGGAATGGCGAAACGTAGCAGATTTAACACTTACAATTGCAGTAGTTCCTAGACACCCAAATCAGGATTAAGGCCCCATTATTATAGACACCGCACAACATGAATGAAGACATGGTTCTTGCCCCAAAGAGCTTACAAACATCTCTGAGCAAATCGAAGTCAATCAGCTGCAAAAGCTGAACAAATACAATTTTTGCAGAGTACTTCGCCCATTTTCCAAACAACATCTTTGCCACACAAGTATGACTTCAGCTTCAGGTAAAGTGCTGAGAATAGTAACTTACTATACTACTATACATTGTACCATACATTTAATTTTCATGTTTCCAGTTTCACCAAATATCATGATTTCTTCACAAGTCTCATTATATCTGGTATTTTTCTTAAGGTCCCAAGATGCTGGAATCCAAGATTTAGAATATAAACTTTCATTTTTTTATTTTTTTTTTTTAAATGAAGTTTCTAGCCCTTATGGCTGCAGAGAAAAGATTGAAAATGAGGAATGCACTGTAAGTCTAAATATTTTAAATCAGGCAAGATTCTCTCTCAGAAGTGCCATATTAGAAATAAAGACTTTCAGTTATTTTTCTTTGCTAGAAATTGTTGTGAATTCTGGAGTTTATAAATAATACCAGTGCAGTATAAGACTACTAGTTTACAAATTAAAAATAACTCAAGAAAAATAAATCTTCTGCTGGAATTTTCTTTCTGTGGCAGTTAATGACCCTTTGGCAAGTACAGCTATATTGCATGTCAGATGCTCAGTTCAGGACCATACCATCCTTCCCTGGTTTCCCTTGCCGGCCACCCAGCGCGCCCCCCACCTTGCATCTGTTTAACTAAATCAATTTAAAAACTGATTTAAACCAATGAAACATGTATGTACAGACAAGACCTCAATCAGAATCTCCAAGTCTCATCTGTGCACAAGCAGACACTTTACAGTAGTGCTCAGATTCTTTTCTCAGAGAATCTCTCTGGCTTTGTCTTCACTATATTAGAAAATAACTATCCTTTGTTTCTTTGGCACTCGTGTTTTACCAACAGATAGCTTGGCCAGGTCAGCACTACACTTCCTATCAGTGATTGACCCTGCCTAGTTTACTTCATAGTAAAACTAAAGATTTTTACATTGGGACAGTTCATGCTCGTTAGTTACTCTACAATAAAAAAAAACTTCACTTTTTGTAATGAAGGCAGCCTAAAATGACTTGTGGCAGTCTACCTTTGAAACCCATCTTCTCTTGTTCTCACTGCTGTTGAGCCCTCCATGTAATTTCCATGACTCTACCTCCAGCATGCAATAACAAAGGGATGATAGAAAATGGTAACTACTAAAATTAAAAGTGCAGCACCTGGTAACTTGGGTTGGATGAACCACAGATGGGATGGATTTATGGGTTGGATGAATGGATCATAAGGTGGATAGAAAGCTGGCTAGAGGCACTGGGCTCAACAGATAGTGATCAACAACTTGATGTCACGTTGGCAGCTGGTATCAAGTGAAATACCCCAGGGGTTGGTCCTGGGGATGGTTTTGTTCAACGTCTTCATTAATGATCTGGACGATGGCTGGATTGCATCCTTAGCAAGTTCTCAGATGACACTAATCTAGAGAGAGTGGCAGATACCCTGGAGGGTAGAGATAGGACACAGAGTGACCTAGACAAATTGAAGGATTTGGCCAAAAGAAATCTGATGAGGTTCAACAGGGACAAGTGTTTGGGCTCACAGTCAGCATTTTCGCCTTTGATTGGCTCATTCCCAACATGGTTCCTGCCCACTTTTTCCTTTTCTTGTTTGTGGTCCACGCTCTGTGCTGTCAATCAGA
>ML685902.1:3152983-3189711 GCA_007922175.1 Pelusios castaneus
GGCTGCCCTCCCCAGTCCAGCTGGCCAATCCCTCAGCCGCCGAATCTGGCCATTTTAATATGCCAATTTCATTGCTCAGCTAGAGCAGTGAAATTGACATATTTGACAGCTCCAATGTCCCAGAATGGCCCGGTTTGGCACTCTGGGACATTTCCGGAGGCTGTCAACGGCGCAACAAGCATCCACACAGGCTGTACCACAGAACAACTGTTCCGTGGTAAGCCTTACCACCCTCGTTTGGGGCGGTTTACATGTTGCGCAGCAAGAGGCTTTTGCCGTGCAACAAGAAGCTTTCATATGTGGACGCTTTGATTGTTATCACGCAGTAAGGAGCTTTACCGCGCGATAACTCTGTAGTGTGTACAAGGCTTGAGACTCTGACTGGAAGACCACAATCAGAGCTGGGCTGGGAATGGCTGGAGCACTTCCTTGTTCCCCTGTGTGCTGCTGACACAAACCACATAGCAGCAGCTGCAGAGATCAATCGCACCATGGGCAGATAAAAACAAAATCCACATCTGCGGACCAATCCATAACAATAGGGCTGCAGATATCCACACCTGCATCCGCGGATGCGGATACCCGTTAATCTGAAGTGGATACCCACAGATCTGCAGGGCTCTAGCTATAGTGGACAAGACGCTGGATATGAGTCAACAGTGTGCCCCTGTTGTTAAGAAGACTAATGGCATATTGGGCTGCTTTAGTAAGAGCATTGCCAGCAGATCAAGGGAAGTGATTATTTCCCTCTATTCGGCACTGATGAGTTGATTCAGTTTGGGCTGGTCCTGATTTGAGCAGGGAATTGAACTAGATGACCTCCTGAGGTCTGTTCCAACCCTAATTTCTATGATTCTATGACCTCACACCCAAGAAGTGTAAAGAACTGACCAAAAAGCATTCATCTATTGATGATGATTTTTAACAAAACTCAAATACTGGTTTTTTTTTAAAAGGTAAACAGGATGACCCAGGTAACAATTTGCCTGATATCGATCACAGCCAAAAACATGGAAAGGCCAAAATGGATCAGGATAAAAGGGTGGTTCAATAATTAACACCAATCAATATTTTAATGGAAAATAGGCCTTGTCAAACAAACTTGAAATTATTTTTTGATGAGATTACAAGGTTGGCTGATAAATATAACGTTATTGACACAGATTCCTGAAAAACATTTGAATTCGTATCACACATGATTTTAAAATTAACTCTATACTAAAACAATGTAGCACATATAAAATGCATTAAATATTGACTAGCAGATCTCAAAAAGTAATTGTAAAAGGGGGTTCATAACTCAAACAATGGATTTTGATGGGATTCCCCCAAGGGACCTGTTCTTGACCCATTCATATTCACTGTCTATCAAGGATCGGTAAGAAAATATAAAGTCATTACTGGTAACATTTACAAATGACAAAAAAAAAAAAATCAGTGGAGTGGAAATAATGATAAGCCAATCATTGAGAATTGTCTGGACTGCTTCATAATTGGGCTTATCAGAACTCCATGTGTTTAAATACAGCCAAATGCCAGGTCATACAGCTAAGGATAAGTGTAGGTCACACTTAGCAGATGGGAGATTGCATTCTGTGAAGAAGCAGCTCTGAAAAGGTCTTAAGGTTCTTAGCTGATAACCAGCTGAACATGTGCTTTCAGTGCAGTCCTGTGGCTAAGACAGTTAATGCAATCCCTGGGCATAAGTAGTATAATATCAAGTAGGAATATTAATCCTATATACAACACTGAATGCTGTGTCCAGTTGTAAGGTCCACACATCAAGAAGGATATTGAATTACTGGATAGCGTTCTGAAAAGAGCTGGAAAGTCTCCCTTACAATGAATGATTTAGAAAGCTCGGTCTATTTAGTTTACCAAAGACAAGGTAAGAGACAATCTAATCATGGTCTACGAGTATTTGCACAGAGAAAAGGTTTCTGATAGAGGTCCCCTCAATCTAGCCAATGACAAAATTCCAAAGGCTGGAAGCTGAAGCTACATAAATTCAGGCACAATTTCTTTAAATGAGGGTAATTATCCACTGGAACAACTTACACCTAGGGATGTGGTAGATTTTTCATCACTTGGCATCTTTAAATCAAGCTTGGAAATCTTCCTAAAACATCTTCTTGCTCATCTACAAGATATGAGCTTGATGCAGAAATTACTAGGAAAAACTCCATGGCTTCCATAACCATCATGCAAGTACAACGAGAGTCCTGTGGCACCTTACAGATTAACAGATTTTCTTCGACATAAGCTTCGTGGGCTATAACCCACTTCGTCAGATGCAACTGACGAAGTGGGTTATGGCCCACAAAAGCTTATGCCGAAGAAAATCTGTTAGTCTATACGGTGCCACAGGACTCTCGTTGTTTTTGCTGTACACAGACTAACATGGCTACCCCTCTGGAAATTCCATTATGCAAGTGCTTGAGAATCATAATAGCTTCTTTCAGTTTTCAAACCTGTGACTCACACCTCTTCATATCTTATCAAGCACTCTGGCTTGCATTATGGCTCATCCCAGCAAGAGCTGTCTCCAAAAGATTTCCCATCATGTTGTCACTCCTCAAAAAGCTCATGGCTGCCTCGCTGACGGTCCTTTAAAGTTTCTCCCACACTGGGAACCATCTAGAATACATTCATTCTGGATGTTCAAAGTCATCCCATGCCTTTCTCCCACAATTTCTTTAATTTTTTGTTTGTTTTTATCTAAGGAGACAGGTAAATTCATGAAGGTTGGTAAATTCTAGCATACAATAACCTTGTAAGAAGAAACATCAGATTCCATTCCTCAAGCTGTTAACACAAGAAGTTCAATAAGCAAGCCAAAGAACAGGATCAATAAAGGACAACCTCATCTCATGTTTTGATGTCAGGAAAACATGGATGACTTTTTTGGAAGGGTGGCCTAAGTGGAAAGTATAAGACTTTAAATCAATTTCTGAAGGCAATGCTAAAACTGAAATTGAATTTCTCTGGTATTATGTGCATGAAATCACATTGGACACAGTCTGAAAGTTTTCTCAGCATCTAAAGATAACTCGAACAGCCAGACACTGCCTATGCAATGAACTGAACTGAGGAACACCCTTAACTATAATCCTCAGATAACTAGTTCATTTCATAGCCAAGTGACAATTATTTTGACAATTATTTTTAGGTGAGATTAGGAAAGAAAGCTCTACAGGAGTGATATTTCAAGCTTAAAGTATGATGCAAGCTTTGTTTTCTATCCAAGTAAGTTGAAAAGCTGCTTTCTGGTGGCATTTCAAATAAAACGTAATAGAAATGAAATAATCTATCTGCCGTAAGATTTAACATTTTGTGATTACTGGAGTATTTGGAATTCATCCTACGTGAAGATCCTGGGCTGTGTGTGTTTCCACTGAAAAAGTAAGTTTAATAAACCTCTATTTGAATTGAGTCAGAAGCTGGGCACAATCCTCCCACTTCTCTCAATAGAAAAATGACCTTCCTCATGGATAGTAGTCTGGAGCCAGCCTACCCTTCGTAACAGAAACTCTTCTTGCACCGAATAATTTTGTTGTAAACCTACCAGCCCAGAAGGCTGCCTTTTGCATTCACCTTTAGTTTATGTGAAGTAGCAGTGATATTACCGCTTCTCTGTTTCTAACTACGGATGGTGACTGGTAGCCATGGCTGCAGGAATGCTAACATGTAATGATATCTCTGGACACCAGTTATCTTCATTTCCATGCCAAGCTACTACATACAGAAAAACCACAGAGTCCTGTGGCACTTTTAAAGACTAACAGATTTAACTTGACTACTGTAGTGAGGGAGTGTGGCCCCCCTCGGAGATAGACAGCCTGGGCCCAGTTATACCTGGGTGGGCGGAGCTGGAGGCGGCCTGTCCATCAGGCCGGAAGCACGTGGGCGGGACAGGAAGTATAAAGGGGAAGCCTGAAAGCTCAGTGAGGGCGAGGCAGCCGAAGGGGAAGGGTGTCTCTCTGCTCCCTCCCCACTACCCCGCTGAAGACCTGTCTGGGGCCCCGACAGTCAACTGGACCCCGCCAGGACCGCCCGCCGAGACCGGCCACACAGGAACTTGAACCCAGAGGAGTTCCTGGACCTACAGCTACCCACGCAGCCTGCGGACCCCTCAGACGACTCCCTCCTGGTACCGAGCTGCGACTTGGAGGAGCTCCTGCTGGCCAGTGAGGACGCACCACCCCCGGAGGCTGGCTGTGACCTGGAGGAGTTACCCTTAGCGGATGACGTGGACAGGCTTTGTGACCTCCCACTGGGTGACTACCCTGAGGAGGATGATGATGGGGGCCCAGAGCAGGTACCAGCAGGAATGGGGCAGAAAGTGGCCCAGGGGACCGGGAGGCCTATCAGGACTCAGTGATGCCTAAGCCTGAGTCCGTGTGCCCTGGTGGGGATTCCGCCGGGCCCGTGGTAGACCCTCTGCCACGGATAGGGACCTGGGCAGGGACGCAGTGGAGTTGGGTGGGCCTGTGTCCCCCAGCCTCGCCCCTTCTGGTAAACCCCCAGAAGCCTTGGCCGGCCGCGAGTCTCTCCTTCCTGCCGTGGAGACTTAGGTGCCCGGTTGTTTTTCCTGCCTGCCCCACCCAGGGGCCAGAGACAGTGTTTTTCCTACCTGCCCCACCCAGGGAGCCAGAGACAGTGTTTCTTTGCCCGCCTGCCTGTGGGACGTGAGGCAACCCTGCTTGCGCGTCTGCCTGGATTGTCGGGCAGAGAGTCGAAGAGAGAGGCCAGGCACCTAGCCCCGGAGGGCTGGTCGCCTGGCTTACACTACATATAGAAAGTTTACCAAGTTTACCAGATATATCCCTTCAGGAGGACCTAATTAGCAAGATCTACAAAAAGAGAAAGCAAACAGTTGTACATTACACCAGCCTCTATCACTGTAGAAGCAGAATACTATTTTAAAATCCTGGAAAAATGAAGCTTCCAGAAGAGGAAATATTATTTGGTGACTTGCATAAAACCTTCCCTATATACTTTGTATATTATTTGGCCCATACAAAGAGCTACATAAAAATGGTGTACAAGGCAAGAGGAGCAAATAATTCGAAACTAGAAGGTATCAAACCATCAGTACCAATGACACAAAGCTGAGTTAACAGACTACTCAGATGGTTCTGATTAATAACCGAACTGGACTGTGAACTTGCTTTAGCTGCATCATATATTTGCTTAGTCATTAACAAGGTAATATCTTATCCACAATTAAAATTGCATCTATTCGGCTAAGAAGTTTCGAGACATGAACATTAGCAGCCTTAAGAAAATTACTTGCCACATCTACATTTCAGTTGAGAAACTGTTGAGCTCAAATAGCTTCTAACTCTCAAAAACTAGCGGTAGACTAAAGTCTTGTAAATAATGTATCATCACTGAGTTTTCCTGAATCTAAAATCAGATCTCTGCTTCTTTTGTCAAGAGATCTATAAATCCCTATATGGTTTGAGTCCTGTGCAGATTAGAATGTATTTCTGTTTGCAGTATATCCCTGCACAAATGACATCTGCAGGAGTGCTCAAATTTGCTGTCTAAATTGCCCTTGACTAGAATTTTCTTTCCTTACTGGTCTAATGAACTTGAGCAGCAGGACAACAGACAGGATATGTTGCAAGGCCTGTTCAACTAGCATTTTGCCTGGAAGGTAGAGGTGAGAGCAAGTGAGTGCTTAAGAACTCCCCTAAGTAACAGTGTCATTTTTGTATGGTATGCATTTTTATATTATTGCAGTTACCCACATAAACACATTGTGAATTGTAAAATAAATGCTTTATTGCTTCCTCATACGACCCTATGAAACAAGCAAAAACTGCTTGGATCCAGTACATTTTCCTCAGCAATGGTTTCCAAAAGCTAATTCACATACCAGAACTTCTACTTCAGGAAGTCGGTAGGCTGCAACTTTAGATCATTAATATAGGGCAGAGGTTCCCAACTTTCTTTATTTTTATTTTTTGTAAATAACCCTGCTTGGAGACACCACACCCCATGTATGCCCCCAGCCCTCCTCCGAGCAGAAACACCACCTGTATGGATGCCTAAGATCCGGGAGTCCACCCCACAGGGCTCTCTGCTGCTGCCTGGCACAGGACCCACCCCAGGCAGGTAGTCCCAGCAGGACAAACTTGCAGGCCATGCTGTCCCATGCTCTCGCCCATGGGAACCCCAGTCACTATCCCCTTCAGACTCCTACAGCAGTAGCACAACTGCACATATATAAGAGCTTGTGTGGGGAGGGAGAAACTACCTCCTAACAAGGTGCGCACACACCAGCCTCCAGGAAGAGGAGCAAGCAGGAATGTCCCCTTCCAGGGTTGGCAACAACTGTTCTTAAGAGCAACCCATGCACACACAGTCCCAAATTAAAGGCGAACCTTTGGCTTCTGCTTGCTGGACCTCTATGTTTGGTCCTCTGCTGGTAATTAAGAACTGCAAAATTCTATGGATGGTACAAATTAATCCCTGTCTTGAGAAAGAGAAGCTGCTGGTCCAGATATATGCATGGTAATAGTTATATCACTAAGGGCACTTGTCACTGCCTTGTCGGCAACAGAGAAACCCAACACATCAACAGTGGTGAAAACCATCTTGGGCCGAGCAATCAGGGTCAACATTAAAATCTGTGATGACTCCAATGGTGCAGAAGCACTTTCCAGATCATCAGTGACATGCTGCCAAAACATTAACATGAGCTTCCTTCAAAATTTTCTTTGTCAGTTAGCAATAAAGGGTGGTCAGTTGGGGAAATGAGTCAACTTAGCTTCTTGAAGTTGGCAGACTTCCAAAAGCTAGTATGAGAACCCAGATCAAAGTCCAGCTGCTGCGAACTTTCCCAGCTGATGCAAAGAGAACAAGGCTCTGGGTTACCTCCAGCTCTTCCGGTCAATCTCTCTATGGGTGGGCAGGCAGATAGATGTAGAGAAAAAGGTAGCCTGCAGCAGTTCCAAGACTACTGCAACACTGGTTTGGCCTAACCTCATCTGTTCCTCTTGCACATGCAGTGCTGGAGTTGCCAGCGAGGGACTAGGCAGTGAGGGCTACATGCGACATTCCCCAGTAGCTCTTACTGGCCATGATGGAGAAAGGCACAAAAGCACTGATGAAGCAGTGGTCAGCGTATCCACAGAATGGCAGATGACTGCTCCGTTCCAGAGGGCTGAAAATTTTAGCTAACAGTGACAGCCTTAGCATTTCTGAGCAGTCCTAAAACTATTTTTGCTGCTCCTCCCACTCAGCAACATATTCAAGACCATCATACAAGTGTGCCAGCTCAAGCATTTTAAAGAAATCAACACGCCAAACTTAACTGCCTCATTTAGCAAGGATGTGTATATGGAGAAGGATCTTTAGATTCCCTCATATGCACACACTCCAACCCCAGCCTCCTGCAGCTGAAGGGGAGTTCAAAGAGCTTTTCCTCTCCACTCTGCCAGTGGGTTATATACCAGTCTAAATATTCAACTCTCTTTGCAAGGAAGAGTCAAAGATGCACATTTCTGTTTAAATGAAAGCTGAGATTCTCCTTCATTAAATTTAGGGTATATCTAAACAATGACTGAGAGATATCTCCACTCAAGACAGCATGTAAAAATAGTAACGTGGCTACAGCAGCTCACAGCTGAGCCACCCAAATCTAATCACACCCAGCCCCCACAGCTAATCTACGCTAACACTCTGCAATTTGTAGCGCACTAGTTTGCATGGAGTTAAAATAAGTCTGTCTACTCTCTCAGTTTTGAGGACGCACTCCTAAAGGGTGGCTTTGTCAGCAAGAGGCTTGTGAGAGACTTCCTCCAGCTAATGACTACTGGTAGCAATGTTATCAGCCAATACTACAGAGGACAGTAATGCATCAGCTCTCAAACTGACAAATCTCTAGAATATTTTGAAGAAAAATAAATCTCTGTGAAGAAATCATTAAATATGGAGAGAGTGCCAGATCACTATGGCTGCACAGCAGTTAGCAAAGAAACAGTGGGCAATAACCTCACTCTCAAACTGCTCAACTCCCACACAAGTTTGGTACGTCAATCTGTGTGCTCTTTGCAGAAATTTCCAGTGAAGTAACATCTGTCAAGCAGGCAACAGGTCCCCACAGAGAGAGACAATTCTTTTTATAAAAATATTTGCAGAAGTTGGACACAGAAGAAAAGTTCCTATTCCAACTTTTGCTTTGAATGTGTGTGCATGCACTCACACAAAATATACAAGTAGCAGTAACACCTATGTGTAGAACTCTTCAGAATATTGGATTTTCTAGGACATTATGCATTTCAGACAAATATAGTTTCCTAGTCCATTACATCACTCAGTCAGCCACACTGATCTGGCAGATGAGAGACTATGAGTTTAAGTCTCATATCTATTTATCTCTGTTTGTATTACCATACACTTCAGAGCCCTCATTGAATAAGACTCTCAACATACCCTTAAAAGCATGTATTTCCCTGATTTTACAAATAAATGAGAGGGATTGTACAAGGTCTAATCTGGCAGAGTTGGGAAGAGAACCTAAATCTCTAATACAGCAGATCCAAGTCTTATCCACTCAGATGCACACTCACAGTGCCAAACCTATAAACTTGACTACCCTGTCTTTGAAGCCATTCTAACCACCAAAACAGCACTCATCTCCCAGATCCAGGAAAACACTCCAGGATTCCTACACTTCAGCTTTCTACTAGTGTCTAGTAATCAACTGCACAACCCATTGGCAAAGTTTGTGAAGTCCCCGTCTAACGGTTAGGCCACCTAGAGGGTAACTGATACTCCTTGATCTCCAATTTTAAGGTCCATGCTGGGGATGTGACGATCCAAGCTTCATACCTAACAACCCAAGTGGGGAGACCTTATGGATGTAAATACTGGAATTGTTTTTCCAGTTTTCTTTTATATAAAAGTTTCTTCAATTCACACCATGAGAAGCATTCTTAAAAACAGATCTCATCCCTGAAAACCCATAATAATCCATCAATTATTGCGCAGTGCAACAAAACACAGGTGCTCTACATTTCAGTAAATTGTGCCACACGAACAGGTTAGATAGTTCATTTTATACTTGTGTGAAACTGTAGAGACATCTGAAGTTAAATTTATTATGCATCTTTCATCACCTCTCTGGCTCTAATGAAATCATCTCCCATGGGACTATTTAACAATGCAAAGTTCAGAATAATTTCAAATGGTTGTCTTTATGGTTTTATTCTTTCCTCACAAAATATGGAACACCCTCTGTACACACACAAAATTACACATTAGCAAAACAAACATATTCAATCAATCAAGTACTGCAGACGGTGCCAAGCTCAGCTCGGTAACAGCAGGAGGACCTCAGTTGGGAGGCAGGCAGCCGCAGCCCAGCTGCCGGCTCCCAGCTGGCGGTGCGTGAGCCACTTGAGAAGCCGGCCAGGGGTTGGAAACCCCTGAATTCCGGCTCTTGTCGCTGGCCCCAGGAGGTAACTCCACAGGCCACGTCTGCGTGTTTGAGACCCCTACTCTATATGGTAACCCCATGAGGACAAGGTGAAAAAATTTGAATCGACTATAAGACCAAAGGAGCAGAGTTTTCCCTGAAGATGTGCCAGCTGGCACATGTGACACATCCAGAATGAGGGGGACAAAAAAACCAGAGAAACAAGAGCTGGGCTGGCATAGGGGTTTCTTTAACTCTTGACTCCTGAAGGAGTCAGTACTGTTCTGTTACAGACATATTTGCTGACCGGTGTTTTCAAATACATTACCAAAATAAGTGAAACTGGCATGACTATATTGTGACTATTTTCACAAATAAAACACATTTTGCAGAATTTTAAAATACTGTACATAGAATTTTTTATTTTTTGGCACAGGATTCCCCCAGTAGTCTATATTGCAAACCAATTAATATAAAGACGGCACTATAAATATTACTTAACTAGATAAAGTACTTTAAAAGATGTGTGAACCCCAAGCTTTTGGGTTCATGGTGCTCAGGCGCCCTGCAAACTTCTTTCTTTCCTCTTTGATCTTTCGGCTCCACTAATCAAATGGAGGAATGAAATGGCGATAACCTCTCCCAAAAGTCAATCACTCATGACACAAAAATGGGATTCCTGGGAGATTAGACAAGTCATTATATAGCCCCTCACCCTTCATACAGTCTTTGATCAGCAGTAAACTACCACAATTGACATTTCAATCTTCCAGTTTTGGGCCTTCCACTTTAGGAGAGACATGGACAAATTGGAGAGAGCACAGAGGATAACTACAAAAATGATAAATGGTTTAGAAAAATTTGACCTAGGAGGAAAAGTTAAAAAAAAATGGGCACATTTATTTTTGAAAAATGAAGACTAGTGCAGCCTGGTAATATAAAGGACTGTTAAAAAATACAGTGATCAACTGTTCTCCATGTCCACTGGAAATAGGACAAGAAATAATTGGCTCAATATCCAGCAAAAAGAGATTTAGGTTAGCTATTAGGGAGAACGTTCTACATACCAGGATAATTAAGCAGTAGAATAGACTTCCAAGTGAGGTTGTGGAATCTTCATCATTGCAAATTTTTAAGAACAGATTGTATAAACACTTGTCAAGGATGGTCTAGGAGTATGTGGTCCTGCCTCTGTGCAGGGGGCTGGACTAGATGACTTCTCAAGGTCCCTTTCAGCTGATCATTGTGCATAACCCAATGGGTAAACAACCTCTTGATAGAAATGGGGAAGATCCCCAAGTTTGTTTCAGCTTACTGCAAATGCAAGTATGCATCAATTAACTTTGAATACAAGTCAAGCGCATCTATTACTTTTCCTCTTAAATCAAAACAGATTCTGGAGAATAAAACAGCAGCCTCCCCCCACCAAAAAAAAAAATAATAATGCAACCGGGTTCAATATAGCCCAATATGAGCTTTGGCTTTAGTGTAAATACAATGAAGTCTTGCTGAGTTTTAAATTCGGATAGCAATGAAACTGATAAATCATGCTAAACTGAATGGTATTTCAAACAACCTATTCCAGAGTATTATAGACATTTTTGTCACACAAGGGCATTATGGCTCACCAACTACACTGAACCTCATTTAAAAGATATTTACCTTCAAGGAACAGTGCCTCCATTACACTCAAAAACAAGTCTGCAATGTATCATCCTCACAGTTTATATATTACAACCTCTTTTTCAAGCAATAAACTCATAAAAAGGACAGTCACAACAGCTCATAGATTCCATGGCCAGAAGGACAATTGTGATTCTCTATCCTCCTCTATAATAAGGACATAGAACTTCCCCAAAATAATTCCTACAGCACATCTTTCAGAAAAGCTTCCGATCTTGATTAAAATTTGTCAGTTATGAAGAATCCATCATAACCCTTTGTAAATTGTGCAAAAGGGTAATTACTTTCACTCTTAAAAATGTAACTTTTATTTCTAGTCTGAAGTTGTCTATCTTTAAATTCCAGCCATTGGATCATGTTATACATTTTTCAGCTAGATTGAAGAACCTCATTGTGAAATATTTGTTGCCTGTATGAGTACGTGTGGACTGTTATCAAGCCATACTTTAATCCTCGCTTTGTTAAACTAAATAAATTGTACACCTATTGGGCTTCCTCCAAGACCTCTTCCATTCATTTCCCAAGAACTCAACTCTCCTGCAGTCTCTTCATGCAAGTTTCTTTATTTGGCATACAGCAAAGCTAGGCTGAGTTGATCAGACTCAAACCTAAGGGTTTAGCGTAAGGTATGCCACACTTCTAAAGTTACACAGAAAACCTTTTCTTTTATATGCATTTACATATTATATCAAATTAACGATACATTGCATCATACATTTTGCAAATAGTTTGGTTTCTTTGTAAGAACTAATCCCTGGCATGCTCTGTCCACACACTGTCCATCAATGACTTTTTTTTTTTTTAAACATTATTTTACATTCCAGGCTTATCTCTTCCATTGTTTATGGTTTCCTGAGTGTTCCCCCTTATCTTAACTAGTACATTCTCTCTTTGCTTACATTTACCTATCTTAGTTAGCAGAGACATTTTGCTTCCACTCTGCTGATCCATTTATTTCCCTAATCGTGTCTCCCAAGAAATGAGGCCTCACCCATGTCTAATAACTCATGTCAAGCAAGCCCTACAGATCCTTGAGTCTATCACTGTAATGCATGTTTTCTAATCCTTTAATTAGTCTGCTGGCTCTTCTCTGAACCCTCTCCAATTTATCAACACCTTTGTTGAATTGTGGGCACCAGACTACGCACACTCTCCCGGCAGGGGTGATACTAGTGCGAAATGCAGAGGTGAAAAAAAAACCTGTCTCTAATCTGAAAAAGATTCTCATAAGAATAGAGTCCCCCATCCTGGCCTACACTCTTTGTCCTTAGATGTATCCATTTACATTAAGCTGTATTTAAAAAAAAAAAAAAGGTTTGTTTGAACTTTAGTTTATCAAACAATCCAGATCGATCTGTCTCTACAACCTGTCCTCTTCATTATTTATCACTCCCTCTATTTGTGTGCCATCTGCAAACTTTATAAGTGATTATGTTGTGCTTTCTTCCAGGTCATTGAAAACAGTGTTAAACAGCACAAGGCCAAGAACTGAACCCTGAGGGAACCCGCTAGTAATACCCTACATTTGATGGTGATTCTCAGTTTACAGTTACATTTTGAGATCTGTCGGTTATCACATTTTTAATCCAATTTATGTGTGCCATGTTAATTTTGTACCTTTCTAGTTTTTTAATCAAAATGTCAAATGGTACCAAGTCACATGTCTTACAAAGGCATATTACTTCAATACCATTACCTTTATCAACAAAACTTGTAATAGCCCATTTCATCAGGTTAATTTAACAGGATCTATTTCCCATAAATCCATGTAGATTGGTATTAATTGTATTACCGTCTTAATTCTTTATGACTCAAGTCTGGTATTGCCCCTCCATTATCTTGTCAGGATTGATGTCAGAGTGACAGGCCTACAATTACCTGGGTCATCCCCTTTACCCTTTTCAAACATTGGCACATTAGCTTTTTTCTAGTCTTCTGGAACTTCCCCACTGTTTCAAGAATTACTGAAAAAAAATCAACAATGCCCATGAGCACCTCAGCCAGGTTTTTTAAAACTCTTATACGCAAGTTATCCAGACTTGCTGGTTTTAAAATGTCTATCATAGTTGCTTCTGTTTAACATTCTCCTGTGCTATTCTAGGCTCAATGGCAAAAGAGAAAAATATTTTTATCCCATTACTTCTGGCTTTTGTATCATGTATTACAATTTTTGTCTTTAGTCCTGTATGTGACAACATACAATTTTCATAACATTGCCCCTGTAAGGTGGGTCTACAAAAATGTTCCAACGCTGCAGGAAAATGTTATAAGCAACATTAAAATTTTCACTGTGAACACAATAAAATGGCTATTTAATACAAAGTTGTAGGTAGCAAGGAAAAATAGTTTTACAATTTATAAGCATTTCACTTTCAATACTTACTTTACTGTAGATAGTACTTACAAGGCATATTCTGCTAGAGGTAACTGAAAGACATCAAATACTTCTTTGTTCTTCATCAGGAAGACTGAACGCAAGTAGGATACAAAACACTGAAAAGAGAAGAAAAGTGTTTTAAAACAGACATGAAAAATGTTCTCATTCAATTAATTGTATATTAATGTTGATGCTTATGTCTAACCGGAAAAAAAAGATTCGAATTTTAATACTGGTCACATCTAGGGATTTATGTATTCACGTCGTTTCAACAAAAAGACAACTATGATAAACTGATCTAGCCTTAATAGTTTAGTATTTTAGAGCAGTGTACTGTAATTGGTTCGTTTTGCCAATAATGTGTAGTTTTAGCTTTGGTAGAAAATACTCAAGAGAGCAGCTAGAAAGAAAAGACTATTTCACGTGTTACTCAAGAGCTGGGAGGAAAAGAAATAGTTACTGGGCTAGAATATCTCTAGCATAAAGAGTTGCACACCAATGCACAGTAATTTGATGAGATTTTTTTTGTATTTCTCTTCATCTTTCCTAATGTATTAAATTTTAGTCTTTCCACTTGTTTCATATTGCTTCCCATGCGCCACCTTATTGAGTGTGACACATCTCTCAATGGCCAAAATAACCTCTCCTTTAATTCTTAAAATTTAAGTTCTTTCCTCCATCCTTGGAAATCATTTTCAACTCACAAAGTTTATTTTATAGCAGTTTTCCTTTCCCCCTGCAAAGGGGTGGGGGGAGGGATGACAGAGTGGGGTTACAGACAGATAGTAAGGGACTCATGCCAGGAGACAGTGATAGAAGGAGGCAAGCAATAGAATCTGCAACCAATAAAAAACCTAGGATTCCCAAGTCTTGACATTCTTCTGTCTAGCAAACAGTGAGTTTTCTCCTCCTCCTCTAGTGACATATCCACACAGAAGATCATTACTACTGCTAATAATAGTTACTCCTTTAGTTCAAGCAGTAGGTGTTATTTCTGTGGATCTAAAGATTTCAGACCCTTCTTATGAGCCACATATAGGTCAATATGGCTCCACATGACAGACATTTGTATGTCAGTCTGCTTTTTCTGAGGACTTAGGTTCGATTTAAGGGCATCTCACTCTTTCGACACAACGCGATAACCTCTGAATACCACACCCAATCAATGGGTATTGTAGAGAACAGGGGACATTGGTGTAAGAGGGTAGACAGAGGACACAGCACAGGGTGGGGAGGACTGAGAAACTAAGCCCCTGACATGCAGAGGGAAGCACACAGACTCTGATATAGGAAAAACGAAGAGCCCAATGGGAGGCAGAGGGATGCGAGCAGCCTCAGGAGTAGCCAGTGCACAACAGAAGCAACAAAATGAGTGGCTGAAACTGCAGGCTCTAACCAAATGCCCAAGGTTCATTTTGTCACCATTTCACTTTTCAGATTTTAACCAAATCAATGAGTTCTACCCTTTGAAGGCTAGAATGTTCTCTGACATTTGTAACGAACTGCATTCAGCATTCAAAGGTTATCAAATTGCAGCCAGAAGTGCCACCAAGCTGAGTCTAAGGGCCACAAAAGTTCAGACAATTAAAACCACAGCAACTCCTAGAGGCCCCAACTGAGATAAATCACTATGGAACAACGCACTACAGATCCACAGAGTATATGCCCCAAGGATAAACAGATAAGTAACCACGAGGGTGAATTAAAATGTCATCCCAATTTTACAAGATGGGAGCTAAGGCACAGAAAGATTAAGTGACTTCCCCCAAGCTATTACATGAAGTATGCTGCAGCACCAGAAACTAAAGTCAGCTCTGATTTCAATGCCTTAAGCACAAACCTATCATTCCTCTCAAGGATGCATTTTACTCCCTCGCTTGCTCACACGCGCACATACGCACACACTGCTGTGATCATTTTAAAATTAAAAGTGATTCGTCTTAGATTTCGAAGCCCACCTGCACCCACACTTGACAGTCAAAAGGGAAAAAGAACACAAGGCAGCCTGAAACTTAAAATTAGCTGCTCCTGTTGTTTTAGCAGGAAAGAGTAAATAATGTTGCCTACATTTCCATTTTTTTGGCATTGCTTTTAGTCACAAGGGCTACGTCTACACTTGCTAAAATTAGTTCGAATTAGTTAGTTCGAACTAACTAATTCGAACTAATTTTAGTTAGTTCTAATTAGCTTAATTCGAACTAGCATGGCCACACTAGAACGTTAGTTCGAACTAAGCAAGCACTTGCTTAGTTCGAAATAGCGATCCCCATTCATTTCAATGGCCAGTTAATTCGAACTAAGAAATTAGTTCGAATTAACATGGCCACATTGGTTAATTCGAACTAGTTAATTCGAATTTACTCTTAGTTCGAATACCCTATTCAAATTTATTAGTTCAAATTAAGGAAACCCTTAATTCGAACTAACTAAAGCCTAGTGTAGCCATGGCTTTAGTTAGTTCGAATTAAGCCTCCTTAATTCGAACTAACTTGCCAGTGTAGACATAGCCCAGGATATTACTGGATGAATTCAAAGTTTTTACACTTACGGTGAATTAGCATTGAGTGTCAATGCTGGATTATAATAATATTTCTATTATAGCAGCATCTACCATCCCCAAATCAGGTTTGGGGTTATACAATTTTGATTTAGTTATATCCTTCTCACATTGTAGTTTTCAATATACAAAACAAAAAAAGCACATAATTTTATATGTGCATTTGTCTGCTATAACAAATTGAAGCAATAAAGCTTAATTTAATTTGAAGTTCTAATGGGCTACACTGTTATAACGTCTTGCCAGTCCTTCCAAGGACTGATGAGAAAGCGATGGAGGTACATCATTTCAATATCTAAGCCTCTAATATCAAATGAGAGGAAGCAATGAATGTACTTGCCTTACGTTTTCTTTCAAGAATCATTAATTCACCACTCTCAGAGGGGCTGATATGTACCATGCTCCAAAATTAACCTTCCATTTGCAACAAGGAGCTGCAAAGCCTGAATAATTTTTGAAGATTCCCTTCCTTGCCCCTCAGGCCCACCTCACCTCCCTCCAAATGAACTATCAATTCCTTAAAACATCCCAATGACCAACACATTATTTGCATTCTAATATGAAGGTTTTTTCAAGTAATGCCTTAATCTGAATCTGATTAGTTGTCATCTAATCTATACTAAAAGCTTCTTCGCCAATCAGAACATTCTTCGAATCTTTTAAAAATGTCTCCCTAATAGAATTTTTAAACTCACCCTCCATGATGAGAAGTTCAACTCTTGGAACCCACATATCTTCAATAGGGAGACAATAACCACCATTAACACAGTGGACTCACCTGGGTATACACATCACGCTGCCTGCCTGGTTCATTCTGGCATATAGACAGTTAATTTAATTCTTGTTAGTTTCAGCCATCTGCCTAATCAAAGAAAACAGGCCAGACAGAGCCACCCATGACCCTGTTAAAACCAGTACTCTAGGTGTGATTCCGAGGTGCAGATAAAAATAAAAGAAGCAGTTAGAAGCAAAAAGGCATCCTTAAAAAGCAGCAGTTAAAGCCTATAGAGGAAAACGGAAAGGAGCATAAACTCTGGCAAGTGAAGTGTAACAATATAATTGGGATGGCCAAAATAAAAAATGTGAACAGCTACCTAAAGACTCAAAAAGTAACATTAAAAAAATTCTTTTAAGTACATCAGAAGCAGGAAGCCTGCTGAACAACTTAACGATCAAGATGCTAAAGGAGCACTCAAGGAAGATAAGCCTATTGCAGAGAAACGAAATGAACTCTTTGCATCAACCTTCATGGCCGCGGATGTGAGGGAGATTCCAAACCTGAACCATTCTTATTAGGTCACAAATCTGAGGAACTGTTCCAGATTGAAGAAACAGAGGTTCTGGAACAAATTGATAAATTAAATAGAAATAAGTCAACAGGACCTAATGCTATCCAACCAAGAGTTCTGAAAGGAATTCAAATGTAAAATTGCAAAACTACTAACTGTCGTATGTAACCTTTCATTTAAATCAGCTCCTGTACCAGATTACTGGAGGATAGCAAATGTGATGCCAACTTTTAAAAAAGGCTTCAGAGGTGATCTTGTTAATTATAGGCCAGTAATCCTAACTTTAATACCAGACAAATTGGTTGAAACTATAGTAAAGAACAGAATTATCAGACACATGATAACATGATTTGTTGGGGAAGAGTCAACATGGTCTTTGTAAAAGGAAATCATGCCTCCCCAATCTACTAGAATTCTCTGAGGGGCTCAACAAGCACACTGACAAGCGTGATCCTGTGGATACAGTGTATTTAGATTGTTAGAAAACCTTTGACAAGGTCCCTCACTAAATGCTCTTAAACGAAGTAAGCAGTCATGGGATAAGAGGGAAGGTCCTCTCCTGTCCCAGTATCTGGTTAAAAGATAGGAAACAAAGATAGGAATAAATAGCTTTTAGAATGGAAAGAGGTAAATAGTATCGTCCCCAAGAGTCTGTACTGGAACAAGTACTGTTCGACATTCATAAATTATCTGGAAATGGGGGGTAAATAGTGAGATGGCAAAATTTGCAGATGATATAAAATTACTCAAGATAGTCAAGTCCAAAGCAGACCACAAAGACTTACAAAGGGATCTTACAAAAGTGGGTGACTGGGCAACAAAATGGCAGATTAAATTCAGTGTTTATCAAGCTTCCCTCTTATCCCATGACTGCTTACTTTGTTTAAGAGCATTTAGTGAGGGACCTTGTCAAAGGTTTTCTAACAATCTAAGTTCACTGTATCCACAGTGCAAAGTAATGTGCATTGGAAAACATACTCCCAACTATATGTACATGAAATGATGGGGTCTAATTAGTTATTAACCCTCAAGAATGATCTTGGAGTAATTGGGGATATTTATGTAAAAACTTCTACTCAATGTACAGTGGTAGTCAAAAAAGCTAAAAATTTTAGGAATCATAAGGCAGAAAATATCATACCACTGCTTTATAAATCCATGGTATGTCCATATCTTGAAACACTGCATGCAGAACTAATTTCCTCATTTCAAAAAAAGGTATCTCAGAATTGGAAAAGATACAGAAAAGGACAACAAAAATGATTAGGGTTATGAAACAGCTTCCATACAAGGAGAGACTAATAGGACTAGGACTTTTCATCTTGGAAAAGAAATGCCATTGGGGGGGGGGGGGTATTATTTACCCCTTCTCATAAGAACTAGGGATAACCAAATGAAATTAATAGGTAGCAGGTTTAAAACGAACAAAAGGAAATATTTCTTCAGACTACACATAGTTAACCTACGGAACTCCTTGCCAAAGGATATTGTGAAGGCCAAGACTGTAATGGGCTTAAAAAAAGACCTAAGTAAGTTCATGAAGGATGAGTCCATCAATTGCTATAGCCAGATGGCCAGGGACAGATATTTGCCATACGGTGGGAATGGGCAATGGGATGCATCACTTGATGATCACCTTAGCCACTGTCAGAAGACAAGATACTGGGCTAGATGGACCATTAGTCTGACCTAGTATGGTTGTTCTTATACAACGTTCTTTAAAGGGTAGGAACAACTAGGCTCATGCACACACACACACCCTCTATAACGAAGAGCCCATGCCTGATGCATCCTTTTTCCATACTTTATTTTTATATACTGACCCCATAGACACCTTCACCAGTAAGAGAGCATATTTTGATTTTATATTTATATTATACGTGGTTATAAAAAATTGTAATAAAAATTGGATTTTCAGGGTAGGTTTAACTTTGGGCCCAACAGCCTGAAAGAAGTCTTTGATTGCTCTTGTTACACTGCTATTCTGAAATTTTAGGACTATTTCACCTCACCAAATTTAAAATATTTCCCCCATTTTTAAAGAACACATTTTACATAGTCAGTTCAGAAGTAGTAAGTAAAAGAAAAAAAGGTTTGTTAATTTGCTATAAATTGTTAGTTTGCTATGGGTGACTTGCCCAGCTCACAAAGAAACTGTGGTAGAAGCAGGAATAAAATTGAATTCCCCAGAGTAACAATCAAGTGCCTTAGCCATGAGACCATTCTCTTCCTGCAGTTCCCTGCCTCGTTCACCACACATCTTCCAACATGTGCAAAAAATGAGGCAGCGGTCCTGCCAACCACGGTTTCCTTCACTACATAACCTGAGCCATACCTAGAGCAGGTCCATTCTATGGAAAAAATAACAAGCTAATAAAATAAAAGTTTGTTATAATGCATATGTACAAAGGAGTTAAATTAAGGTTTCTGGGACAGTCATAGTTCTGGCATTTCCTAACTCTGAGTTCCTGGCTTTGCAGTCTTAATATTTAACGGGTTTGGGGGGTTTTGGTGTGCATGTGTAACATATAAAGTAAAACAGAGATTTTAGTGGGCTCTCATCTATGATTCATCAGATTTTGGTGGGAAGGGAAATGGAGGTGAAGTAAGTAGAAGGGGTGTAAGACAAATTACTTCCTCCAATGGCCTTACCCTGACTATTAGGTTCCTGCCCCAACCCTTGCTTATAATTAATACCCTTCCCCCAAACTCACTAAGATCTTGGCTAAACTTCCAGGAACTTCTCCCACCCTCCATCAACACAGCTAGGCAGCTTCACTCCACTGCCTTCCTCCCGTCTCCCTGGGCAAGACAGAGCAGCAATTTTAAATGAGTTTATTTGCCCGTGGATTTAAATTGCGATTAAATTTAAAACCCTTTACTTAATTCAATTATGCATGTAGAGAATGAGGGAGTCACACACAGCATTTTTTAATCAATACCATAGGCCTCACAGGTTACCAGTGATATCAATCAGCCTGAATGCCATGGGTTAAATCAAAGGAGGCTGAAAGGGGGAAACCCACAGAAACGAAACAACAGTAAAGTTCAGCTCCTTTTGGAAACAAGTGGGGTATGTATCAATTGGGAATACCCCATGTGGTTCAATCCAGGCTAAAAGGTTTTTTCTTCCCAAAGCTGTGCCTAGAATCAAAAGGAATCTTAAATCTCAACATGCTAGAAGGGGGAGTGAGTAGTGAGTGGCTACCCAGGAAAAGCTGATGGTGACAGACAGACAAGGAACCTCTTGAAGGAGGACAACTGCTTTTGGCTGCCAGAGATGGAGTTAGCTGGGCTGAGGGAATTTGCCAAAACTGGCAAGGAACTTTTAAAATGTAAGACAGAGTCATGTGTGTGGGACTTTTATTATTTTACTCTTTGCTCTATGTGCTTTGTACCTTTGAAGAATAAATAGATTATGCTTTGCTTTGAAGATGCTCTTTCTGTGTCACTACGAACTTGTACTATCTCAGGCTCCTGAAGCCAAACTCTTAAAGGTGCCAAAACAGAGGTGGGCCTATGTCATTAACACAGTTGGGGGGGAAGCCCAGAAACCCCATATAAGCATGGTTGAAGTGCATGGTTTTTTCCAGAACGAAGTGCAGGATACCAGGCCTGTCTGCCAAGGCATCCAGTGGCCCTAAGGGAGACAGAGTCAATTCTCTACTCCACCACAATCAATCTGTTCAACCCTGGCCATGCCACAGTCTCTCCATACCTCATTCCCTCCCCTCCCCCCCGGTAAAGCAGTGACTCGGAGAACTGTGAGGTTAAACACATAAAAACTGTAAGACGTTCAGATGCTCTGGTGATGGGGGTCACTCAGATGGTCAAAGACTCTGGTCACATTGCAGCAATGACACACTGAAGGCATGGAGGCCCCGAACAGCCACAAGGTGCAACAATGAAAAAAACCTGATCAAAAAACATGGACATTCGAGTTATAAAGTTACTTCTATATTTTTCACAATTATAGTGATTTGAAGACTAAGTTTTCTGGGCAAATCATTTCAGTTCAGCAATCAGATTTGCCAGTTTTCAGCAAGGTCTTTTTTTGACTCTGATAACCAATTAGCATTTTTAACATGCTCTCTAGCTCTTGGAAGAAAAGCCATAGCAGGGAGAACTAGCAGTAAGCCTATGGTCCTTCAGTCAAAATAATTGTCAGTTAATTAAAGAAGAATGAATGTAATCCCATCTCCACTGTGGAAAAAAGGACGACAAAGAGGAGATTAAGATACTTGCCAGAACTCCTAAAACAAGATCATTATTTCCCCGTGGTATCTAATTTTTCATATTTAGAAATTATCACATTTAGCCGTTCAAAACTCATTTGCCTTAGCAAACGTTGGCAAGTCAGTTTGTAACAAACATGACCTCGCAGGACTGCATTATTGATAACTCACCCTTTGAGCTCTCTCCTTTAACTCTTGATCTTGAGCTAAAAAAGCCTGCATCTTCTTTTGGACATCTACAAGCTTTTCAGGGTTGATTCTAATAAAAGCAAAACCAAAAACTTTTTTTTACCCTCAGAAAATGTATCAAGAAGTCCATAGTAAGTTCAAAGGAGTACTTTTTCATCCCCGCTGTATTATTTTAACATACTTAAAACTATTGCTACTGTGAACAAGGTTTGACTGAAATCATAGAGACTACTCATCACATGAAAAATGCAGGCAAGGAAAACAGGAACTCAGACCCTTGATCCAGAGAACAGTTTGTGCTGAGAGGGAAAGTCTTGTTTGTTTGTTTTTTTAAAGAAAGCCCAAATTAACATTAAAACGAATGTAGAGAATGAACTCAAAAGGGAAAAGGAAGTGTAATGAACTGTACTTAAACTTTATAACAAGATAGTACCTCTTCAGAAGAAGATCTTATAGCATTTTTCAAAGCTTACATAAAAGCCCCATGCCTCTGAGAGGTACTAGTAGTAAAGTATTTTACTATTATATCCATTTTACAGATGGATAAAACTAAAGGTTATGAGAATAAGTGATTTAAAAGTACCCCAAGATCTGGACTCAATGAGATAGGTATAATGGAGACTGCTGTGACCTAACGAAGAGCGGGTCAGCCACCTAGTGAACTGCTTTGCTTCTTTGTTTTTGCCTTCTTTCTGCTTTGCTTTTTCTGTTTTCATTCATGCTATTTATAGACTCCGAATTGCATTCCTTTTCTATCTACCTTTATTCCTGCTGCCTGCTAGTCCCAGGCATCTGCTCCTTCTAGGCTTCTGAATAGTGTAATCTTTTGTTCAAATGGTCTTTTGACAAACGTCACTATTTAATTCAAGAAGTTCTAGAGACAAATGATGTTACTGTATGCCAGTGGTTCCCAACCCGTGGCCCATGAACCAAAAGTTGCCTGTGGGGTCTTTCAAAGTCACCCGCTGCTCCACTCCCGCTGGGTGCAGAAGGGAGCTGCTGCCTACAGACACAGGCAAGCATGTTCCCCTCCCCCTGGCTGTAGCAAAGAGCATGACAAATTGGTCCATCTGGGTCCCTAGGCTCTTGGGTCACTGCTGGAGCCAGAGATGGGAGAGTAGCGAGGATGCAGCTTCCTCACTGAACTCCTTCTGTCTGGCTGCTGCGTGGGTGAAGGGAGGAAACAGCTGATGGCAGAGACTGGTGACCCTTCAGGGTTGTAAAAATGATATCTGTGGCGCTCATGCAAAAAAAGTTGGGAACCAATTCTGCATGCCAGTTTAAACCAGGGCTTGACAAACTCAAAGAGCCAGGTTGCCATGGCACCTGGAGTTTGTAGCCTGGCAACTAGCTCTACTAAATGCAAAATGCAGCAGAGAAGCGCCCTCTGCTGACCAAAAATAAAACTGCCAGCACCAACAAGGAGAATTTTTTTGAGCCTTGGTTTATATTGTACAATAAATGATAGCAGGCTCCTTGGAGCAGAGACTATCAAAAACCAGACAGACATTGTTGCAATACCTTACTTTTCTTATTTGAGACTAAAGATCATTTTAATTTACAAGCACGTCTGAGCTTTATTCAGTCATCATTTCAATTTCCATACTTTGTCAGTACTGGGGAGAAGAAAGCTGCAGTGTACCCAAAAGCTATTTGCAAGTTATACAGACACCAGCTCATTGTAATTTTAGACAAAAAGACTAAAGCTTCAAGCAGCCATAAATACTAACTGGGTTTGTATATGTAAAGGTATCAAGAGAAGTCATTAAAAGGAAAATGAGGTGCACTGAATCATTCACAGAAATCAAATTAAAGACATGAGGAAAGGAATTTCTCCTTTTTTTTATCCAACTACAGGTAAAACAGGTCGTTTAATGGTATCTTAATAACACATAATTGTCACAGAATCATCACAGGGGTTGACTTAATTTTTCAGATCAGATTCTCCAATGAGTACCAGCAGAAATTGTTTGGTACTCGGCTATCAGATGTCACATTTGCACCCCCTCACGCTGCCCCCCCTCCCGAGGGCAGGAGGAGTTCCAGCCCCACCCCCTACCTGCGCTGGAGAAGGTGGGGTCTATCTGCAGCGTGAGGCTGGGGGGATGCAAATTTTGCCCCTTCTCCCCCCGCACTTCCCCAGCGTGTGGCAGCTGCTGGTCCCCTGCAGCAGCCCTGCACCCCAGCTCCGGCTTGGACAGGGCAGTCTCATCACCACCCAGTGCCAAGGGGTCACTCAGCATCTCTTACAGTGGCTCTGGGTTGGGTTTAAATACCTTCTTCAGCCTTGAACACAGACAAGCCTCAGGGTTTACTGAGCACAGGGGGTACAAGCCCAGAGTGTCCAAGCCAGTGCCCCAAATCCCAAGCCAGCAACGCAGGCACAAAGAGGTGTGCTAGCTCTTTTAAGTCTCCTGCTCTGCAGCATGTAGCTGAGGCACGTAGAACAAAGCAAGAGAAGAGGAGGGAAAGTTAAATTCCTCCTCTCAGGTAGGCGGCAGGGGGCAGTGGCTGCCCCAGGTCAGGGCCTTCAGTGGCTGACCCCAACCCAGGTGAGCAGGTGTGGGGAGGCTGGTCACAGCACCTGGCTCTGGCTAGGGACCGGCAGGGCCAAAGGCAGGAGCTGACCCAGGGCCTCCAGGCAGCAGCAGGAGTCCAGATCCAGCCTGGGAGCTGGGGCTGGCTGCGGAGGCTGGATCCGGCCCAAAGGCAACAGGGGCCAATGGCGGCAGCAGGAACCGGTGGCCGGATCCAGCCTGGAAGCTGGGCCACTGGCAGAAGGGGCTGGGAGCATGGCAGGGGAGCGTGCCTTCAGGCAAGGGGCAGGGTGGGTGAGCCTGGAGCAGTGCAGGGTACGCTGGTACACATGTGAGCCTTTGGGGGAAGTTTTCAGTCTGCTTTTCGAAAGGTTAGGTGCTCATGAGTACCTGAGTACCACTTATATTAATCCCTCATCATATACTATCTCTTTAAAAGAGGACTGAAATCACTGACTGAGCTTTGGTAACTTACTTAATTTCATTGATAGGTACTTTTCTTTGCACCAGCTGCTGAACCATGCCTTTTTCTTCTGAGGGAAGCAATACTAGCAAAGCTTCACCACCTTCTTTGTACCTGATCAAAACAAAAAGAAAAGCAAGGGTCTTTGATTACAGGTTTATTATTAAAAAACCCTATACAAAAGTCACTGGTTATTTATAACATTCATTCACAACTGCTGGAAAGGCCTAAAAGACTAGAAACCTACTGAAGTCTCCATGGGGAATATAGGCAACACCTGGCAAAGTCATGTGTACACTGCTCTTTGTTTTAGTATATATGTTTTCTCTGTACTTCTGTCTGAAATAAAAGTACTATGCTTTGTGAAAGACGGCTGGTCGCTAGTAAATGCTATATCATACCCCTAGGAGATAGCAGAATTGCAAGCCCTGGACTGAAGTCAGACCTGCTGAGATTAGGACAGTGAGTTGAAAGGGAAATCCAAGAACCTTACATCTCTTGTCTGAAGAGAAAAGGACACAGCTCCCAGCCCACAGAGAGGTGATGGCTGAAGGTTTGAGACTTAAAGGGACATCTTTGAGGAGACCACAGTGGGGACAGAAATACAGTTAACCCCAGAATAGCGACATACGACCGCAACACAATCTCACGTTGTGTGTGCTCCAAATGTATCTCATCCTCACTGAAAGAGACTAGTAGGTGGGGAATGATTAAGAACCTTGTTCTATCTTGTTTCCAATTAGGAGTTTTAATTTGCTCTTTCAAAAAGGGCTATTTATACAATTAATCAAGGCATCATTGAAAGAAAAGCCTAACAGCAATGAACTAAAAGACATTGGATGCCAAACAATAAAAGCAAACAGACTGATTATCAGTTTGAAAACTGGGTCTAAAATTCTCTTCAGTGTATTTAATAGTTGTTTTGGATGCAGTCAATTTGGTAATTACTCAGCTTTATGTTTGGCAGAAAGCTCAGAACTCCTACACTTCATTCTTAATACCTCCTGCTTGTTGGCTGCCCCCTTGGGGTAAACTTATCTTGCTTCCTACCTTATAGCTAATTGGAGGGATGAGGACAGGAAGAAAAAGAAATAACTATCAGTGTTAGGAAAGGTCTTCACTGATGGCGGCAAATTCGCTTCCATCAAATCAAACTTGCTGATTGACTGAGTGGGTCTGTAAAAACTCACCAGTCAATCAAGAAGTCGATCCCTGAAGATCACACACTCAAGTGGAGTAGTGCTGAGTTGAAGGACGGGCATTTCCCTTCGACTCAGTGCAGCGGACACACCGCAGTAAGCAGGCATTAGGCAGTTGAACGGAAATACACAAGTTATTTTAAGTAATCTGCTAATCTCCCTTCAACTGCCGCTTAAAAAGGCTTTCTCTGTAGAGCAGAGCTTAATGAACATGACTGTGCTTACAAATCCCACTAAAGGAAACAGTAATAAACTAGTGTTTATTATCCAAACCCACCTTCACTGAAACAAATAGTAGACATTTATTCGAGTGAGAGAGACAAGTTTAGAGACTGAACAGCAGCAAGGATGTAGATTACTGGGAAAATCCCTGTGTAATATCCTCTATTAAATATACATTGCAATCCAGTTACACTGCTGGGGTACTGTCACAGGCTGCCTGGTCTAAGGCAAGCCAGGTTTGGCCTTGTCTGTCACTTAGCCCCCAGCAGATATGGTAACTTAAGAGAAAGAGCTTGGAAAACTTCAACAATACGATATGGAGTGGGCCCTAATTAATTCTAATCTAGAAGCAGTTCTGGTAGTTGAGAATCTTCTTGTTTCCATCCAGATATATGACCATTTTAGAGTCAAAAAGTGGTGGTGGCTAGGGTGATAAAGGGCTCCAGGAAAATTTTTAATAGGCTAGCATTTAATATGTTGCCAAGTGGGTATGAATGGACATCCTCAGACTCACTAAAAGAACATCACATGAAAACATGAGATGGGATCTGAAGGACCCACATTTCTCAGAAGCACATACAATATTTTACAAAAAGCTGCATCCCAAAATGGTTTAAAAACTTGAATACCCAAAAGTGGACAGTATTGTAAGTGACACAAATAGTAATAACTATAGTTAAGCTTGGGCAATGCTTTCCTCCGTAACATCCTTCTTTCAATTGCTTATAGCTGTGTCAAACTTCGTTTGGACAGATTTTTCTATGCTGGGTGTCTGCTTTGTGCTGAAAATTTGGACAAAGATTTCAGCAAAAATAGATCAGAATGAGAGGGGGGAAATAAGCTATTTTTCCCATTGTAAATTCTTACAACAGGTTCACTGAGAAGCTCTGGTCCCCTGATCTTTTCAAGCAGAGAATTTACATTTTTCAAATGGCAGCCCTCTTGCAAGTGATGGTCCATTTGCACGCCCTGTGAAAATTCATCCAAATTTGGCCAAATTATGACCCGCTGGAAATTTGTTTCCACATGCTCAGTAGACACTTGCTAGAGTTTGGCAACTAAATTCTCATAAGATTCAGCCTAATAGTACAGATAACCCAGCCCAGGACCAATGTTCCCTCTAAGGTTTGGCGGCTTGTGTGCAAAATTTTCAAGCCATGTGCAAAACTTTTTCTGAATAAAATTTTTGTGTAAACTCACACGACAGAAATTATAGGCATTAATTGAAGTTAAAGTAATTGTAAATATAATTAATTAATTGTGTTTAATTGAATTTGAATGAATTTTGAATTGAAATTTAATTTTTAGAAAGGTTTTTATTTAAAATTAATTTTAAAAGTTTTTTTTTTAAAAGGAAGGAAGGAAGGAAGGAAGGAAGGAAGGAAGGAAGGAAGAGAAGAGAAGAGAAAAAAGGAAGAGAAAGAAGAAAGAGGAAGGAAAGAAAAAGGAAGACAAAGAAGGAAAAAAGAGAAAGAAAGGAAGAGGAAGAAAGAAAAAGAAGGAAGGCAAAGAAGAGAAAGAAGAAAAGAAAGGAAGGGAGAAAGAAAAGAGAAGGAAGGAAGAGAAAGGAGGAAGAAAAAGAAGAAAAGAAAGAAAAGTAGGAAGAGAAAGAAGAAAGAGGAAGGAAAGAAGAGAAGGAACAGAAAGGAAGGAAGCAAAGAAGAGGAAAGAAAAAGAAGGAAGAGAAGAAAGAGGAAGGAAAGAAAAGAGAAAGAAAAAAGAAGGAAAGAAAAAGGAAGACAAATAAGGAAAAAAGAAAAAGAAGGAAGAGAAAGAGAGAAGCCAAGGCCGCTGGCGGGGGAGGACCCTACCGCAGCCCTGGGAAGCCGCCGGTGGGGCGGAGCAGACCCCAGCCCTGGAGGCTGATCCCGGCCCCATGCTGGGAGGCCGAGGCCGTCGGATGAGCCCAGCCCCAGCCCTGGGCCGGGAAGTCGAGGCGGTTGGCGGGTGGGAGCCCGGGAGCCCACCGCGGATGCAGCCATCCCGCTGCCTTGGCCGTGTGGGGCAGGCAGGCAGGCCTGCGCACCTGAGCTGAGCCTGCCTGTCCCACCCTGGGGGCAGGGAGGGCCAGCCCAGAGGCCGGGCTCAAGTCGGGTCTGCCGCGGCAAAGCCACAGCCCCAGGGGTCTGGAGGGAGCAGCGGGGGCTGCCGGGCTGCACGGGGGTCCTTCAGTGCTGCGCGGGGGATGTGACGGCCGCTGCGCGGCCACGCACCCACGCAGCTTAGAGGGAACACTGCCCAGGACTACAGGGGCTGAGAATTTTCCATGTAAAGGCTCCTCCCAGCCACCACAGCCTGCTGCAGCATCGGATACAGAACTGAGGTGGGAGATGTTCTGGTGCTCTGAATGTGCCTCCCACTGGCATCTAAGCAGCAAGCGGGGGCGGGCACAAGTAGCTTGATTGGAATGCAGAAGGATGAGGAACAGAACATGATGGAATAAGACTGACAGCTGAAATAGGGGGGGAGGCCTCCAAAGCAGAAGAGGTGGCAAACAAGATGTCCCAGGAAACTACAGGCTAGTTAGCATCCCACTGATCGCAGACTAAAAACAAGAAAGATCAACTTGGGATGGAATCAGTGAAGACTCAGAGAATAGCAGCACAATTAATGCTAATCAACATGTTTATGGAAAATGGATCTTGTCAGACAAACATAATATCCTTTCTGATGAGATTATAAATTGGGTTTGAAATAGTAACTATTGACATAATAAATGTAGACATCTGTGAGGTAGCTGACTTCATCCCACATGGCATTCTGATACAAAAATCAGCACTATACAAAATCAATGCAGGCCATACATATTAAATGGATTAAAATCAGTTAACTGAAAGATCTCAAAACAGTTTTAAATTGGGAGCCATCCAATGTTCGGCGTTTCTATGGGGTCTGCAGTGATCTGTTCTTGGCTCAACACTTATTCAATATCTGGAAGAAAACTGAAAATCATTGCTGATAAAGGTTGCCAATGACAAAAACGATGGGGACAGATGATTTATGCACTGACCAAGATTGCTTGGTAACATGGGGACATTTGAACAACAGCCAAATGCAAGATTATACATCTATGAACAAAGAATAAAAGTCACTCTTATAAGATGAGGGACTCTATTCTAGACCAGCACTTCTTAACTGCTGTGTTATGACACAGAAGTGTGTTGCAGCACAGCGGTTGTGTATGTCAGCACAATGAGCCCACTGCTGAAATCCCCCCCACTGCAGAAAAAAAAACTCTCACAGGGTCTTTGGGCGGTGAGGTGAGCTGTGATGGCATGGTGCTGCCCCTTTAAGAGCGGCACCAAATGTCTTCGTGGCAGCCCGCTTTTGCAGTGGCAGGGCCTGCTCACTAAACCTGCCACCACTGAAAGCATCTGTGTGGCTGCTTTTTGTGGCTGCGGGGGCTGCTTCTCAAGCGTGCCACTGCTGAAAATACCCATGGAGGCAGGTTTTTTCAGTGTCAATGGCTATGTTCATTTGAGCCACCATTGAAAGTGCTGGCAGTGGGGTGAGCCTCGGGGGTGGAGGGGAGCCTCAGTGGCGGCAGTCTGTCCGGAAGAGGAGAAGGGGGAATCCTTCTGTCATGCATGACTGGGAGGGTCCCAACTGTGTTGTGACAATAAAAGGATTGAGAAGCCCTGTTCGACACAACAGCAGCTCTGAAAAGGACATGTATATCATGGCTAATTTCAAAGCTATGGCTCAAGTTCAGCTATTTATCCACCAACTGAACATGAGCTCCCAGTGCATGTTGTGGCTAAGAAGGAAAATATGATCCCTGGATCATAATCAAAGGACCATCAAGTAGAAGTAGCATTGGTGAGAACATTACCACAATACCGTGTCCAGTTCTGCCATCTTTCCTTCATAATGGATATAACAAAACTGGAAAGGACTCAGAAAAGAGCTATCAGAATGATTTTATGTCTGGAAAACATACCTTATAATAACAGACTTAAGAAGTTCAATCTATTAAATTTATCCAAGAGAGGGTTAAAAGATAATTTGATCTCAGTTTACAAGTACCTGCGTGGGGAAAGAGATTTCTGAATGTATATGGCTCTTTAATGTAAGGCACAAAGACATAAGAAAGTTACACAAGTTACCTTCATTCTGGCATTTCCTAACTTCTGAGTGCTTGACTTTGCAAGAGTAATGTTTTAATGCAGGCACATTTTTGTGTATAATAAGGTATAAGCTATAAACAACATCTGTTGTGAATCAGTAGCTTTTCCAGAAACTAGAAATATATTGAAGGTGTAATTCTGAAAAATCACACTCCATGGAAAATGTATTAAAACAAGCATTAAACTTGGTCTCCCATAGATTATTATTTCCAAGTTTAAATTAAATCTTATAGAGCCTTTAGGCAGAGAAATGGTATTAAAGCTAGGAAAAGAAACACTATCACATTAAGTTAGGCCAAGAATAGGAAAAAAGATTTAAGTGTATTTTCTATTTGCTATTACTAGGAAGAAAAACAATATTAAAATACTTCTCCGTGTGGAAGACTTGAGACATTCAAAGGGATTCAGAGGGAGCTAATGACTACTGCTTGGTTCTGGTAATTCACTTAAGCAATTCCCCTGCTTCTTTACACCTAATTAAGTTTAGGTGCACACAAAATATACCTACTGGCTTCTGAAAAGCCTGAAAGAATGTTTTTATATTGAAGATTGAATCGAGCTAGCAGTGTACCCAAAAACTGTGAAGTAACTGGAAGATAGACAGGCAAACACTGCTGTTATGCCTCCTCACTGCAAAACATGAAAACAAAAGAGTCAAAGGTTTGGATAAACTGAAAACTAAATGATTTGAAACACCATCTGGAAGATTTTGCATCTGTTTGGATTTTTCATGGTGGCTAAGCTGCTGAGAAGACAAGCCAATAGCAAGGAAGCTTTATTTAGACAAATATAAACTCATTTCTCAAAAAGAGATGAGCTATTTTCTTCTCAAACAATAACAAACACATTAATAGAAGATTACTGGTTGGCAGAATCACTAGTCTGAAAACGTTTCCTGCAAAGACAAAATGAAGTTTATACTTTTTTTTCTGATGTATATAGATGACCTTAAACTTATTTTCGTATAAAAATCAAGCAGAAAAAGAAACCTTACTAGAAATTGATGCACTTTAGACCTTGGGAGGCACTATGACAAATAGGTAACTGGTGAAATTACATCACAAAAGATTAAAAACTTGCCTACTAGAGAAAGTTTGACCAAATATCTTTTCCTATTTAAAACTCTATTTTCATTTATGTCTATTTAACTCCAACACTTAACACTTGGGAGGCCAAAAAAATAAAGAACCATTTTTAGCTAAAGATACAAAATGATCACAATATCCATCCTTAAGGAGTCCTCCAACAAAGCTAGGGAAAAACATTCCTCATACTAAGGTAGATAAACAAGAAAACAAAAGTTTTCAAACTTAATACATCATGAAGCACCAAGAAAAAGTCAACTCGGATTCTTAAAAAGTTTCCCACAGGTCACCACTAATACTTCTTTACAGAAAAGAAACAGCAGCATCTTCTGATTCATGTAGCCTGCTGCTTCCAAGCTCATAGACTCATAGACTCATAGACTTTAAGGTCAGAAGGGACCAGTACGATCATCTAGTCTGACCTCCTGCAAAATGCAAGCTGTCCACATTCACCAAAACCAAACAGTTCTCTTGAATCAGCAGAGCGAATATTAGCCTTTTATCAATGTATGTATTTGTTAAGCAACACACCTGAAACACAGTTCCTTTGTGCATGGAATTTTCAACCAAAACCTAGGGCACTCTTAAAAAATACTAACAATGTACCTGATTGTACATTGTGTGTGTACATCTGTGTACAAACTGGTAAGTGATGCCTATGTTTACATCATTCTGAAATTACCTGGAGAGCTCAGGGTAGGGCTCACTTTAGTATTGTGATTTTATGATAGCTTCCTTGTACACAACAAGATACTATTACCTTTATTTTTTTTTATTTTTTTTTTTTTTAAAGGGAATTGCTTCTGGTTGCAGCAAGTTTTCCAAATCCAGATCTATGTAACGTTTGACTACATTTGTCTTAGTTACTCATTCTGGATCACAAGAGTCCATTTGCCTGACCACCTCCTTGTCAGCATCCAAATCTCAAAACCAAGAGCCAGAGAAGCAATGTGTCGTAGAACTTCATCAATCCTGTACTATTCTATGGCAACTGGAAACACGAAGAAAGATGCTGCCCTTGAACAAGGGGCAGAAGAGGATGGCAGAGTCAGGAAGATCCCATATTGGCTACTGTCATTTTTTCTTTGAACTGTGTAAGGGTTCAGCGCTCATGAAAGGGGAAGTGCTCTATGTACCAAAAGAGCAGTTACCCATGTGGAGAAGCAGTGCTAGTTTCCTACACCATGACCCTGAGGAACCACACCGCTGAGCATGAGAGGACAGTTTATTCCCCATGGCGCACTCAGTTTTCAACTTGTCTGCTATGACTAGTTAGTGCCAAGTGCGGAGGCACTTTATGTGATGGGGACCCCCTCCACTGAAAACTGGACTGAGATCAAATTCCCATCACATAGGCCACAGATGGTAATATGGTAACACCACAGTCCATACCAACTAAACCTGACTCAATAACCTATAGGTAAAAATGTTTGTATACCTCTTACTGCCATAAGCCACACAGTACCACTTCCTATTCTTAATTCTCATATACTCTACAGCTACCACTATGTCATCTAACCAAGCTGGAACATGGCTAAATCATGATTCCATCTTATAGTCTAGATGTCATCTAGCTGTGTTCTAGCCATAATCTGAAAGCATTCTACAGTCCTACTCCGTTCATCACTGTAACATGGTTCAGGTATAAGGTTTAAAAAAATTCTACAATTTTCTTCTGCACCATGAGGCACTTGCAGGTAGTGCAAATGGCAGATTCTCTACAACTTGAGGTCTTTAAATCTGATTTGAGGATTTTGGTAACTCATCCAGAGGTTATGGGTCTATCACAGTCAATAACAGAGTGGTCTGCAATGTGCAGTAAGTCGAACTAGATGATCTTGATGGTTCATTCTGGCCTTAAAATCTACAAGTCTGTTTAACCATATTCTCATAGACTCAGAGAGTTTAAGGTCAGGAGGGACTGTTATGATCCTCTAGTCTGACCTCCTGCACAATGGACGCCATACAACCTCACCCACCCAACTCCTGAAATAGACCCCTAACCTACGACTGAGTTACAGAAGTCCTCAAATAATGGTTTAAAGACTTCAAGGTACATAGACTCCACCAGCCAGTGATCCATGCCCCATGCTGCAGAGGAAGGCAACACCCCACCCCCACCCAGGGCCTATGCCAATCTGCTTTGGGGAAAAATTCCTTCCTGATACCGAAAATGGCAAACAGCTAAACCTTAAGCATGTGGGCAAAACTCAATAGATAGATACCCTCAAAAAAATCTCTATGGTAACTAAGAACCCATCCCATCTAACATCCCATCAAAGGCCATTGTGCATATTTACTGCCAGTAATCAAAGATCATTTAATTGCCAACTTGGGCTGTCCCATCTTACGATAGTTAAAACAGAGAACAGTGTAAGAGAAAAGGTCAGTGATTTTTAGTGGTTATTGTCACAGGTCTCAGCATTGTGTGGTGATGAGAACATCAACTTGTAGCAATGAAGTACAGAAAGGGGAAGAGAGCTGTAAGGATAATTTGTATGGATACACAGACCTTCTATAAATATTGTAAATAGATTCTACCTTGATGTGCTTTAAAGTAACTTTGGCTCTTTAGCAATTTAGGATTCGAAAGACAAGCTACCTGAGCTATAGCCCAGGTCCAGAAGAGAAGTGTTACTGTAATTGTTTGCAAGAAGATGGTGATCATTTTCTGGTATTCAATTAGCAGAGGAAAGAGTGGAGATGAGCAAATGTATTAATCTTCCTAGGAAGATCTCCTTCCAGGTCAACAAGTCACCAGAGGGAAAGTGGACAGAAACCCTAGGACTGATCACCTTCGATAGAGGAAGTCAAATAATCATACGGGTGGGTCACTTCAGTTTTTGACTCTCCCTGCATCTGAAGAAGGCTCACTAGCCATACGCACTGGGCCACCACCACACCACTCTGGCTCGTTGTGAGTCTGTGTTACCTCTATTTGGTATTCAGAAAAAAATCTGTTTAACGTTGTTAACACAAAGCGAGTTTGCCACTTCAAAGATCATGCCAAACTGGGAAACAGTGCGAGATAAATCACAATTTCTGCCACAAGGAAGTTGGTAGCAGTGCTGTATGCTCAGAGCAAGAAGAGGAACCTGAATTGCTTGCGCCTCAATCTAGCCATCAAAACAGGACAATTCATGGGGCAAACTCTCAGCATGGGAGGACAGTTTTGAAAAGTATGTCAAAAAAGCAGCTCGGCAAACAAAGATTTGGACACTTTCACCCATAGGTAAACCAGATATCAAATAGTCATTGCAACGTGGATGGAAAAATGTGGATGATTAACTGCTTTCTTAAAGGGCCCAATGAGCTTCTATAAAGACCTTATTTGTGCTTGTACTAGTCGGCTCACTGCATAATCAGCTGTGTCTGTAGAACAATACTCCATACAGAGAACTGCCAATGCAGTGAAGACTGGTAACCTGCACACTCTCAACAGAGATCATGATGTTTAACAAGAGGATGATAATGATGTTGACTGGAAATGTCATCAGCGATATTATATTTCAATACTCTCTGTACAAATTTATTAGATTTTATTTCCTCCTTTATGTTATTGTTATGATGCTTTGAGGTCATAAAGAAATCCAATTTTATGTCTTGAAATAATTCACAGAATCATTAAACTAAGTTGTCATTTTAACTAGCTGATGGTATCATTGTTTATCTCCATTTCTTTGGTAATGGCACCGCTTGACAGCTCTGCATCATACCTCATCTTAATGTAGACGCAATGTGTTTCTGTCGAGAGGGCACATTAAGTCGACCAAAATAATTATGTCTGCCGCTCACCTAAACTGATTAGACACTTGTTAAGTTTGTCCTACATTGGCCTGCACTCACTCAATGAGGAAAGTTTCTTACACCCTAGTTGAGATTAAGCAGATGAGTGGGTTGTTCCAAAGGGGTTATACGTCCTGCACCGTTGTGTTTTAAAGTACATCAAGAAATAGAGCACACTTTTTTTGTATCAACTCAACTCTAGTCCTGTTGGTCCCCACATTAGACTCACAATCATTTCTCTTTTGTTGTTTAGTTCTTGTAACAGTAACCAAAGAATTTTTTTTCCACTGCTGTCAAGTTATAGCTTGCTGGCACATTGCAGGTATTTTAAATTTTAATACCACATCACATTCTCTTCCCTCTCTTGTAGGGACAGAAGTACCTTTGACATCAACATCCTCATTATGAGAATCATCCAACCAGGTTTCATTTCTGCCCCTAAATCATAATCCCCTTAGTGACACAGGATAGACTTTGTTATGAACAGTCACAGGTTAGTCAGGAGAAATAATGGACAAGAGCATGCCACAGCTCACACCAATCTTATCAGGCCAACCTCAAAATAAATTGAATTTAAAAAGGTCACTGGGTCCTTCAGCCTCTCTAGTAAGCAATCTATTTCCCACAGCAGCTGAGCCCATTCTACTGTACTGAAGTATGTGCTTATTTATTCTTTATTATAGTTTTCCAAGGTGGCATCATGTCAGCAGGTAATTATGACTATAGCTAAATTCATATTTTAGTGTGTTAGAACATCACTCATACCTCATCATTAGAAAAATATTCTACCTGAAAACATAGCAGAAGTTGATGCAACTGCAGTTCAGCAGGAGAGTGCCAGAACTGTAGCTAGGCTACCATATTTAATTGTAAAGAGGCTGGAATAATTGGAATTGGGATTAAAATATGCAGTGGTGAGCATTTCTTGTGATCAATTAGGGTAATGAATTGAAGACTGCAAAGGAATATGGTCTAAATACTACAGTAGATCAATAAAAGCCCTTCAAACAGGTTTTAGAACATAATAAATAATTGATTATGCAGGGAGCTGCCACCTTGACAATTGGACTATGCAGGTTATTCAGGATCCAAAAAAGATACCCCAGCTCTGGACTGAATGTGAAATCAGATTTTCACATGGGGGAGGACTTTATTAAGTTATTCAAAACCTTAAGTGTTTAGTTACACTTACTTAGCCAGAAAATGTTACAATAGAGAAGGGTATAATTACACATTCTTTTAAAGCAGCTTTCAAGTGAAGTTTGCATGTCTCCTGATTGCCTGAAACTACTATCCAACCACCTTTCCTCCAAAAAAAATTATGGTGAGGAGTAAATCTACACTAACTATATGGCACCAACAGCTCAAAAATTTTTAATTAATGGCATTACACTGATTACCATTTATCATACTGTACAATAAAGAATGAACAGTGATAAAAAAATATTATGTAGCAGCCTTTAGCTGATTTTTAATGTAAGATGCATGTTCAGGATAAACAATGAAAGTCTGTGGCACCTTAAAGACTAACAAATTTCTTTGGGCATAA
>ML685902.1:3204396-3234291 GCA_007922175.1 Pelusios castaneus
CTCAAATGGACCACCACTTGATTAAATGGCCACTCTGGCAGGAGAAAGGGTGTGGGAAAAAATAATCATCATCTACATTTTAAGAAAGAAGCATCTGAAAGTTGCTGGTTTTCTGTATCCTGAACATCAGCTAGAGGTGGTTCCTGTGCAAGAGAAAGATAGGCAATATTGGCAGCAGAATGACTCTCTCCAGATAGATAGGGGAATATAGGCAAAGCCAAGCACGCACAACTATGATGTCAGTACACCAATGCAAGAAGCCTGGGTAACAAAATGGAGGAACCAGAATTACTGGTGTAGGAAGTGAAACCAGGTATTAACGGGATTAACAGAAACATGATGACACAGTAGTCATAACTGGAGTACAGGTATCGAAGATCAGGAAAGGTAGAAATAAAGGGAAAGTGGTGGAGTAGCACTGTGTATTAATGAGGAGGTAGACTGAAGATATTAGAAGTGATGGAATGGGGGGGGAACCCCAACAGTCTGTTCAAGTCAAAGTCACTTAGGGGAAAAAAGCTACTAGGGTTTCCCTTGGGATAACGTTTGGGGTATGCTACAGACCACCAGGATCCGATATTGGTAGAGACGTCTTTAATGTAATAAATACTACTTAAGAATGACGTGATTATGAGCGACAACAGAGTTTTGCGGCACTTTTAAAGACTAACAGATTTATTAATCGCATGAGCTTTCGTGGGAGAAAATCCCACTTCGTCAGACGCTTTGAAGATAGGAAAGTTACAGAGTGGGAGGAAATTAAATGCAGGGGAGTGTATGACATAGCATCAGGTCAGGCTGTAACAGCAAATCAAAGTAGGTGTTAGGATTCAAAACACTGGGGAACAGCACATAGAGGAGGGGGGAGGTCAATTCACTTGATGTAATGCGAGAAAAATCCATAGCCCCTGTTCAACCCCAAGGCAACTGAGTCAAATTTGCATATAAGTTCGAGCTCTGCAGACTCTCTTTGAAGCTGTGATTTGTTATTCATCTGTGTCAACACAGCTATTAACAAGTCGTTAAGGGAGTGAGCAGGGAGGTTGAAGTGTTCCCCTACAGGTTTTTCAGTATTGCAGTTTCTGATGTCAGATTTGTGTCCATTGATTCTTTGGCGCAGAGACTGTCCTGTCTGTCCAATATATAAGGCAGAGGGGCATTTCCGGCACATGATGGCATAAATCCACATTGGTGGATGAGCAGGTGAACGAGCCCCCTAATCTTAAAAGGATACTTACCAGCAACTAGAGATCACAGAGCAGAAACACGAAAGCAGGAACACAGCCCTGCAGCAGACCACGCTGCCAACTTTGCCCTCATATCTACACTGATGACACCATCACAGGGCCTAATCATGCCACCTACTCCATCAAGGGTTCGTTCACCTGCTCATCCACCAATGTGACAGCTTAATGGGACCAAATTAAGGGTGGGGGGGGGGGGGCCGGTAAACATAACCTTGATATGAGAATAATAAAGGAACTGGCACATAAAATTGTAATCCCAATAGCAAAGATTTATAATGAATCTGTAAACTCAGGAATTGTATTCTATGACTGATAATCTGCTAATATAGTGCCTATTTGTAAATAAGGGGGGAAAAAGTTATCCAGGAAAGTTAGTTTGACCTTACTTTTATGCTAGGTCTTGGAACAAATTTTGAAAGAGAGAGTAGTTAAGGATTTGGAGGTAAACAGTAATTGGGATAAAATACAAGATGGTTTTACAAAAAGTAGATCTTGCCAGTCTGACCTGATTATCTTCTTTGAAAAGATAACTGATTTTTTTACCCGAAGGAAAAGCAGTAGGTCTAATCTACCCGGATTTCATACAGGTATCTGAAGGTATTTGACTCAGTTCCACATGGAAATTTGTTAGTGAAACTGGAGAAGATGGGGATTAATGAGAATTGAAGGTGGACAGGAACTAGTTAAAGGGTCACTACAATGGGTTATACTTAAGGCTAAAATTTAATCATGGGCATGTATAGTAAAGTTCATGGACAAGTCTCAGGCAATAAACAAAAATTCCGCCTGTTCATGACTATAAATACCTATGACTAAAACTTAACCATTCCCAGGGCACTATTTCTCTGGGGGGTACCTTGAGTGCCAATGGCTGGCCCTTTCTCTAGCAGTGAGAGCTAACTGTCCCCAGCTATCCACTGCTCTGAGGGCACCCAGGACTGCTGCTGTCCCAGTAGTCCCCAGAGCCAGCTGCTCAGGTCAACCATGCTGGCTGCTGAAATCATGGGGGGGTCGTGAAATCTGTGACTTCCATGACCTTTGTGACAGACTGACAGCCTATGTGAACTTCTGACTGGAAATTGATTACACTAGTGGAGCATCACAGGGATCGGTTTTGGGATCAATCTTAAAATTTTATTAAATGACCTTGGCGCAAAAAGTGAGAGTGCGCTAATAACATTTGTAGATGATACAAAGTTGCCAACACATAGGCAGACTGGAATATCATACAAGAAAATCTGGATAACCTTAAAAACTGGAGTAACAGAAATGGATGTAATTTGGTGAAGTCATGTACTTACAGATTATTAACAAGAATTTTTTCTATAAACTGGGATTTATAGTTGGAAGTGACAAAAAAGGAGAAAGACCTGGGTGTATTGGTTGATCACAGCATGATTATGAACTGTCAATGTGATGAATGTTAAAAAAAGGTTAATTCAGTCCAAAGATGCATCAGGCGAGGTATTTCCAGTAGAGACAGGGAAATGCTAGTGCCATTATACAAGGCACTGGTGAGACCACATCTGGAACACTGTGTGCAATTTTGGTCTCCCATGCTAAAGGAAGATGAATTCAAACTGGAACAGATGCAAAGAAGAGCTAGTAGATGATCCAAAGAAATGGAAAACCTGCCTTATGAGAAGAGATTCAAAGAACTTGACTTGTTTAACCTAACCAAGAAGGCAGAGGGGAGGTATGACTGCTCTCTGTAAAGACATTTCAAGGATAAATAGCAGGGAGAGAGAGAAGTTATTTAAGGTATGTGCCAAGTGGACACAGGAACAAATTAGATATAAGTTTAGGCTTGAAATTAGATGAAGATTTCTCCCAGAGTGAAGCTCTGGAACTGCCTTCCAAAGGCAGCAGTGTGGGCAGTAAAACATAACTGGTGTTAAAACTCAGTCTGATAAATTTATGGAGGAGATGGTATGATAGACTGCCTACAATGGCACACAGACAATCTGTTACCGTTAGTAGCAAATATCTCCAATGGCGGAAAAGTAGAAGAGATGGGCCCTGAATTACTATAAAGAATTCTTTCCCAAGTATCTGGCTGATGGGCTTGCCCCCATGCACAGAGTCTCCATATCTGAAGCTGGGAAGGAATTTGCCCCTCCAAGTCACACTTGCAGAGATTGGGCGGGGGGGGGGGGGGAGAGAAGAGAGTTTGCCTTCCTCTGTAGCCTGGGGCACATGTCATTCACAAGTTTCAATGAGTGCAAATGATGGATTATCTGTAACTTGAAGTCTTTAAATCATGATTTGAGGACTTCAGCAATTCAGCCAGATGTTATGGTTCTATTAAAGGAGTGGGTAGGCAAGTCTCTATGGTTTTCAATGAACAGGAGGTCAGACTAGATCAGTGGTCTTCAACCTGGGCAGTATGTTTTGTGATTTCTGGTGGGCGCTACAAAAATGAAGGAAGGAGATAATGGCCATGCTCAGCCGACTGTAATTTATAAAAAGTTTATATGAATAATTAATAATGAATGAATAATGAATACATTTTGTTTGAATGAAATTTGTTTGATATCCTATTTAAAATATCTGAATTAAAAATTTAAATAAATTGAAAACTATAATTAACGATTAACAGTATGACAATGTAACAATTTAACAACAGTGGTAATTTATAAAAAACAACAACTTATGTAGGTGGGCGGTAAACTTACTGCAAATGTGAAAATACTGAAAAACTGGGCACTGATCCAAAAAGGTCAAAGACCACTGAACTAGACGATCACGATGGTCCCTTCTTACCATAGAGCCTCTGAGTCTAAGTACATCACAACAACTAACACAACGTTTTTTATTTTCTGTTTTCAAACATTTTTAACTTACTCAACATTTGGAGATCAGATGCATGGAAATATGAAGTTTCATCCATATGCTGTAGAAGTCGGCCTGGTGTGCAGATAAGTATATTTATATTATGGATTTTGTTGGATTCTTCTTTCAGATCCTGAAAATTAATTAAAACACTTTAGTTCTGACTTCATGCCTCTAAGCTGACTCAACACCAAGCGTACTCAAGCCATTTTAAACCAGCAATTACAAGCATTAAGCCTATTTTCACTACTCTCCCCTAGTTCCAGAAACTTGAGTGTCATCTCTGTAGCACACCCGGACCTCTGATTTGAACAGACAATGTTTCAGGGTAACTTTTAAAGTAAAGGGTGGTCCTGAAAAGGCTTGGCAAAGGAGTCCAAAGTTCAGTCACTTTGCCTAGAAAAATGATAGGCACAATACCGAAACTTCCAAAGACACAAGCACCAGAACGGAGAAAAAATAGTGGGATACAGTGATGCAGTAGTTCCCAGTAATTCTTCTCTGCTTTCTTCCCTGAATATTGTCAGGGAGATAACGTCTGGTCATTTCCCATACAAAAAACTGAAAGTAGTTTAAAGAAGAACAAACCTTTCCACCAATGATAAGGCCAGCTGAGAAGTCGTGATTCTTCCCCACTTTACGCAGAACTTCAAAGGTCTGGTAGGCCAGTTCCCTGGTAGGTGATATTATCAGAATTCCCAATCCATCCATTGATGTCCACTGTTGACGGTATAACCTTTCCAAAGCCTGACAATTTACAGCAGTCATGCAAAAAATCAATTGGTTAGTCTTTAAAAGTGCCACAGGACTCCTTTTTTGTTTTACGGTGTAATAGGCAACCGAGGTAAGAAATAATTAAAAGACAAGTAATATAAACACTGCACTTTTTAACAATAATACACACATGCAAGTTGGGAGGGCTACAATTCAATTATAATTCTATCCTAAGTGGTATGACTGATATTTGCTAAAGCAGGCCTTGACAAAATGTATGTTTCTGGCCGCCACAGTGATCAGTTTTAGAAGCCTGTCGCCTAGGTCCACTGCAGAAATGTAATGGAGGAGTGCCCTCTGGTGACCAAAAGTAAAATTGCTGGTGCATAGCTGTGAACCAATTTTGTCCACACCTGTGTTAAAGTCAAAACCTACCAAATAATGGAATATAAGAAAGAATGGATAGGGCTGCACTGGGAAAAAATTTGTAGATTAAAACAATTTCAATATGTAATTAATCCAACAATGAACACCATCCAATTAAGTCTGTATAGTTTATATGAGAATGGGATTCAGGTACAGAGTTGCACAATAACAATTTTTCTGCTCTTATAATTGTGAGTAACAGAAATAAGGAAAGTGACTGGAATAAAATCAATCAGCTATGAACCCAGAAATATTACACCTACAATGCAGCACCACTGCTGAAACAGAGCGTTCCAACTAAAAAAGTATGGCTGCCATGATCCAGGCCCATTTCTGCTATTACAGAGTCACACAGTGACAAATCGCTGTGTTTAGCTCGTTCAGTGAAAGATTTAAAAAGGGCTGGTCTCATATACCTACAGACAGTGCTTTTCACAGCCATGCAGGAAATCAAAAATGGTTTTCTAGCCTCCCTCTATAGGACACTTAGTCCTAATGATCACTAGACCCCTTCTCTACAAACCCTTTAAAATGCATGGACATTTAAAAAAAAAAAGAGCGTACAACTGTTTCCAGAGCTAAATTTCTCAATTAGAGCTATCGGCTCATTGTGCAACCACTTTCCTTCCTTGCTACAATACGCAGGAGATTGTATTTCCACTCCTCCTCCCCAAATTTATACATTTATTTTCTAATGGGCATGAATGAGATCTAGCATAAAGAACAAATATTCAAGTTTGGCCTAAATACCCATTTGTGTTTCCACTGTTTTGCCACCGACTCTAATGGAATAGATTGGGCCCTAAATTAATAATCTACATTGAACACTAACCACTAGTTTTATAATTTAAAGCCAAGTTAAGTCTCTCCCCTCCTGCCACACTTGATCACCTATTGATTGGTTCCTCATTTCCATGCCAACATGAAAAAATCTTTTCTATAATACTGAAGAAAATAAATGCAAATCCTGACTGTGGCAGGCTGCTTCCCAAATCCGGTTTGGTGTGCTGCTGTAACCCGCCAAACTCCACTACTGAACCCCAGTTTACCCCATCCTGTGAGGTGACCACTCACTCCTGAGTTAGTCCACACCAGCCACCAGCATGTAATTGGTCCCAGGCAGTGGGTGTAAATCCACCAGACGCAAAGGCGTCAGTCACCAAGTGAGCACCTCAGCCCCAGATCCCACACCGGAAGCCACTGTCTTGCAGGGATTGGGACCCACTCCCAATCACCACAGTCTCAAATCCAATCGCTTAACAAAGAAGTGGATCATGCCCAGCCTCCCACATCCACACCCTCTAAAGACCACACCGATTCAGATAAAACAAATACTAGTTTATTGATTAGAGTATGATTTCAAGTGAGAAAATGGCCAATCAAGGCAGAATCATAATATAAATGAGTCAGAAGTGACCACTATCAAATAAAAGGTATAAACTGTATACTAATCTAATATCTCTACCTAAACTAACCTCATAGTCCAAGATTATGCGCAAGGTGTTCAGCGCTTTACAGCCATTCTCTGCCTGTTACAAAGCAGAGCCCAGATCTTGCTTGAAGATGGAGAGAGTTACAAGATGCAATCTTTCAGGCCAGAGCCTGCAGCTTCTCCCCTCCAAACGTCTGTGTCTTTACAAACTCCTGACAGTCCCTCCCCCTCTGTGCTATTGTGTGATTCCCTTTACTTCTACCTGAGCCAGGGAGCGTATTTAATTCTCCAGCCTCCATGCTGGAGATAGCCCTGAGAGTCTGAACCCTGTAATATGCTTCACACCTGTATATACATGTTGCTGTAAGAAACATGGTACCGGGGTAATTATGTCGAATATGTTATGAGCATTCACAGGGGAACTCTGCAGGGTCCATTTAGTATCAAATCACACAATCACATTGCAAAAGTGGACAGAAAAGTTACACAGATCCTACCCTAGGAGTGCACAGATGTGCATCCCGTGACGCTGACTTCTCAGGTGAACTAGTAGTAACTTTTATCCTATTAGGAATATTTAAGGCAATTTTCGGTCTAATTTGCAAACCAACATTTTCATGAACTCTAGCCTAATCTACAATGAGCAAATGCATTATGTGTTTAGTGAAGATTAAGTGTAAACAAGTTCCTTGATCAATTTTACCCTTATTCCACACAAACATTCAATTTTAAATTTTAGCAGACAACAATATCGATAAAGTACTATTGGGCAAAATAAATAAATAAATAAAATAAAATAAAATCTTGGAGTATTAATAAATGTGTCAGAACAAGATTTTGAAGCATCTCTAAAGACATAAATATACCAGATCACCTTACAAACCCTTAGAGAACAACACGCAACTTAATCTGTCACAGCTTTACATGAATGAATATTATGGTCATATTATAAATCTCCTCCGGTCTCCCATTAACCAAAGCATGCTCTTTTATGTTCAATACCTCCACTTTTACTTCGATCAAGCTTCCAGTGAGAATGTTAATTACTTACTGGGACAATAAAAGCCAAGGTTTTGCCTGATCCAGTCTTTGCAGCTCCAAGTACATCTTTACCTTGCAAAGACAAGCCTATGGTCTGCCTCTGTATCTCAGTAACCATGCGATATTGTGCTTCTTGCAAACCTAGTTTTTGGGATAGAAGAAAAAGAGATTCAGACTTTTTGTCCTGAATAATCATACGTCTTCCCAGAAAAAAAAATACTGTAGGCAGCAACATTCTCTTGGAACTTTGATATTTAAAAACGAAAAACTCCTTAACCTGCCAATGAATAAGACCGTATATTTATTCAAATACTTTCCTAAGAACTGTACTGTACTTACCTTTCAAGGTTTTCTTTGACAATGGGAAATCTGAAAATCTTTCAATTTCATTTGGGTTTATCTGAAACAAAAGGATTTAATCAGTGTTAGAACATCAGACCTGGATTTAAATCACATCCTTTTAGCTGGTAACATAGGTAGAATTTTTAGTGAGTTAATGCTAGCGGTAGCGAACAAGCAACCTCAACCAGCTAACTGGAGGTAAAAGGTCTTGTACCTATATTAGGTTTTTCTACTCTTGACAGTAGTTCCTAATCTTAGAGATAACTTAAAATATGGAAAGTATAACAAAACACACACTTAACATGACTTATGTGCAGTGGCAGCTCAATTTAAAGCTTAAATACCATCGTGTCTTCAGAGATATCCAATTATAACCAAATGCTAAGGTATATAATCAAGGTTTAAGCAGTCCACGTGCTACTTGCCAAAGAGCCCAAGGCACAACATGCAATTAGGTGTTCAAACTAAATAACTGATAAAAGAGTATCAAATCCAAGAGCAGAAATTCTCTAAATTTTTTGAAGCTGTCCCACACTTCAATTTTCCAAAGCAATTGCCACTAGAGGTAAAGTATTTTCAGTTTAGTATAACTGACCAATTCATTCATATATTTCCAAAAGGCTGTAACAAGTGCTGATGTGACCATCTTTCACTGCTTGATTTGCCTGCATTTTTCTGGACACACAGCGGAGAAGTGATTCCAAAGATCAGAAAATGAAAGGCCACAGCAACAGATCTGTGGATCTAGTGTTCAGAATGCCAGAAATGCCTGTGGATCTTTCTTCTCTGGACAGTTTCAGTTGAAGAAAGGGTTAGTAAGTGTGCACAGCCACTAGCTTTCTTCAGGGATGTGAGACAGGCCCACCAGCACCAGAGGACACTAAGACACAATGGCCTCGTGCACACACATGGTTAAATTATGGTAGGTATAAAGGGCTGCTTGTAAGTGCCCAATCCAAACCTGAAGGGCTACTGACATCCTACTTTCATGGCCAACGACCAACCACCTATTACATCAGTGCTGGTCTCAACCCAGTCTCTGCTTCCACACCAGACCAACAAGTTCCAGAGGGGTAGCCATGTTAGTCCGTGTACAGCAAAAACAACGAGAGTCCTGTGGCACCTTAAAGACTAACAAATTTCTTCATGCATAAGCTTTCGTAGGCTCCAACCCACTTTGTCAGATGCAGGTCTTACATTTAAGAGTGGAGGAAGTTCATAGAATCATAGAATAATAGGGTTGGAAGGGACCTCACGAGGTCATCTAGTCCAACCCCCTGCTAAAACGCAGGACCACTCCCCCTAAATTATCCCAGCCAGGGTTTTGTCTAACCGAGCCTTAAAAATCTCCAAAGATGAAGATTCTACCACCTCCCTAGATAGCCCATTCCAATGCTTCACCACCCTCCTAGTGAGAAAGTTTTTCCTAATATCCAACCTTGACCTCCCCAGCTGTAATTTGAAACCATTGCTCCTTGTTCTGTCCTCTGTTACCCTCGAGAACAGCCTAGCTCCCTCCTCTTTGGAGTAACCCTTCAAGTAGTTGAAGGTTGCTATCAAATCTCCCCTCAGTCTTCTCTTCTGTAGACTAAATAAGCCTAGTTCCTTCAGTCTCTCCTCATAAGTCACGTGCCCCAGCCCCCTAATCATTTTTGTTGCCCTCCGCTGGACTCTTTCTAATTTGTCCACATCCTTTCTGTAGTGGGGAGCCCAAAACTGGACACAGTACTCCAGATGCGGCCTGACCAGTGTCAAATAGAGGGGAATTATCACATCCCTCGATCTGCTGGCAATACTCCTACTGATGCAGCCTAATATGCCATTGGCCTTTTTGGCAACAAGGGCACACTGTTGGCTCATATTCATCTTCCCGTCCACCATAACTCCCAGGTCCTTTTCTACAGCGCTGCTACTTAGCTGATCGGTCCCCAGCCTGTAGCAGTGCATGAGATTTTTCCATCCTAAGTGCAGGACTTTGCACTTGTCTTTGTTGAACCTCATGAGGTTTCTTTCAGCCCAGTGTTCCAATTTGTCCAAGTCTCTCTGGATCCTGTCCCTGCCCTCCAGAGTATCTACCATTCCCCCCAACTTGGTGTCATCCGCAAACTTACTAAGCACGCAGTCTATTCCATCATCAAGATCATTAATGAAGATGTTGAATAGAACCGGCCCCAGGACCGACCCCTGGGGCACTCCACTCGTTACCGGTTGCCAACCAGACATCGAGCCATTGATTCCTACCCGCTGAGCCCGTTGATCTAACCAGTTTTCAATCCACCTTATGGTCCACTCGTCCAACCCATACTTCCTTAACTTGCCGACGAGAATGCTGTGGGAAACTGTATCAAAAGCCTTGCTAAAGTCAAGGTATATCACGTCAATGGCTCTTCCCGCATCCACAAATCTAGTCATCTCATCATAGAAGGAAATCAGGTTGGTCAGGCACGATTTGCCCTTGGTGAATCCATGTTGACTGTTCCTGATCACTCTATTTTCTTCCAAGTGTTTCAGGATGGATTCCTTGAGGACCTGCTCCATGATTTTCCCAGGGATTGAGGTGAGGCTGACCGGTCTGTAGTTCCCCGGATCCTCCTTTTTCCCTTTCTTAAAGATAGGTACTATATTTGCCTTTTTCCAATCCCCCGGGACCACCCCCGTTCGCCACGAGTTCTCAAAGATAATGGCCAGCGGCTCTGCAATCACTTCCCCCAACTCCCTCAGCACCCTCGGATGCAGTTCATCCGGCCCCATGGACTTGTGCACATCCAATTTCATTAAGTGTTCCCTAACCTGACTTTCCATCACCGAGGGCCACTCTTCTCTCCAGTCCAGTTATCTGCCAGTATAGCATATTCAGGTCTGAAGGGGAATAACTATACAGTATAAATAATGTTTATATCAGTAGAACCTCATACTAACTAGGGTTGTTACCAAAGTATCTATTTTAGTAAACCAAGCCATATACCTAACCAAAATAATACTATTAAAAAGTGACATGTAGACCAGACCTCAATCTTAAGCCTTTTGGGATTCTTTGATGCAATCAGATGCACAAATAGCCACTGCAGCATATGTTGCCTAATGCCATGTGCAACTGGACTGTAACACCCTATCAGGCACAGACTTGGCCACTGAGATCCAGACGTTCATGACTCTAGCAGAGGTGTCAAAATTATTTGCTATGACAGGCCAGATTTGACTTAAATGTACTTCAGTTGGGCCATACAAACCATAAATCAAAACACTCAGCACTCTTGCAGCATCACAGAGTGCTGTGTATGTGAAACTGTGCTCTCTGATACCTCACTCTCTCTGTTAGGGGCAGAGCACAGCCTGGCATACCCAGCACTCTGTGATGTTGTGAGGCCTGACACTCTCATGGCATTGCGCAGCACTGGGTATGCAAGACCAAACTCTCTAGCTTTCTGTTAGGGAGAAAGTGTGGTCCTGCCAAGTGTAGTCATGGGCCGGATGGAAGAGGTTTGCGGGTTGCATGTTTGACTCTCCTGCTCTAGACTCAAGTAATTTCAACTCATACCTACAAATGGAAGACATACACACTGAAAAAAAGCATCTCAGCTAGTACAACAGTCAGATTGCCTGTTCTCTGTTTTAGTTCCCCACTGAATACTCCAGTTCAAAGATCATGGTATTCAGACCTCTCCAGTAAATAGCGCTAGCCACTAGAGAAGTAACTTCTCCTTCTGTAACCTTGACATACCATGACAGCTACTCTTCCCCAGAAAAATGAATAAGGCAGACTTGCAAGTTATGAAGACAGGACTTTCACAACAGTGGAATTAACACTATGGAACTCATACGCACAAGAGATTACTGACCACTGAAACAACCACTTTCAGAAATGAACAAAAACTCCTTGCATTTTACTTCCAAAAGTTCTTCACACACACACACATCCCCTCTCACAATCAAGATGCTGCTCTTGCAGGCTGCAAAGAAGGAGGAATTGTTAAATATCTGGCAGGTGATCAGGTACTACATGATGGGTGACTGGCAAACAGGGGCAAAGCTCTGAAAGCATTTGTCCTGTCTTATATAATTTTCCCATTTAGGTACAATGAACTGTGACAACCCCCTTCACAAGTGCAAAAATCTGGACCTCCAAATTTTAATGCTGCAAGGGCTGTGAAATCAACAAGAAAGCCAAGCATCTAGAGCCCAGTTAACCCCCCGCTCTCTTAAAGAGCTGAGCAGCTGGACCCCACTCCTGGCTGAGAGCTGGCAGGACAGGAACGTGAGAAGCCCAGACAGCTTCCCCACCCCTTGGCAGGGAATGGGTGGTGGCAACCAGCCAAGAGCCTGTGGGGCAGCCAGGCTTCCAGCAGGGAGCTTTCAGAGAAACCTGAGAGACCAGGCTCTCAGCTCCTCCCTGCCCCTCTTAGGTCAGTGGAAGAGCTCCTGGTGAAAGCGATTACTGGAGTGGCTGTAAATCAACCCATTCTAGGTTGGCTTACCTTTCTAGCACAGACATATCCTATGGGGATGTTACTGCCTCTCCATAATAACAAAGTTTATCCCTGCTGTAATTAGTCTCACAGTTTGCTCTATCACAAACATGACAAAACACAATACAAAAATATAGCACCAATGATGGTGCTTGCTCACAAGAGTGAAACAAACCTCATCAAGGAAATCAATCACATGCACCCACACAGAACTCTCAACTGGGTAAACTACTCTCTGCTTCCCCCCACATGTAGTGAAAATTGAATGATATGTTCCCTCCAAGAGGTGGCTACAATTTAACAAAGGATGAAGTAATACAATGTGTAAAGTACTAAGATCCTTCCAAAGGAAAGGCAGTATAGAAACACGCCGTGTTATCGATAGTCACAGCAGAGGCGGCTTTTGGGGTAGGCGAAGCAGGCGCACGCCTAGGGCCCCAAGCTGTAAGGGGCCCCCTTGCCTGTCCCAAAAGCCATCTGCCTTGTTTGGCAGCAGGCGGAAGAGCTGGCCCCTGTGTCCAGGGTTGGTGGGGGGGAGCTGGGGCTGGCAGTAAGCTGGGGCTGCAGGAGGGGCAGGGCCAGGAATGGCGGTGGGGAGCTGGGGCTGGCCCTGTGGGCCTATAGGTGGCCCCTGCAATGTGCCTTCACCTAGGGCCCCCTATAGCCAAAGGCCACCTCTGAGTCACAGATACACATCTAATAACCAAAGAACTATACCTATTAACCAGAGTTTGGCTCAAATGATTCCCTCCCTACTCAGTGCAATCTGAGGACTGTGCTATGGTGGACACACAAGTCCCCCTACCCTTTACTTGGCTACTGGTAAGGAGAAGAGCTTCCTGCCTGGTGTTGTCACTGAACAATATTTGCTCTGTGTACATTTTTCTGTTAGACTTGGCTACAAAGTGCCTGTTTAATTTGATGGTTTCCAACCTACTAGTCTGCTGGGAAGACTTGAAATTTTCTTCTCTCCCTCTCCCTCCCCATACACAAACACATCCCTGCTTCCGAGTTAGAGAGGACCAATGACACTCTCTCCATCCATCCCCATTCTGTCTCATCTGCTTCTCCCTTCAATCTGAGGTTTGTTTTTTAGTAACTACCTCATCCGAATTGGTCAGCAGCCTCTGAGCATAAATCAAGGGACCCCAATTGCCCTCTGCTGCTCCTGTTGGGGAAACCAGTGAGATAAGAATTATGTCAGTTACACTCTATTAGTGGGGTCCTGATGGTTAAGGTAACCTCCCAGTTGCTAAAGGGTAGCAACATTTTACAGCTTCCTTCCATAATAGATAAGCATCACCCTCAGAACGAAGCATTCCCTCTCACAATCACACACTAAATTCTTCCCCTTCTACATTCTTCATGCTGAGAGCCCTGTCTCCTCTGTAGATCACTTTTCTGGAGCCAGCAAGTGCTCCCCTCATTTCCGGACACTGTTGCTCAAAGTGTTCATACCACCAGCATCTCCCACACAAATATCCCACAGTGATACCATAGCTGAACTATGCCCCAACCCATGGCTGCCTCCGTCTGGTACAACTCCCTACACACGCACACCACCCGAACGTGATTGATTCTGGATCTTCACAGTCAATGTCCCACTTGACCTCCAGTAAGGGCCAGTCCAGCTGGGCAATGCCACTCAGTGGCTGACCCCGAGCTCCAGCCAGCACCGCTCGAGCCAGAAAAAACCCTCTTCTCTTAGAGGGTGGTTTGCACACCTGGGGTCACTACTCCAGCCAAACCACAACTCCTGGGAAAGGCACCTGTGGGCATCACCCATGGGCACCTCGCCTGAGGGCAGCCCTACAAACCTCCTTCCCCCCACAGTGCCCTCCCCGGCCTGAGGGCAGCCCTGCAACCCCCAGACAGCGCCCTACCCTCGCTGCAGCGTGCCGCTGAACGACGTGCAATGCTCGGCTCCGGGCAGCAGCACGCCTTCCCCGCCTCCCCCCCGCGATATCCCGGCCCGGCCCCTCACCTCCGGGTAGCGCTGCTCCAGCCGGGCGATCGCCTCGCGCTCCACCTCCCACTCCGGCCGCTTGCGCTGCTTGCGCTGCAGACGCAGCTTGTTCTTGCGCTTGTTGTATTTCTTCTTCCAGCGCTCGAAGCTGCGCACCGGATCCGGGCCCCCGCCGCCCGCACGCCGCCCCGAGCCGCCCATGCTGCACGCGCCCGGCCTGGAGCCTCAGCAGAACTAACCACCACCAGCAGCGCACGCCGCACCGCTGCCGGGATGGATGCCGCTGGGCCGGGGCGCACTGAGAGCGCGTCACACGGCCCCGCCCCAAGGCTGCCCGGCCTCCTTCCGCCGTCCGCCTGTCTCTGTCTGGCTGCACAGCTGCGGGCTGCTGGTCCGGCGCGGAGCCCCGATGTGGGGTCCCCGGGAGCCGTGCAGATCCCCAGCGCAGGGCATGTCCGCTCAGTGCGGGCTCCCCTCGGCAGCGAGGCAGCAGCCTGCGCTCAGCCCCGGCTGGGTCACATCGCCCCCACCAACAGCCCCGTGGGACACAGGCGGCCCCCTGCGTGAGATCAAGGCCACTCCGGGGCAAAGGAGCGCTGGGAATAGTCAACGCTATGGGGGTCCCACAAGCTGTACCCAAAGGGGAGGTTGCCTTGTTTGGACTAAATAAATTGGGAAAGGAAGTAATAATGAATACAAGGAGTGGGGGTGGACGAGATGTCTTGTTTTTATAGGGACAGTCCTGATACCTTCAAGTCTTTTTCTCATATAGGCACCAATTCCTGCCCCCATCCTGATTTTTCACACTATCTTGGTACCCTCAGGTGAAGGGCAGGTGCCCCGTAGCTATATGAGCAGGTTCAATAATAAAGGCAGCTGGCCAGATCCCGAACGGGTATAAATCCACCGAGTTCCACAGTGCGGCTCTAACAGTTTACTTTCCTCAGCCTCGTGCAGTGGGTTCTCAACCACTGTGTTGGGACACATTACTGTGGCGCCACAGAGTGATGTGTTGCGAAGAGCCAGGGAGATGGCTGGATTTGGCGTGGGGGTGGGCTGGTGTGTCCTGTAGAGTCACGATATGCCATCAAGTGTGTCACAACCTGCAAAAGGGTGAGAACCACTGGCCTAGAGTACCACTGTATAGGAAGGGCAGAGCAAATACGGGCCTATCACACAGTCGCAAGGGCCAGGAGAGACGTACAAATACATTATTCTTATTGGGGTGAGGTTTGTAAGACCCTGTTATCAGAGGTACTGTATAAACATTTAGGAAGACACAGTTGCAGCCTTGATATCCTCTTCCCTGCCTTGGCCATATGCAGAGGGGAGGTTGCAGCAGGTGTCTCTCACCTTAGGCCTAATCACCTAATACCCTCCATATTCAGCTCCTTGTGTTACAGAACTTTGTGACTGACAGAAGTAGCAGATGAGTAGGGATAGAGTGGGCTCATTCTCCCCAAATCTATTTTCTGAGCCAACCTGCCACCTGCACACTTGTCCAGTTCAGCAAAAAAAGCCTTCTATCCAGATTCCAGCAGTGCCAGGGGCAGAGTGTCAGGGAGAGGCATCACAGGAAGAGGGCCTGATGCCTGCATGCTAGATTCTCAGCAGAGGGAACTAGATTTCTCATTCCTGGCAGAGAGTTCTGGTTCCCAAGAGGTGCTTCCTAGGAATGTTTGCTGGGAAGGGCAAGAGTCTTGGGGAAGATGCTCAGGGGATTGTAGAGTAAAGGAGAGTCCTGTGGGCATGGGAAGATCCACCCTACAGTAATGGAAGGGAGGAGAGAGGAGATCCTGAAGTGTAGGAGGCAGGGAAGGAGTGTCCTGGGAGGAAATAATCAGGGTCTCAACTTTCGGAAAATTCTGTTTGCACCCCTCTTTGTGATGGTCCTTAGTTCTCATAGGGAGTTCATTCCAGACTGGCCCCCAAGAAAATTAATTCTGCCGTCTTCACAAACAAGTTTTACCCTTATGGTAAAAGTTCCATGAAACCAGAGACGCAGAGCTGTTAATTGTGGGAGGGCAGGTGGTGAGCTGGTGACTAAAATGTGTGTTACCAGACAAGTCTGAGGAGTGTCATCAAAGTTGATTGGTTAATCACTGGTCAAGTGGCCGTTCTCTGGCAGTGACGAGGGGCAGGAACAGATCATGTCACATTTTAACAAACAACAATGGGGAATCTCTTTCATCACAACACCCTGTCTCCATCCTCACAGCTGGAAGAATTGTGAAAGTGTGAGTAGAGACTATAATAGGGTGGGGCAAAACCACCCCAAATCTTTCTCTATATCTATTTCTATATCGCTTGCTCTTTAACTGAGAAGACAAATGAACGGCTTTTGGACTTCGGAGGGGGTGGTTCTGACTTGAGAACTTAGTTATTGTTACTGGGAACATAAGGTAAGGACCTCACCTTTAGACAAGTGTTATTTGTAAATTTTAATGACTGGAAAGTATTTTATCTTCATTTCTCTCGTAACTCATTTTTTACTTTAATACCTTGTACTTGTACTCATTTAAAAGCTGTCTCTTTGTGGTTAAATTAACTAATTTTATTCTTTACTCAAAACCAATCTAGTGTTGTGTTTAAACTGAACTGTTTGGTTACTCCAGTTAAAGTAGCAATCTGTTGGATATGGCTCCTTACAGGGCCAATGGACCACTAATATTTGAACCATTGAGTAGAGGGCAGAGCACAGAACACTTGTTTTTCAGGGAGATTTGGAATTTTTAGTCTCCATAGTTGTGAAAATAACCAAGTGTTAAATCTGTGCACTATTGCCTTGCCAAGTCTGCAGACAACTTCATTGCTTCTATGGAGCACATAGCTGCCCACTATAGCAGCAGAGTGAAACTGAAATGTTTCCTTCACAGATGTTCTTTAGAACCCCAATGGACAACAGCAACTGCCAAGAATCAGGTCAAGTTTAGTCTGTGACTACTTGGGAAAGCTATGAGCAGCAGAGATAGGCACTGAAGCCACACAGGGGGGGCAGAGGAGGATCCAAATTAATTATGACCGTTAGTGAAGCTAAGAGGCTCTTGGGTGGAAGAGAAAGAAAGTTCCTTTTCCATTCCAGAAGCCAGAGAAGACTCAGGAGTGGACCAAGATACATATTACCCAGGGGCACACATTGAAGACTGAGTCTGCAAGTGGTGTTCAGGAACAGCACCTAAATAGGAGTCCTCCATTTCCCTTTTTTGATATAAGTAGCTAGTCAAAGTTCAGAGCTATGGTGACATTCCAGCTGGAGGCAGAAACTGTGGTTTCTGGGGGTTTTGTTTGTTTGTTTAAATGCAATTTTTGTTTATTTACAAGGAAGGCACAAAGTCCAGCTCCTCTGAATCCAGGAGGAATGAAAAAAAAAAAGGAGTTTACAATCTCAAGTCTCTCTAGCCCAGGGGCTCTCAACCCCTGGCCTGTGGGTCAAAAGTAGCCCATGGGGCTTTTTAAAATGGGTTGGGAAAAAGGACTGACATCCTTTTTTCTCTTTATAATGCATGAAGAAGACATGAAAGGTTTGGTCAAAACATTGTTTTTTACATCAATGAGTCTTGGCTATCCTAAAAGATGCAACAATGACTGAACAGCTAATTAAATTATGCCATCACAAGAGCCCAGAGGCTGAAGCTTGAGCAGTTGAGAGAAGACAATTTAATCAGACTTTTCCAAACTGTTTTATCTTTGTAAGCACTTTTGGGCTCCAGTGCTTACTGATGTCCGATGTGTTATACTTGGGACTTTCAGTACATATTGCTTAAGGGGAAAGAATGCTGATATTTTATTTACAGTTCACTTTTAAAGGCATCCTGGAGATCTGGCATCCAACGTCAACAGCAATAAATATTAGACACCACTTTGCCATTCATCTGGCAAATGGCACAGAGAACAACCTAATATAAAATGTCCAATGCCTAAATGACAGCCATTGTGTGAGAGTAGTCCAGGAAGCATCTAATTTGCAGAAAATGGAGGCCACAGACTCTTTTCTGTGTGATACTGCGGTGCAGAACATACAAGTCCTAATACACAAGGCGGTGTGCTTTTTGCCCTTAGAAAGCATAGATGTGTAGGACTGAAAGGGACCTCAAGAAGTCTTCTACTCCAGTCTCCTGCACTTAAGGTAGGACTAAATATTACCATCCTAGACCTTCCTTGACACTTGTTCATCCACTCTGCTCTTAAAAATTGCCAATGATGATAATTCCCCAGCCTCCCTAACTAATTCATCCTTTTCCAAAGGGGTAGCCGTGTTAGTCTATTGTAGAAAGACAACAGAGTCCTGTGGCACTTTTAAAGACTAACAGATTCATCCTTGCGCTTAACTACCGTGAGAGGAAGATTTTCCTCATGTCCAGTGTAAACTGCCCTTGCTGAAATTTAAACCATTGCTTCTTATCCTATCGTCAGATGTTAGAGAGAACATTTTTTCTCCCACCTCCTTATAACGTCTTTTCATGTACATAACGATTGTGGCCCCCACTCCTCCACAGTCTTCTCTTCTTTAGACTAAACAAGGCTTGTTACCAGGCCAAAGAAAGTCCAGTAGGTTGAACTAAGCATATAAGAAGATGACCTCAGTTGTGTTTGTCCAGCAGCCTCAGCGGAGTCCTTAAAGGCTGTCCCTCAGAGTGAAACATAAAGATTAAGATTCTTTTAGTAAATAGCAACCTGAAGTTAGACTCCTAAATCCATACTTAGGTACCTAAACAAATGGCTTGATTTCAAAAGCACTGAACTCCCAGCAGCTCCCATTGACTGTTTCACTACTTTGGCTACAAATAGTAAACAAAATAAGGCTGGTCATTTATACACCATTTTTCATGAAGGCCTTTATTCAACATGGTACTTAAGCATGTGCATAACTTAAGCATGTGAGTAGTCTGTAGACTTGAGTGAGACTAGCAGAAGTTTCCAGATCGTGGGCCCTGGTTCTCATGGGGGATTTCAATTATCCTGACATCTGCTTGCAGTGCACAGGCAATCCGGGAAGTTTTTGGAGAGCGTTGAGGACAACTTCCTGGTACAAATGCTGGAAGAACCAACAAGGGGCCTTGCACCTCTTGATCTGCTGCTCACAGATAAAGAAGAATTGATCGGGGAAGAAGTAAATGGCAACCTGGGCAGCAGTGATCATGAGATGGTAGAGTTCAGGATCCTGATCAATGGAAGGAAGGAAAGAATCAGAAAACACACCCTGGACTTCAGAAAAGCAGATTTTGGCTCCCTTAGGGAACTGATGGGCAGGATTCCTTGGGAGACTGATCTGAAGGGGAAAGGCGTCCAGGAGAGCTGGCTGTATTTAAAAGAAACCCTGCTAAGGGCACAGGAAGATACCATTCCGATGTGCAGAAAGAACAGCAAATGTGGAAGTCGCCCAGTGTGGCTTAGCAGAGAACTCTGCGGTGAGCTGAAACATAAAAGGGATGCTTACAAGAAGTGGAAGCTTGGAGAGATGACTAGGGAGATGTATAATGATATTGCTCGGGACTGCAGGGATAAAAATCAGAAAGGCCAAACAGCAATTGGAGTTGCAGCTAGCAAAGGATGTGAAGGATAACAGGAAGGGGTTCTACAAGTATGTCAGTAACAAGAAGAGGATCAGAGATGTCTAGGTCCCTTACTGAATGGGGCAGGTATCCTCAGGGTGGATGATGGGGAAAAGGCTGAAGTACTCAATGGTTTTTTTACTTCAGGCTTCACAGAGAGGGTCAGATCCTAGGCTACTACACTGAGTAACTCAGAATGGAGAGAAGGAGAGCAGTCCTTGGTGATGGAAGGTCAGGTTAGGGACTACTTAAAGAAGTTAGATGTGCACAAATCTATGAGAGTGGATGAACTGCATCTGAGGGTGCCAAGGAAGTTGGCCGATGCGATTGCAGAGCCGCTGGCCATTATCTTTGAAAACTCATGGCAAATGGGGGAGGTCCCGGATGACTGGAAAAAGGCAAATATGGTACCTATCTTCAAGAAAGGGAAAAAGGAAGATCCAGGGAACTACAGGCCAGTCAGCTTCACCTCAGTCCCTGGAAAAATCATGGAGCAGGTCCTCAAAGAATCCATCCTGAAACACTTGGAGGAAAATGGAGTGATCAGGAACAGTCAGCATGGATTCACCAAAGGCAAATCATGCCTGACCAACCTGATTGCCGTCTCTGATGAGATGACTGGATTTGTGGATGTGATATACCTCGAATTTAGCAAGGCTTTTGATATGCTTTCCCACAGCATTCTCATCGGCAAGTTAAGGAAGTATGGTTTGGATGAGAGGACCGTAAGGTGGATAGAAAATTGGCTAGATCATCAGGCTCCGTGGGTAGGAATCAATGGCTCAGTATCTAGTTGGCAAGGAACACTTCAATCTCTCTGCTCACTCCATTGATGACTTGCTAACAGCTGTGCTGATACAGATGAATAACAAATCACAGCTTCAAAGAGAAACTGCAGAATTTGAATTTATATGCAAATTTGACTGTTGCCTTGAGGTTAAACAGGGACTATGCATTTTTCCCTCATTACAACCGATGATTTGACTTCACCTTCCTCTATGTGCTGTTCCCCAGTGCTTGAATCCTAACATCTGTTTTGATTTGCTGTTACAGCCTGACCTGATCTTATGTCATACACTTCCCTGCATTTAATTTCCTCCCATTCTGTAAATTTCCCATCTTCAAAGCATCTGACGAAGTGGGATTTTCTCCCACGAAAGCTCATGCGATAAATAAATCTGTTAGTCTTTAAAAGTGTCACAGGACTCTGTTTGCATTTAAGTAGGTGTTTAAAGTGTATATAAATCTGAACCACTAGAGGTCGTAACATACCTGTATAAATTAACATCATACTAGCTCAAGGTAGAAATTCATTAGACCAGCTAGTCTATTGACTATAGTCAGAGAAGAATTGATAAGGGAAGTAGAAGTGAATGGCAACCTGGGCAGCAGTGATCATGAGATGGTAGAGTTCAGGATCCTGATCAATGGAAGGAAGGAAAGAATCAGAAAACACACCCTGGACTTCAGAAAAGCAGATTTTGGCTCCCTTAGGGAACTGATGGGCAGGATTCCTTGGGAGACTGATCTGAAGGGGAAAGGCGTCCAGGAGAGCTGGCTGTATTTAAAAGAAACCCTGCTAAGGGCACAGGAAGATACCATTCCGATGTGCAGAAAGAACAGCAAATGTGGAAGGCGCCCAGCGTGGCTTAGCAGAGAATGCTGCAATGAGGTGAAACATAAAAGGGAAGCTTACAAGAAGTGGAAGCTTGGACAGGTGACAAGGGAGGCATATAAAGATATTGCTCGGGACTGCAGGGATAAAATCAGAAAGACCAAACAGCAATTGGAGTTGCAGCTAGCAAGAGATGTGAAGGATAACAGAAAGGGGTTCTACAAGTATGTCAGTAACAAGAAGAGGATCAGGGATGGTGTAGGTCCCTAACTGAATGAGGCAGGTATCCTCGTGGTGGATGATGAGGAAAAGGCTGAAGTACTCAAAGCTTTTTTTACTTCAGTCTTCACAGGGAGGGCCAGCTCCCAGGCTACTATGCTGGGTAACGCAGAATGGAGAAAAGAAGAGCGGCCCTCAGTGATGGAAGGGCAGGTTAGGGACTACTTAAAGAAGCTGGATGTGCACAAGTCTACGGGGCCGGATGAACTGCATCCGAGGGTGCTGAGGGAGTTGGCCGATGTGATTGCAGAGCCGCTGGCCATTATCTTTGAAAACTCGTGGTGAACGGGAGAGGTCCCGGAGAATTGGAAAAAGGCAGATATAGTACCTATCTTCAAGAAAGGGAAAGAGGAGGATCCAGGGAACTACTGACTGGTCAGCCTCATCTCAATCCCCAGAAACATCATGAAGCAGGTCCTCAAAGAATCCATCCTGAAACACTTGGAGGAAAATAGAGTGATCAGGAATAGTCAACATGGATTCACCAAGGGCGAATAATGCCTCACCACTGGGCTCAGCAGGTAGGAATCAATGGCTCGATGTCTAGTTGGCAACCAGTAATGAGTGGAGTGTCCCAGGGGTCGGTCCTGGGGCCAGTTCTGTTCAACATCTTCATTAATGATCTCGATGATGGGATAGATTGCATGCTTAGTAAGTTCGCGGATGACACCATGCTGGGGGGAATGGTAGACACACTGGGGGGCAGGGATAGGATCCAGGGAGACTTGGACAAATTGGAAAACTGGGCCAAAAGAAACCTCATGAGGTTCAACAAGGACAAGTGCGAAGTCCTGCACTTAGGATGGAAAAATCCCATGCACTGCTACAGGCTGGGGACCGATCGGCTAAGTTGCAGCACTGTAGAAAAGGACCTGGGGGTTATGGCAGACGGGAAGATGAATATGAGCCAACAGTGTGCCCTTGTTGCCAAAAAGGCCAATGGCATATTAGGCTGCATCAGTAGGAGTATTACCAGCAGATCAAGGGATGTGATAATTCTCCTCTATTCGGCACTGGTGAGTCCACATCTGGAATATTGTGTCCAGTTTTGGGCTCCCCACTACAGAAAGGATGTGGACAAATTAGAAAGAGTCCAGCGGAGGGAAACGAAAATGATTAGGGGGTTGGGGCACATGACTTATGAGGAGAGACTGAAGGAACTAGACTTATTTAGTCTGCAGAAGAGGAGACTGAGGGGGGATTTCATAGCAACCTTTAACTACTTAAAGGGGTGCTCCAAAGAGGAGGGAGCTAGGCTGTTCTCGGTGGTAACAGAGGACAGAACAAGGAGCAATGGTTTCAAATTACAGCTGGGGAGGTCAAGGTTGGATATTAGGAAAAACTTTCTCACTAAGAGGATGGTGAAGCATTGGAATGGGCTACCTAGGGAGGTGGTGGAATCTCTGTCTTTGGAGATATTTAAGGTTCGGTTAGACAAAACTCTGGCTGGGGTGATTTAGGGGGAGTGGTCCTGTTTTTAGGAGGGTCCCTTCCCTTTTCATGAGGTCCCTTCCAGCCCTATGATTCTATGATTCTATTCATGCGTGCAAATCAAAGTCCCCTGGCAGAGGATATAGCTCCATTTAAAGAAATACCATAAACATACATTTAACTTTAAGCAAGTGTGTATATACTTTTCTGAATCAGGCCCTAAACCAGATATTAAACAGATAATTCAAATTGTCAAAAGCTATTTTTGACCAGAAACTTTTTAGATATTTAAGCATTTTGGAAAGTAACACATAATAAATAATAATTCCTACCTCTTGTATTGTGATTTTTATCCTTGGTTCTCAAATTGCTTTACGAAGGTGGCCAGTAGCAATATACATTTTATATAGTATAATTTTGAGGCTCCAGATTTTGTGTAGAACTGCCTGTATGGCCATCCAGTATCTTGGCAGATGAAAGGAAACATGATGAAGTCAGTCAGTCCGTGGTGCTTGGCAGCAGTGTGAGAGAAGAGTCCAATATGTGAGTGTCAGACCTTCCCACAATGACTCCAGGCTCACTCACCAGATGGAGGTTGGCTCATACTCTGCTTCCGAGCTTGCCTACAGGCCTGAACCTGGGCTCTCTAATGACTCTCTACAGTGGCTGCATCAGCCTTAACCTGCTTCTTCAGAATGAATGTTGTGGGCTGGGCTTCTCCTGTTGTCAGTGGGAATGCTGAATTTTTTGACACCCTGCTTGACTTTGTCGCTTTATTGGAGCTTTGTCCTTCCTCTGTGTCAATGGTAGTTCTTGAGTTGGCCATAGAGCACAACCTTTGGCAGCTGGTCATGAGGCATGCGCTCCACATGTCCTAGCCAGGGAACCCTGTGAGAATCCAGCAGAGTCTGTAGACCAATTCTCTCCAGGACCTCATTGTTAGTCATCCATTGGTCCCAAGTGACTTAAAGGATTTTTCTGAGACAGCAATGTGCTCCTGCTTGGAGATGTGACCTGGCTTCCACAGCTGTAAAAGAGGTTACTGAAAACACAACCCTGATAAATGGATATCTTTGTATTCAGGGTTACCAGCTTGTTCCAGACACATGCGGTCAGTGTGCCAAAGATGATAGAAGCTTTGAAGATTCTCATATCAAATTCTGTATCAAGGCTAAATGAGATGATTAAAGTTGAGCCAAGATAGTGGAAGTAATCCACGTTGTCCAGAGCTTCATTATTTATGTGGACTTTAGGTGGGATGTTTGTGCCCTGTGACATGAGAACTGTTTTTTAATACTGATTACTATGCCAAACTTATTCATCGTGATCTGCAATTCATCAGATGAATTAGAGAAGAATACAGCAGCATCTGTGAAGAGCAGATCCTGAATATTGAGTTGAATGACATGCCTTTTTCTTTGAAATTGCCTCATGTTAAACTGCCGTCCATCTTCAATTCAATTAGTATGCCAGATTAATCATTTCCAAAAGTGTGCATAAGAAGAATAAAGAAGATGATGCCAAAGCCATTAGGTATTAAGACTCAGTCTTGCTTCATGCCAATATCAATGCTAAACACAGACAATGTTTCATTTCATTCTCGTATGTTATAGTTGCCTTCATTACCTCATGGAACTCCTTAAATAGGAAAAGCCAGTTTTCAACAAGATCTTGTATATGCCATTCCTGCTAACCATGACAAAGGCCTTTTGCAGGTCAACGAAAGCTACATAGAAAGTGCCTGTTGTTCACAGCTTTTTTCTTGCAACAAGGAGCTTGAAGGCCATGTCGGTCATGAAGTCCCCAGCTCTGTCCACACTGGCTCTCAGGGTAAACTCTCTCTCAGCAAGGACTTGGAGTCAATTTCAGCAAGATCCTTGTCGACTACACTGAGTAAAGATACCCCTCAGTAGTTGCTGCAGTCTGCTCTGTCCCCTTTATTTTTGCATACAGTAAATATATAAGTATGTAATACAAATGTGTAAATGTTACATCTTACATATTTTACTGTAAAACTACACTAAATATTTAGTTTGTATACAGTAAATGTTTGCATCTTTCCAATCTGGGGTATGTGGCTTTCTTCCCAGCATGAGCAGAGAAGTATATGGCTGTCGCACACAAGCTTCCTCCCTCAGCACAGGGAGGAGTTTGGTTAAAGCGGAGAAGCAAGGAGTGACCAAGGACGGCATGGTGAATGATGATGAGGAAAGTCAGAGGTAGAAACTGCAACAGAAAAAAGCATGTGAAAGAAAAAAGCATCAGAAAGGCCCCAAAAGGCAGCAGGCTATACAATCATGTTAATTAGAAGGCTCTTAGATGCAGAGCTCTTCAAGATAGCAAATGCACATTTTAAACAGTCAGAGGGCTATAGTTATGTTTTTAAACAGCAACAGAGTTTGACTCTCTCCCTGCGCAATATCTGCTAGTCTCCCCATGACCACAAACCCATCCAGCAGTCCTTTGAGAGTTGACACTTCTGTCTATGGCCTAATCTACACCGCGGGGCTAAGTCAATGGGAGATGTGCATTCTACGGCACACAGATTGCTTATCTGCCGTCGACTTAGTTACTCTGACTTACCGCGGTGTCTTTACTTGGCTGCGTCGACTTGAAGTGCCCTCCCTTCAAGGCAGCGATACTCTATTTGGAGGAGTCTCGTTACTGACAGGAGAATACTTCTGGGATCAATTGAGCGGGTCTACTTTGATTGCTCAATCGATCCCACTGCTTCAATCCGTGGGGATCAGTGCAGCATGAATGATGTATTTCTTCTCAGTTGGAAAAGCTAGCATGTGTCACTTGGTGTTCTTCAGTCCAGGCTCCATTACTCAATTCAGAATTCTGCTATTGAGTGTGGTAAAGAAAGATCTCTCAAACCATCTTTTCTGCCGGCTGTGTTTATTTTATAAGGAGGAGATCAGATTGCTTTATGAACAATTAAATCTCTCAGTAACTGTGAAGCCAGGAGGTATTACTATCCTCATTTCACAAATGAGTTAAATGGAGCATGGAGCAGTTGCGTTACCTGACCCAAACAGAGTCAGGAGCAGAAACCAGAAATCCTTCCTCCCATCCCAGTACATTCTTCTGAAAACAAAATACAATATGTTCCCCTTGTACAGCTGGGACATTGGCTGAAATCCTGGGCCCATTAAAGTCAGTGTAAGTTTTGCCATTGATTTAATTTGTGTCTGGATTTCACTGTGTATTTTTCCTGCTACAGCTAGCTGTTTACATCACAAACACCTAAGCCCCTTGAAGGAATGCAGCTTTTGTAAGAACCACAGTGACAGAGAAATGCGGTATTGTAGGAATGCATCACTTTGTAAGCTGGAGCTGTGGGTTTTAGCAACTGTGGCAAAGAAAACCGGAAATATGAACTCAAGGCTTGTCAGATTAAAAAAATCTTGTTATGAATGATTGTTGTTTTTTGCTATATTTATTGAAGCTGCGTTTGTATGCTTATTGTGCCAAGTGTTAAATGAGACACACAGAAAAGAACGGTTTGTCTGAAAGAGTTCAGAATTTGAAAGACAGAAGCAGAGAAGATAGGGTAGACAGTAAGGGATTCGTTTGTTTCAATTTAAGCAGGGGAAAGAGGCATTTCAGTGGTTCCTTACATTCCAAGTCTTGTAAAAGAGAAGGAAGAGATACATTTTGCTCTAGTTTGCCAGTGTTCATAGGTAATAAATTGTCAAAGTGAGCTCTCTGCCACAGATTTAAGAAGACAGCACTAAGTACAAAGGAAACCTGTAAAGCACCATGTAGATCTATGGCACAAGATAAATAAGAGTAAAGAATTTGTGCCTAAAGTGACAGCCAAAATAATGCCTACTTCTTGAATCTATTTCACTTTTAACTTTATAGTGAAAAGCAGCAATGGGCTTACATCTCCATGGCTCAGGAGCAGAACTCAGCAAAATGGGGTATAGGGACGGACAGGCAGGCAGCCTGTCCCAGCTCTCTGGTTCTCAGCTGCCTAGCTCTGGCATAATTTAAAGTGGCAAGGGAACAGCTTTAATTGAAATAAGATCTTTCCTCCCCATGACCCTTCTTTACCAGGCATACCCTTCCCTATCTTTTGTTTCCCTTTCCACAAGGGGTGGGATGGAGGCTTCAACACTGGAGAAAGTGGAGGCGGGTGGGAACATTGCCAATTTTGTGCTGGCAGGGCAGAGATTTCCCTTACAGGAGGGTGGGGGAGATTTCCAGTCCAAAATTTGCAGCTACTTTCAGTTTATCCTGCCCCACATAAGCAGGGCAAAGTGAACTTGATGGACTGGAGAATCCAGTCCAATAGTACTCATCTGACAGAAAAGAAACCAGTTTTCTTAAGTCTCCTTTCAACAACAATACAGCCCAAACCCACTGATTCATCTGCCTGATACTCACTCTTGGTAGTTCTTACTTTACATTTGAGTTCTAATCACCCCACCCCTCTCCCTGAAATCAACAAGACACTTCCTGTTTGTGGATGCCTTTCAAGAGAGAGCCAATCACTGCAGTTATTTAAATTAGCCAGGAAGGGGTTGGATGGGAAACAAATGGGAAAGGGAAGATTGTCTGGTACTGGGGACAGATACCGGTATATTCTGAGCAATCTGAGCTCTACTTAAAAAAGAGTTGAACTGAGCCATGTCTATAGCAAAGAATAGATAATGCCTTTGGCCTTAGTTACCGTATTTCCTAGGTCCACAAAAAATCCTCATCTGGAAGACAATCAGACTTAAGGTGGTACCCCAAACATTAACTGGTCCAACATTAATGGGAATAGCCTACATAGCAAAGTAAGAATTTGAGCACCATCTCACCCCATTTTAAACCATTTATACTGTCAAACCTTGCTGAGACTCCAGATTACATTAATGACAGCCATGTTTAAAATGAGCTCTTGCTAAAAAGGCACTGTTAGTGTTTTAAACTCTGGTGTAGACAGAGCCAAATTACATGTTTTAAAAGGTGGTGTAGCATACATCCTATCTGGAATTACCACATCTAGCGCTAGGAAAACTGGGAGTTTGAAATGATCTGGCTATGCATTTACTTAAAGAGTTCACATACCTGGTTCTAGGCAGAGCCCACGCCTATTTCTTTGCTTATCAACCTGACAACATGACAGTTACACACACACCACAGATTCTTGGAAGATTTAAACCTTGAGCCCCATGGGAGGCTGACAGGGCAGAAGGTCACTGACAGCACTTCAATGGCACATGGCCTCTGGTCATCAAATCTGCCAGGGAGGGGGAGACATTCCAAGGTGCAATCCAGCCCAGTGAGAGGTTGTATTGTTGCAGGTAGGGACGCCTGGAGACGGGCCGGGGCCAGCAACAGTGAGTTCGTTGCCCGGAGTGCGTAGCACCAATAATGACACCGGGGCGGAGAAGCACACCAAGTTTATTTGAGATCTCAAGCAGGCACACGGAGACAGGCACGTCTCAAATCATGCGCGCCCCACCCCGTTGCAGTGACCCTTATATAGACAGGTTGTTTACTTCAATACTTTCCCCCTTGTTAACGGTGGAAATACTCTCTCCCTTCTTTTAGAGAGAAAACTTTGACCGATTTCCACTGGTACTTTCTAGACTTGTTATCTGCTTTACTTCCTGGAATTGAGCGATCTCCCTATATGGTCACTGGCTGTCTGAGTCTGGAGCAAAGGGGCTTCATGGGCACTCATGGCCTTCCACCCCCTCGAGTTACCCAGTGACAGATACCCAGATGCAGCCAAGGGCACCCACTATAGGTCAGGTCACCAACAGTATTGTATCACCTCCTGCGCCATAATCCCAGCTGCCTCCCAATGCTTTACTGGCATAGCTCCCATCCTGGGCCTTTCACAAATAGCCTATAAGCATGCAAGTTGCACCCTGAGTGTTGGTGTATAGCTACAGCCCTGGCCCCGGAGCTCTGCACCCAGCAGCGGGACAGCAACACAACGATCACTCTCTGGCTTCCACCAGCCCTGGTTACTACTCGCTGGGTGTCTCCAACGTACTCCTACCTCACATTTTCCCCAAACGTGTTCTGTGCTGTTAGAGACAGGATCCTCTCTTTCCACTCTCTCTTTCAATTGTGTGCTGTGCTGGGGTGTCCTTATCTAGATCTACTCTGTTGCTTTCCTGTTTACTCTTCCCACAGCCAAATGCTCCCAGGGAAACCACTTACCTCACATGGCTCAGCCTCTACTCTGGCCTTCCCATGCTGGTCTGTGCTTTGAGCAGTAGTTTCTATTGCTTCAGCTATCACCAAAGAGAAGGGCATTTAATTGGTCTCTTGTTTAGGCTGAATTATTAGGCTGACTGCTTTGCCCATGAGCTTCAGGAAGCTTTGTAATTACCTATTAATTAAAGCAGGGGTCGGCAAAGGTTGCCGACCCCCATGCTGACCCCTGACCCTCAGCTAGTGCGGGAAGCCCTCTCCATAGAAAAAAAGTGGTGGCTGCCCAGAATTCAGTGGCAGTCACAGCTGCAGGGGGCACTTCCCAGGCATGCCACTGAAAGAAGCCGCTTGCAGAAAGAAGCTGCCCAGAGCAGCTCCTCTTGGGGG
>ML685902.1:3234301-3251458 GCA_007922175.1 Pelusios castaneus
GAAGCCGCTTGCAGAAAGAAGCTGCCCAGAGCAGCTCCTCTTGGGGGTTTCCAAGCACACCACGGAAAGAAGCTGCTTGGAATGGCTCCTTTTGGTGGTGGCACACTGCAGAGAGGAGCCTCTCTGGATGGCTTTTTTCCGTAGCATGCCTGGGGTCTGGGCAGGGTGGGGACCCCCCACAGCCCAGCTGCCCCCAAAGAAGCCACCCAGAGTGACTTTTTGTGGCAGGCGCGGCAATTTCTTTGGCACCGCAGAGGATATCATGTGCCGCTCCGAATGGGATCGCATGGCAGTGTTGGCACACATGCTGGGGGTTGCCTGCCCCTGAATTAAAGACGCACTTGTTGATGTAATAATATATAAAATCAACATAACATACAAACCCACCTACCGTTTGGAGATCCCTGTGACATGTAGGTGAAAGAAGGAAGTAGCTTCATAAAGTATTTGGGTGGCTATTAAGCACATTCATGCTACAAAGTAGCATTCGCAGGATTGGATTCTGATCTCATATTGTATCACACTAAAGTAATTCCTTTTGTTTCAGCTGAGTTACTCTTGAATTATATGAGCGTAGCAGCAGAATCAGATTTTATATATTATGCAACTTATGTGCTAGGTATATTCTTCACAATGTAATAACTGCAGGGCAAGTTCCAAGGATATGCTACAATTGTGTGAATACATTTACTTGTCCATACAACACGTTTTCTGTTCATTGTTACAATCATTTCTCTGGTTTCCATTATCGCTTATGAAAACTCAATGTAGATTATACGCTGCTATCTATTCATACCACACACAGACATCATGAGATTTGGAGTCATGTTTTCTATAGCAGGGGCAGGCAACCCCCGGCACACATGCTTACAGTGACACACGACCCCATTCCGAGTGGCATGTGACGCCCTCTGCAGCGCTACATAAATTGCCACCAGAAGTCACTCCAGGCAGCTTCTTTTAAGGGCGGCTGGGTGCGGGCGGTCCCCACCATGCCCATGCCCCAGGCAAACTCGGAAAGAATCCGCCCAGAGTGACTCCTCTCCGCAGTGTCCTACCACCAAAAGAAGCCATTCCAGGCATCTTCTTTCCGTGGTGTGCTTGGGGACCCTGCCGAGAGGAGCTGCTCCAGGGAGCTTCTTTCCACAAGTGGCTCCTTTCAGTGGCATGCCTGGGAAGTGCCCTCCTCTAGCTGGGGCCGCCGCCAAATTTTAGGTGGCCACCGCTTTTTTTCAATGGAGGGAGCTGCCGGCACTGGCTGAGGGTGGGGGAGGAGGGGCCAGCACCTTTACTGACCCCGTTCTATAGTATTAATTAAACAAGGAGATAATTACTGCAGGAAAACTACTAGTGCAATTATTGCAGTCAAAACAGGACTATAAAAAAAGTGAGGAATGTTCCCTCTGCAAAAACTGTGGGGCAGAAAAATTACGCATTTTGGAATTGGAAGGACGACACCAGAGAGACTGAAAGATGTTAAGGGAACGCACCGTAGACCCCAGAACCACCCTTCTATAAGTCACAACTGCGTATCAGTAATGCCATTAAACACATAAGACTCAACAGGGGAAAGCCTCCCAGCTGCGATCAGCAGATGACAGTGAGCTACTGATTAAATCATATAAGGAATCCTGTGGCAATTTTAAAGTCTAACAAATGTATTGCAGGAGCTTTCGTGGGGTCACTGACAGCTGCAGGGATTTCTTAAGACTTTTCAAAATCACACCTCTTGTATTTACGTTCTCTACTATTGACTTGAGTGTGATATTAGGTAGATAAAATAGACAAGACTGTGTATTTCAGTTTTGAAAATGGAAAAATATAAAAATGTATACATACCATGAAGATTTTGTTTTCTTTTTTGTAGTGTTGTCTAGAATGCATTAGATTCTGAAAATTACAGATTTTTTTTATTGTTCATTTTCTTTTCTGGAACCTCACTATGAAAAACTAAATCATGAATCTGGTGAATAATTATAGTTAGCAATTTAAAATATACCTTTATATAACATGTGTCTATATATATTTGTATATAGTAAATATGCCCATTTATATGTACTTCTTACAATATTTTCATTCATGTGTTTCTAGCTGTGCTTTTCATTTATAAAACAGTAGAAACATTTGAAATGGTAAAAACTGGTCTCATTAAAATCATGCATTTGCTCTCTAATAGCAATCCACAAATCTCAAGTTACATACCTGTAGAACTTCCCTTTTAGAATTCATAGAGTGCTATAGTCAAAAGGCAAACCATACAAAACATTCATATTTTTCCATTTAATGTAAATATTTGGTGTTGGCCAGCTGTGAGTACAGAGGACTGGAAGAGCAAACAGTAGGGAAGCTGTTGGTTAAAATGATATATTTTTAGCTTCTTTTGTATTTGCAAAAGGTGGGTTCCATTGAGGAGGTGAGACAAAACCTAATTCCACTCCAGTTAAACTCAATGGCTAACCACCTAATGAATTAAATGAGAACAGAATCAAGCCTAATAGCTTTAAAGGTGAGCATGTGATGTAACCTGTCTTAAAAGGTAATAAAAGAATAAAATTAATGTAGTACAAATAATGAAAAGTATAGGAAACATTAACACAAGTCTTTCAAAACTCTGTATAAGCTCATAGCCTTTTGTTCTAATGGTGCTTTACAACCTTTTTTTTTTTGGTGCCACACAGCACTTCTTAGGGCTTCTCTTCACTCGAAAGGCTACGGTGGTACCGCTGCAGTGCTTCATTGTAGGCATTCCCTATGCCAACGAAAAGGGTTGGCACAGGTAATCCCCTGCCCCAAGAGATGGTACGTAAGTCAACAGTAGAATTCTTCTGTCAATCTTGTGCTGTCTCCACCCCTGAGCAACAGACATAACTGGGTCAACCTAACTTAGTTTAATATCATATTACTCCTTGTTTTGCCACAGACTAGGGTATCAATGATATAAGAGACAGCACCATCTGTTCTTTTTAACAGATTTCCTGCTTTCTTTTGGCACTCTTTTGGTATTCTGAATATATCAAAAAGGTAGTAGCAGAAAACAGTCTGACAAATGATGCTGAAAACATTCTGTTCCTGGAACTTTCAGTATGCAGATGTATTTACACAGATGTAGTGAGAGGGCAGATTCCAATACCCGTACTTTTATGTACTTCACTGTGTGAGTGGTAGTAAACAGGCCCACTCATAAGGTGCTATTCAAGATTTCAGAATCTGGTGCTGGTGTATTAAGCTCTAGTCAATCTGCTACTCATTTCTTCCCAGCTGGGAGCTGAAATTTCTCTTTCTTTATAATTGCTACTCAGTTCCTTTGGGCCTCGGTATGTTCTCAGGGAATATTATACCAAGTCAGCTGGTTCAGTGACTTTCTTTACAACTTTTACATTTTCTATGCATGTTAGTTTCTTAGAACATCGTCCTTAATGCAAATGGAAGTTTTCTGGGTGGAGTGAAATCTAGGATTGCCTTAGGGCTTGGACAGATATGTGTCTTTAATACAACTAGTTTAACTATCATTAAGTTTTTCCAGTATGCTCTTCTAGATAATGAAAGCTCCATTATATGTTTGATAAGTCTTAATTCCCATAAGATATATGGCCTTTCCCGCTCCTCCACCCCCAAATGCTGAGCAACCAAGCTCCTATTGAACCCAGTGGGAGCTGAGAAAAGTCAGTATCTCTGAAAAGCAAGCTTTTGATCTCTCATAGAGAATGGGCTTCTACATACCCCAGATCAAGTGATCTCACAGTGCATGAAATTTAGCCTGCACGGACAGCCTCTATAAGATCTTTGCACCACATAAGTCTCATTTAAATCCCATTTTGAGGGTTTGACTAGCTCTATAAACCTCATGCCAAACCTCTGCATGGGATGAAGTTTCATCCAGAGCTTTTAGGCATGCATTTCATAATTGATATCTCCCATAAATACCATAAACACATTCAGGAAGATGCCATGCCAAGCTCTTTATTATTATGCAGCATTTATGTTATATATCACAAAATGTGTCATCACCAGTCTAGATTTTGGTCAGTCCCCAAACAAGTACACATGATTCCCACACTCTTGTGTCCTTGCAGCAGACTGCCCATAGTCCTTATAGGGAACAGAGTCCCTGCTCCCTTCGATCTCTTCTATAGATATTAAGTGTTTGAACATGGGCAGTGAGGGTAAGGTCATGACCCTACGCACTCACTGCGAGAGCCATCAAAGCAGGCATCATTTGGAAATGTAAATATTAATATTATTTCATTGTGCCCTTCTCTCCCCACCCTTCAATTGCGTTCTTAGACTGTAAACTCTTCAGGACAGAGACTATTCCCTTAATATGTTTGACCAGCACCTAGTGCAATGGGGCTTCTCATGATTCCCTATAATGATTAGGGAATAAGCTGCACCCTTTTCAGAGATGGTGTGAGACTGTCTTACCACGACACACAACCTGAGCCTCTTCAGGAACACTGAGTGGTACAATGAACTGCTTAATTTATGGCTGCTTTGTACCACCAGAATAGCACAAAGAAGTGAGAGCTTTTTGGTGAACCCGGCCCTGTATTTCCTTCTTACATTTCAGATTCTCTTCGAGTTAAATTTAGTTTGTTCTTACAAGATGGTCCTTCCTTTGCATAAGAAAAAATATCCAGGATCATTTAGATTACGGAAGAGTGGTTGAAGCACGGCTAGGTCTTCTGATTTCAAAGCAAGAGTGCATCTATGAAAACTCAGATGGACCCCTCATTTTCAAAAGAGATGTTCCTGACTATCTTTCTCTTTTGCAGTGGCCTTGACCCTCAGCCCCAAACAATATGACTAGCCCTTTACAAGCGAAGCTAGGTCTTGAAACTTACTTATTTTGGGAGGAGGCCCCAGGGAGATGCTAAGGAGCAGTAGACACCGAACGGGATAGATTTTGACCTAAGATGACAGTCTCTACCCATATCCGGACATATTGTAAGGACAGCTGACACTCCAGTGCAGCAAGTTAGATGATACCTGCTGGTCCTCCTATAAATGATCAGAAGATCTGTCATGTTTAAATCACTTGCCATGTAACAATTATAGTAGGCAACCTGCATTTTGGCTTCTGTGATGTTTTCTGTGAATTGGGTCTTACTCTACCACCCACCATGGAGTTCTTGCTCAGTGCTAATTTCATTTTCAAAGACACTGAGAACATTCAGATGCCCAGTCCCCATTTAAATTAACGGAAATTGACCATCCAAATCTCCTGCACAGTTCTGGAAGTCTCACTTTAAGTTCCTGTGCCAAGCACTGTACACGACACACAAGGAGGCAGCCTTTATCCTGAGAAACCTGTAATCTGTACAGGACAAACACCACAAATCAGATCTAAAATGCACCACAAAGGGCAGTATGCTCCAATGGATAGGGCTGGATTGAGACCCAGGAGAGCTGGGTTCCCAAATCTGCCACTGACCTACTATATTACACTGGGCAAATTTACTTCACTGGTTTCCTCTCCCTCCCTTGGTCTGTCTTGCCTAGGTGTAAACTCCTTGGAGTTGCAGCTGTCTCTTACTATAAACACATACAGTGCCTCCCACAAAGGAACTGATAGTTGTTACTGTAATACAAATAAGTAAGATAAACAAACAATAATAATAAAGCGAGATCCCAATGATGAGCCAATCTTAAAGCACGCGTGTCTGTGTTTGTGTGTGGAGGCTGGTTTATATTTTAATGGGTAGAATGATTAAAGACTCAGGTCAGCACTAAAAGGATTTATTTCAAAGATAATGAGCAATTTTCAAAAAAAATATAGAGTAAATTGAAAAATGCCTCATATTTATACTTTATGATATCATGTGACCCTTTTCACTATGATTTAATATATGGGGTTAATTAAAATTGCCTGCACTTAATCTGCATGGTAACTCACACAGTAATTAGCTCAACAGAAACAGACAAGATTCTACAGTTGTTTAGAAACTCAGGGCCAATCGCTACAAGAATCAACTAATTCAGCTGCGCGTTTCCCTACATTCTCTACCAAGAGTTCAGCATTTGTAAACAACCCCTAGGGCTTGTTGTGTTTCTACCACTTGAAATCCTCTGTTGAGAATGAGACTAACACCTCTCACAGCTCAGTGTTTGTAAAATGCAGCTGTTGCAACCTCAGAGTTTGGTACCAGTGTGGGTTCCTGTACCAAGGGTGGCAGCGGGAGCGCTACACTCCAATACAATGGAGTAGGATCTCCTGGACTGCGACCCATGGGCTGGTAGAAATGCACAGAGATTCCAAAAAGGCCATTGCAAAGGCATCTGCCACTGTGCTGGTGGCCAAGCCATTGGCAGAATACTCTGGCTCATGTCAGCCATAGGGTAATACTGGTCGGAGTGGTGTTGGCTCCTGCGACTGGTGTAAGACTCCGCCATGAGTCTGCCTGCTAGGAGCTGCTGCTCGGCGACCATGGTGGAGAAGTACCAACTGGTGCCAGAAAGTGGTGCTGGGAGGGAGGAGACTGGTGCTGTGCCATCGTGGTGGGTTTTCCCTTTTGACACCACCTGCGGTTTCAGTGCTGTGGCCACTTCTGTCTCCAGTGCTTCCAATGCCAGTTCCTGCTTCGCACTGAGGGTAAAGTGCTCGAACTGAGTTGGCATGGCTCGAGGGAGATGGGGGAAAGAGGAGGAATGTTTCTCTGATTCCTGTCCATTTTTGTGCAGGGCCTGAACCCCTGGCACATTCTGCAGTGCCCCCACACGTGGGACTCCCCCAAATACTTAAGGCAGTTAGAATTGGAGTCACTGATGGGCATTGGTTTATGGCACAAAACACATGACAAACTCTGGGGCCCTATGCTGGGGAAGGGTTAACCCTGTTAAACAGGATTTTCTAATCTAACTACTAAACTAGAAACTGAAACTTAGCCACTTAGACCCACTGTAGCGAAGCAGAGAAAAAGTCTACTGAGAAAAGCACTTGCAGTGAGCACAAGGATGAGCTGAAGTTCCTGCGACCGTCACAGGATGTAGGAAAGAACTGAGGGGCTCTATATACCAGTGCTATGAGGGCGCTACTCCAGCGCCAGAACTGATCTGATGGATACCATTGAGGGAAAAAATCTTTTCAGCAGCGGTGCTCAGGGTTAGCACATACCCATATTGGAATGGAAATGAGCCAGCTCTTGAAGAACAGTCACGTTTGGTGTCATCCAGTTCATCTTAGGCTATTCTTCCAGTCCTCCAGGTCACCGTACTGAGCACAGGAGGCTTTTTACAAGAAAACCTTACTGTGATTTTACAGTATACTAGCTCAAAGCTTTTAGAGTCTGTCGTGTTTTGAGACTGTGCTGTTCCAATTAAAGAGGACACTCTGAAAACAGGAAACTTCCTGGGATTGTTTGTAAACATACGTAATGCGTGTGGGTGCCAAAAATAGGTAGTTAAGATTACATAGACTGGATTAAGTTACACAAGCAGACAAGAGCCCTAACACGGAACCCCCAAACAAGGATAATTTGCTCTGCTTTTAGAGCAGCATTGGTCAACCTTTCCCAATCTTGGACCCCTTTCAGGGATCCCATTTGTTTTGTGTACCCTGCCCCTCCCAAAGAGATCTGAAATGAGCCGGGCAGAGTTTGGTGGCCCTCTAGCCCAAGACAGTGCTTCTCAGTCTTTCCAAAGTGCAGTACCCTTCGGGGAGTGTGATCTGCCTTGGGTACCCCCAAGTGTCACCATTTAAAAACCACTTGTTACAAAAGGAGACACAAAGATACAGGTGTCACAACACACTGGCCCTGCCAATGTGCTTCCTTTCTCATCTTCACCACCTAATTATGAGCCAATGGGAAGAGGAATATTGTCCTCCCTGTTCAGTGCGTGGCATACAGAGCGGTGTGTGTCTGCGATGCTAGTCTGTGCTCACTTCGCTGGCGCTTTTCTGTGGCCTCCAGTAAAAACCAGACAACTGGAGAGGAGGGATGCCTGAAAGCGCCCTGAGGAGCCCCGGCTGAGATCACTGGCCCAGATCTTCCCACTGCGGGGTGATCCCTTTCACGCAGCACAAGCCCGCCTGCTCCTCGCAGAGCCAGCTCCCGCCAAAGCCCCCCAGCCAAGGAGCGCGCTGGGGACCGCCCGCGAGCTCGGGGCAAATATTTGTCTCTGACTCAGCTGAGGGGCGGCTCCGAACTGCGCTCGCGCTCAGCCCGCCCCTGCGCACACGGGATTGGCTCCGCCTCCGGCGCCCCGCTGGGGTTGGCTCGGCGGGCTGTCACTCCCGCAGGTGTTGCCCCGCTGCGGCCCCAGCTGTGGGCGGTCCTCGGGTCGGGGTGCGGGCGGGAGGAGCAGCGGCAGCCCGGTGGGGTCGCGGCTGGGGCGGAGCTGCTCCCCGGACGGCTCGGGGCAATGGCTGGCGCCCCGCCGGGGGTCGATCTCACCTTCCTGAGCGAGGAGGAGGCCCGGCAGGTGTTCCGGGTGCTGGAGCGGGACTCGGCGCTGAAAAGGGCCGAGCAGGACCGGATCAGGTAGGAGGCGCCACCGATCCCGATCTCTGGCTAGGTGGCGGCGGGAGCGGAGTTGCTCCTGTCCCGGGGCCCGCCGGGCCGGGCCGGAGCGCGCTGGCGAGCGTCGGTGCCTGGTGCCCGCGGCGGCCCCGGGAAGAGTTCCCCTGCACGCCGGCCAGGCGCTGTGCCGGGGGATGCTCGGCCCTAGGAGGGTTGTTAGGGCCGTATTGCTCCACCGCTGGCTGCGGCTCCCCCGGCCCCCCAAGCCGGCATGTTAGCGGCAGCCAGATGCTCCTGTCCCGGGACAGAGGACTGAGGGCGGCTCTAGACGCAGCAGGGGCTGGGGAGAAGCACGTGTGTGTTTGCGGTGATCAGTGGGGCAATGAAGGCTCTGGCCGGGTCTGTTCTGCCGCTTCCCCTGCCCGTCACACCAGGGGTTGGCCGCAGGTTGATCCCTGGGGAGCCGGGGGTGGCGAGGAAATGATCCCCGGCCCTGGGACAGCTGTGACAGTCTCAGGCGCTGCCGGAGTCGCTGTTGGCAGCTCTCCAAAACCAAAGTAGAGGTCCCCTGACGGACAGGAGTAATAAACAAGCTAATAAATAAAGTTGTTAGTCTTTAAAAGTGCCCCAGGACTCCTGGTTTGTTTTGCTGAACTACACGAACAGGGCTACCCCCTTTGGAAGGAGTACTAAGGCAATTCAGCAATAGGTCACCTGTTGGAATTAAGCCAGTCAGTGATGGGCAGGAATCTTAGTTTTCCATGGGGTTTTGTTTGTTTGTTTGTTTTTTCATTTGCTGGACTGGCAAGAGTGGCAGCTAGCTGTCCATGCAGGGGGGCCATGGAGCCCAGCTAGAGTGAGCTTCTCTGTAACGGGGTTTGTGGAGTGCAACAGTGCAGGCCTGTGGTACCTACAAACTAAACAGATCCACTGATCCTTTTCCTTTGCAGAGCACAGAGATACAAGTAGGAGTCTTGAATGCAAGTTTCTCAAGGCAGGGATCTGTTCCATCTATGGTACCCTTCATGTGATGATACAGTTCCACACACCTTGAAAGGGCAAAAAATTATTTGTCTGTTTTTAACGTAAGTGTTTGTGTCTGTGGAAAAGACTGTCTTTACTGGCATCAAAATACCATATCATTTTTCAACTTCAGGTTAATTCATAAAGACCCAGAGCTTGTCTAGATGAAGAATTAGTGCACAGCACACTGGGGTGGAAATCTACTGTGCACTAAATTACCGTGCACTAACTGGTCATCTGGATTCTGCTACCATGCATTAAGAGTTCCCTAGTGAATTTGATATGCTCTTGTTTTAAATTTTCACGGTTGTGGGAAATTATGAAGGGAGTCAGACAATAATTTAATGATAGTAGATGTTGAAATTTAAAAAGTTAGATTTATAACTGCTAAAATACAGACTGACATCTCAAAATGTACAAACATTCCTAAATCAATAAATCATATTGGTTTTTATTATTCATTTGCTAGTCCATTTATAAAAAGCCTAATCCAAATGTCTAAATCAGCGGTTTTTAAGCCTTATTTCTTTCATTTGCACACTCCTAACAAATTTCAAAGACATGACCACTTTGAAAATCTGGACAGTCTGCAGACCACAGATTGAAAACCATTGGTCCAAAGCACTGGATTTTGACTAATAAATTCTCAGATGGCTGAAATGACCCTAGGGTTCTTTTGTTTTGCCTTCCTCTGTAGCTCACTTCCAGGTTTAAACTAGTGTAAATGATGAATTGAGGATTCCAGTAATGCAGCCAGAGATGATGGGTCTATTATAAGATTGTAGACCATAAAACCTTGCTCACCCAATGTGTATGAAGTCAGAGTAGGCGATCATGATGGTCCTTCTGGCCTTTGCCTGTGAGTCTAACTGCTCAAGCAGCATTTTTCTTACTTTCCTTATCTGGAAATATGTTTTTCATTGGTATGTGTATGGTGAAATCCACATTTGCCAAATACAGATCCAAGCCTACCCTGTCATTTAGAACATTCACGTGAGAAAGGGGAGACCTATTAATTTCTCTCTCTCTGCCAGGCATAAGAAAGGATTTAAACAAAGGTCATCCACCTCTCAGGAGGTGCTCTAACTTCTGAGCTATGGGCTGTTGGGGTGGGGGGTCACTCCCTCAATTTCCCCAGCTGAAGTTGTTCTACTGTAACTAAATGATGAGAAACAAACAGAATCCTGTGGCACTTTTAAAGATGATAAATAAATCTGTTAGTCTTTAGAAGTGCCACAGGACTCTGTTCTTCTGCAATAGACTAACACAGCTACCCCTTTGGAACTAAATGATGAGAGTTATTGGAGTAGTCAAGGCTAGAACCAGAGTTTTCTGCTTGCCAGGTGAGTTTCCTAATCACTAGGCTATATAGTCTTACTTGGTTTTTGTTTGTGGTCCAAATGATTGTTCCACAGTGGATCAATACATAAATTGACACTGAGCCAGAGAGAAAGTGAGCAAGAACGACTCTATATCCCCACGGTTAGGACACCCAATTGAGAGAATCCAGGTCCAATCTCTCTTCTCTTACTACTCTTCCATTATTTAGCCATGGTAAAACAACTTCCACAGGAGAGATGGAGGAAGCCCCACATTAAAATATCCCAGAGCTCCCTGGTTAGTGCACCCTCCTGAGAGGTGGGAATTGAACCTGGATCACTAACTTCTGAGCTAAAAGTGCTACAGGGGGTACTGCCATCACCACGTCTTCTGGCCTGTAGGGAGTAAGGGAAGTGCTTCACTTATTCCCATAAGAACAGTCTTCTGTGCCTAAGCTGCCTGATTCTCAGCAGCAAGTGCCTGTTGGTGAACTGCTATGCTCCTTCCTATGTACCTATCTCCAAGAGAGGGGTGGGGCTTATTTATCACACACCATTCTAATTAACATCTCCCGTAGGTGCCCACCTCCACCTAGGATGCTGGCTTTTGAGGATCCCATTCTTAGACATCTGTGTCTCATGAGAAGAGTGGTGAGGGTATATAATTGCCAGCTCTCGCACTTCCAGGCACCAGTAGAGTTGGTGGGAGGGAAGCAGAGAGGGACAATAAAGGAAAAAGGGAACAGAGTGAATGTCATTCTTGTTTCTAAATTGTCTTGTTTGCTTCCTAATTTGTTTATTAACTGTTTGTGTTCAGGCATGGGAATAGGAGCAGCTAGCAGCAGATGGGATTGTGATTATATTAGAGATGAAGAACAAAACCAAAGTAATGAATTCTTAGGAGTTTTCAGCACCACCCTGTGTCTTTGCAGTTAATGCCCCCTTGGGTTATGAATAAAGAAAGCATGCAAGAAAGATGTGAACAATGTTTTATATCCTTTTGTAAGCAGTTGCTACAGTCGAACTCTGGGGAACAATTATTTGTTAAAGGAACACAACTGAACTTAATTCATGTGTTTGGTAGGCCATTCACTGAGCTCCCCACTTGGTGCTATTAGATTTTGTTTGAGTAGTGCTCCTTTGAGATGTTTGATCCCAAGATCCAAAGGGATAGCCATGTTAGTCTAGTTCAGAAAAACAAACAAGGAGTCCTGTGGCACTTTTAAAGAGTAACAAATGTATTTATCGCATGAGCTTTCTGTAAGTTCCCCATCTTCAAAGCATCTGACAAAGTGGGACTTTTTCCTACAAAAGCACATGCAATAAATACATTTGTTAGTCTTTAAAAGTGCCACAGGACTCCTTGTTTGTTTTGATCCCAAGAGTTTTGCTGTAGTGGCCATGTATAAAATGGTGTATCGGGAATGTACCTTTTTCACATGCTTTCTGCATTCATCACCTGAGGGAGCATAATCCGCTATGGAGCGGACCTCCAGGGTGCACATCATGATTTAATTTGTTCTGACTTCTTTACATTTTAAGGTTGTGCTCTTCCAGCTTTTACTCACAGAAGAGATTCTTACTCATTTACACAAACTGACTCAAATGAGATCAGTTGCACGAGTGAAGATGACTCGGAACAGTTCGGAGTAAGGGGATAGAGTCCTAGCTCTTTATTTTTAAGAAGGATTTTCAGCATCCAGCCTTTTGCCTAAGCAACTGCTAAGATCAAGAGAGTGAAACAGAAAGACAACACACAGTAGTAATTATTGTTTCACTGGTGCTGCTACAGCTGTACCTTTATTTTTAGCCCACTAGCTTGATCAGAGTTAGCATAAGTATATCAGTTAGAGCTGGGAATTCACCTTCCAGCTCCAGTGCAGATATAGTGGAGAAAGGCCTGATGCAGAGCACATTGAGATCTACGTCAAGACTTCCATTGATTTAGCAGCCTTTGAAGCAGGCCCTCAAGGACTTTGACAGAGTTTGAAAAATGTTGTATATATCTCTCCTGCCTCAACGCTATGCCCCACGCAATTTTAAATGTAACATTTGTAATCTGTTTGTTTGTACTGAATTTAACCACCCTTTAAAATTCATCCCTGGTGTGAGTGGCCAAATGGAGTTTTCAAGCCCTTGACCTGGCGACAAACTTTGTTTACTTATTGCTAAAGGCGTGTCCTTCCAGGATAGAAATGAAGACTTCAGCTCCAAGAGCTGGACGATTTGGAACTTTTTGTAAATTCTAAATTTCACTTAAGAAAAAAAAATTGATGAAGATTATCAGATAGTTTTCTTGCCCCTGTGTGCAATTAAAAGATGATGTGGGATTTACTGCAAGTCTTTTTTAATAGTTGCATAATTGTGCCTAACACATTTAAATTCAGTAATATATATTTAAAGCCAGGGTTTGGCAACCATTACTTTTATTATATTTTTCCTGGTTCTTATAGTGTACATAGTTACATGTATTGGTATCATAACAGCTGTGACCTAACACATTAACACAAAAGAAGGCTAAATGAAGTAGATAAGCTCAGAATCTAATTGGATTTTATTACTAATTATTATGTACATTTTAATTTGTGGTGATTGTAGCTAAGAAACTGTGATGCCTATGCTTTCTGCGTACTACACCTTTCCACGTCTAAGTATGCTGACCTGAATGCAGAGAAACTAGCCATCAGAGGCAAGGTGGTGTACTGTTAAGAGTGCAAAGTAGACTGTGTCTTGCATGTGCCACACCCTCATAAAGTAGTTGCTGATAACATTTATGGCTGCCCTGGAAGTTCATAGATTCTAAGGTAGGAAGAAAAACCAATGTGATCATCTGGTTTAACCTCCTATATAACACAGGCCATAGAACTTCCCCAAAATAATTCCTACAACATATGTTTTAGAAAAAACTTACAACTTTAATTTAAAAATTGCCAGTGTTGGAGAATCCACCTCAATCCTTAGCAAGCTGTTCCAATTGTTAATTATGCTTACAGTTAAAATTCTACTTATTTCCAGTCTTAATTTATCTAGCTTCAACTTCCAGTTGTTGACTTGGGTCATTCTTTTCTCTGCTTAGTCTGCTACACTAAAGAGGCCATCATCTTTTTTTTTTTTTTAACACTCCCACAAATTTTTCTATCATTTGCAAATTTTATCAGTGATAGTTTTGTGTTTTCTTCCATTTCTAATACTGACAAAAATGTTAAATAGCATAGAACCAAGAACTAATCTCTGCAGGACCTCAATGGAAACACCACTGCTCAGGGACTATTCCCCTTTTACAGTTACATTTTTAGATCTATCAGTTAGTCAGTTTTAAATCCATTTAATGTGTGCCATGTTAATTTTACAATGTTCTATTTTTTTATCAAAATATTGTGCAGTACCAAGTCAAAGAACTCACAGAATGCAAAGTAATTATATCAACATTATTTACCTTTATCAATAAATCTTGTAATTTAATTTTTAAAAATGTAAAAAAAGTTTGACAGGATCTATTTTCAATAAGTCCCATGTTGATTTGCATTAGTTGTATTACCCTCTTTCAATTCTTGATTAATTGAGTCCTATATAAGTACTCCATTATCATTCCCAGGATCAATGTTAGACTGACAGACCTATTATTACCTTTTCATCCTTTCTAAATATTTGCAAATAAGCCTTCTTCCAGTCTTCTAGAACTTCCCCAGTGTTTCAAGGCTTACTGAAAGTCAACATTAGCAATCCAGTGAGCTCCTTTTTAAAACTCTTGGATGTAAATTATATAGAAGAGCTGACTTCAAAATGTCTACTTTTAGTAGCTGCTGTTTATCATCTTCCTGTTATACTAGTGGAAAGAGTGTTATTTGATGAGACTACATTTTTGTTTCCCCAAATAGTACCAGAAATATTTATTGAACACTTTTTTCTTTTCTCCATAGTTGTTAATGGTTCTACCATTTTCATCTAGTACTGAACCAATACTATTAGGGTTATTTTTGTTCCTAATATACTTAAATTCTGTGTTGTCCTTAACTCTACTGGCCATAGTTATTTTCTTGTGTCCCTCTGCTTCTCTTATACATTTTCTGCAGTTCCTACCTTCTGACTTAAATTTATCACTATTATTTTCCCCTTTCTACCATTTATTATGTATATATATTATAGCTGCCTTCATTTGTTCTATAAACCAGGTTGGGTTTTTTTGTTTCTTTTTAAAACTAGGATGACCTTATTCCTTGATTATGGCTTTTTGGACATCTAGCAGAGTGTTCTTAAACAACTGTCATTCAGATGTGTTTTTTCTCCCAGCTGATTGGCTTATAATTGTTTTCAACTTGTGAAATTTAAAGCAACAAGTGTAATATTCCTGCCTACACCCAGACCTTGTCTATAATGACCAGGAAATTTGATGGCAATCAATGGCAGATATACAAGCTATCTTCTTTTGACTTCCTAACTTTCTCTTTCCACAGCATCTTCACTTAGCTGCTCTGATGGGAAATACACTCCCATCAGCACAGCATTACTCTTTTTCTGGGGTTGGATTTATTCATTCGAATTCTGGATCTCTTGAGTGGGTCTTTGCTTCCGCTCAATCAATCTTGAAGAATTGATCTGATGCCAGCAAATTCACTGCTGTCAGTGAAGACCCTACATCAAGTGTATCTAAGTTAGATGCATGGAAGAACAGGGACTTGCTGTGATTTCCCTAACCATGTTATCATTTGCTGCCAAGATAGTATTCTGTTTATAAAAAAACCTTCTCTCTTGACCCACTAACAACTCATTAGACTAGACCAGTAGATGTGTCTTATACAAATCAGAATCACTACAAGCAGTCACTTCCAATCAGTCAGGTTATGTCAGTAGCTACATTATCTTACGTTCCATTCAGAATTTACACACCCATACAGCATACTTTAAAAGATTATAAATATCCTTCCCCTAAGTTGCATCATGAACCATTAGTTGTTTCGTTACTATATTGCTAGGTAGCTTGTGAAGATCTTGGTCATAGGCAGTATGATAACAGGTACAACAGCCACGCTCACAACCTGATTTTCCCATCCTGCAGTTCCTATAGTAATTTATGTGTGTGCACGGACCATGTGTGTTGCATATGAAATATTACCAGATCATAAAAGTAGCACTGTACACCCATGCTGCATTCTGCATAGTGGTAAATGAATGCACCAGGTTCAGGACAATGGAGAAATCAAGCCCCACTTTCTAAAAAGTAGCTGACAGCTGTCACATTAGCTCTTAATCACCACTCACCCAAGAGTTTGTGTATTCCAACTTATTCATAGGTTCAGTAAAAAGATACCTCATTTTCTGCCTTGTCTGCTTGTTCCCTGACATTACTATGGACTGTGACTGACCACACAAGATAAAATCTGAAGAAAAGCTCTATGCGGCTCAAAAGCTCATCTCTCTTTCCAACAGAAGTTGGTCCAATGAAAGAAATTGTCTCACACAAGGTAATAGGAAAATTCAGGTGTTGAGATTTGGTGAGACAAAGTTCTTCTCTCGCTGTTCTTTCTGCCTCTGGGGATGAAGCAGTATAATACAAGTAGTATAATGTGCCAGAGAGGTGGTAAAGCTGTGTTACAGCTTGAGCTGGGTGGTGAATACACGTCCGGCTGACATGATCTCAGTTGGAGTATTCTGAGCTTTAAGCACTTGACGTTACTTGTCTTAAAGACAATCTGAACTCCTGATTTCTCAGCTTCCTCTCTGAACTCCTGCTTCCGGAGCTGTTATTCAGAAGTAATTTGTGTGCTCTCCATGGGGATGAATCTGGCTCCTTGCTCCTGCAAAATTTCCACAGGTTTCTGCTTCAAAGCGATCTGTCTGCCTGTGCTCCTGCCCAGCGTTTATAATGGCACCGTGGTGCCAGATGCACACCACTGCCCTCTTGCCCCCACTCCATCTCTTCCCCCCAGAGAGCAGACCTGGCAGTGTTCAGTCACCGGTGCTGACTGGCTAGTAAGGCCTTGTACACACGATCAGTTTATCGCGCATTAAAGCTCGTTACCGCGCGATAGCAACAACGGCGTACACACGTGCAACAGAGCTGTTGCGTGTTAACTGCCTTGTTGTCGCGCAATCCAACAACCACTCGGACGAGAGTGGTAACAGCTGTTGCGGATCATCTGTTGCACGTTTGAGCTCGTGTGTACGCTTACTGCGCAATGATTGGCCTCCGGAAATGTCCCAGAGTGCCAATCAACGCCACTCTGGGACATCGGAGCAGTCAACTATGTCAATTTCACTGCTCTAGCTGAGCAGTGAAATTGACATATGGGCTCCCGGAGTCAGCTGAAGCCGCGGCGCTTTAAACCGCGGCTCCAGCTGATTGCCGCCCTAGCTGGGGG
>ML685902.1:3251858-3313282 GCA_007922175.1 Pelusios castaneus
TCACACCATGAATGCTCCTTTGCGAAAGAAAGTGCACGTGTGTACGCGAGAAAGCGCTATATTTATAGCGCTTTACTTGTCCTGCAATAACTTATTGCGGGACAAGTATGCTCGTGTGTACATAGCCTAAGTCTGGTTAGAGGTGTAACCACAATCAGCCCCTGCCAGGAGGGTGAAAAGAGCAGCTGCTGCTGCCAGAAGGAGCTACAGCTCAGCTGGAGGAAGAGAAAACTGGCTGCCAAGGCCCTGGCTCTGGTGGAGAGAGGTAGGAAGTGGCTCTGCGGCACCCCAGGAGGGCGTTCTTTTCTGCCCACCACTACCCTCCCACCTTACTGGTTTTCCTTCCTGCCTCACTACCCACTCAGCCAGTGCCCTTCACTCCCAACCCACAGCCCCTGCCAGCTCAGCCCTGGGCTCCCCTCTAGGAATTAAGGAATAGTGATAGATGAAGGCAAAAAGCTCCAAACCTACCCTTTCAGCACAGTGAGATGAGCATTAAACATGACTTTTTTATTGTTACTGGAAGTCATGCATTTTTTTCCTCTGTGCAGATACAGAAATCTCAAGGATTTTAATTCTAATTGTGCTCTGATGTGTGTAAACATATAGCTTTGTTTTATAATTATATAAAGTTTGTTACTGTGTCCAGAAAACTTTGGGTTTTGGATGCCAAGGAAATGAAACACTACACTTATTGATCAGATTAACCCATTATGGAATTAAGGTCTAGCTTTAGAAAGTGCCATGCACAAAGTGGTCAAAAATGATACAGGCTTATGAGGGACCAAACGAGGCTCATTTACGGGGAAAAGTTTCATGCATGTTTAGGCCTGCGTTCCTTGGAGGTGGATAGTGGTTCATGTGACTAAGTGTTCTTGTTTGTCATGAAAGACGTATATGGACATATAAAGGCAAAGCATATGGTGACTTCATTCATTTTGCTTAAATCCCAGTGGCAGGGGATGGATGGAGGTGGAGAGGCTCAAGCAAACAGGAAAGGGGAGGAGGGAGAGCAGAAAGCAGGAAGGTGGGGGAAGAGGCTGGGTAGGGCCTAAGGGGAAAGAAGAAGGGTATGGGGATGTTCCAGCATTCCTACTATAGTGTCCCATGGGACCCATAAAAGGTTAATCCAGCCCTGCTTCTGCCCAGGGGAACAGACAACAGTTAAGAGAGATGGAGTTTTGGACCTAAGTACATGAAAAATAACATCTAGAATAAAATGCTTGCAGTAAGGAAACTCATGGGTATGGTTTAATAGGCTGACTTGCTGCTTTGGAGTGTGTGGGGATAATGCAGGTAGTTAATTGTCACTGACTAAAAGGGGCTTATCTTTTTTTTAAAAAAAAATTGCAGCATCAAAGATCATGACAAATTCTAGGCTGCAAGGGAGCTCCTCTGGTTAAAAGCCAGGGAGGGAATCCAGAACTAATGCATTTCATTCACATCTGTGAAGAGTCAGTTCCTTTCTAGTCTAATTAAAATTCAACCTACACATTCTTACTGCATTACGCTTTATCATGGGGTGGGCAAACTTTTTGGCCTGAGGGCCACATCTGCATCTAGGCGGGCCTGAGAGGGGAGAGGGAGGTGAAAGCATCCTCTGGCGACGCCCACTAGAGGGCCTAATGAAAGAATCTGGCCGGCCATAGTTTACTCACTCCTGCTTTATCAGAATACAGTCAGTTTTAAATTAAATGTATAAACCTGTGGTTAGAGTTAGCATACACGTTGCTCACACAGTATAGTTCTGTCTCCCAGATGTTCTGGCATCTGTCTGAAAAGCAGTGCCTCTGATTACTCCTTTGTTAGCGTTTAAAAATGCCACAGGACTCCTTGTTTGTCTTCCTTTGCTCTAAGGCTTTGAAGCTGTGTGATGTACAGTAGCAGTTCCATTATCATAGCCCAGTAAGGAAAATATCTTGGACAGATTTTTTGGCTTTTTTAAAAAGGGGGCTGGGCATGGGGGGCAGGGGAGAAGGATTTAGAGGAGATAGAATTTGTGAAAGGGGAAGAGAAGATTAAAGGAGTGCTGCTTCCATTGAAGTATTCCCCAGTCCAGACCTTCAGCAGATGCTTAATGTGTGAATATGGCTCTGCAGTTTCAGTGCTAGGATGGAGGGTGGGGAAACCCCCTATCTGGGGCATTCTTTCTCCTAGCGATTATCTGTTTAAATAGCCACAGCCAAGCCCTGGGACTGCACTACAGTTAGGTCGACATAGGGCATCTCACATTGACCTAACTCTATAAGCGTCTATGCTAAAAGTTAGCTCCCTTCCATGTAACTCACCAACTTAATAAGGCCACATATGAGAGACGTGTAGCTCTTAGGTTAGTGTAGACACTGCATTGCTTATATCACCTGTTGCTGCCTTTCAGAAGTCATCCCACAAAGCCCCACGCTGGTAGTTAAATTGGTGTAAGTGCCCCTGGTGAGGATGCACACCCCCAATTCATCTTCCAACGCAACCTCCTCGTCTGCAAGGTATGAGGTATCCATAGGTCTCTTGGAGGTGGAGGTGAGGTCTTCAACGAGGGCTTCCAGCTTTTTATAGATGTCAGATCTTTGGTGCTGCACCAGAGCAACGATTTGCCTCTCTAACCTCTGGGGACACCTGCCGCAGCTCCTTGATTTTCACATGGCACTGCAGCATGTCGCATTCACAGTTGTTTTCCACCATGACATGAAAAATCTGACTGTATGTATCGAAGTTCCTGCAAAATTCCTGGGATTTTAAAGGAGGTGGGACGGATGTCTGCAGAGCATCAGACCCAGAGCAGTTGGGGTGGGCATTGTGGACCTCTTGGAGGCCATTTACTGTGACATAACCAAGTATGGTGTCTACTGATGCTTTGTTGCTAAAAATTTGCCACAAAAGCTCTACACCTCTCAACGAGGCGGTTTTATTTTGTTGCCAAATCAGAGGAGTTTTGTTGGTCATAGTGCCTTGCAGTGTGTGTATGTCTTGGGATGCACATCCCTTCATCCCTAGGTTATGGTCTATGTAACTTTCCTGTTCACTTTTGCAATATAATTGTATGGTTTGAGGCCCAATATGCCATGCAAGGTCTCTTTATGAGTGCTTATAACCTATTCTACTATGGTATCCTGTTTCCTGCACATCATGTATGTGTGCCCATATGAAATAGGTTACATGGCTCGGGCATGGAGGGGAGGACAGCAGCATGTAAACAGCCAAAGCTGCAAGCAAGTACCTGAAGGAGAGAACAAAGACAAATTGAGGTCCTTGGCTCAGATGGGGCAAAGGGATCACCTCAGCCCAGGAAGGGGATGGGGGCTGAGAGGAGACTGAAAACAAAGACAGAGGCTTGGAGCTGCTTCAGGCTTTTTGCCAGAGACACTCCATCTTGAAACATCTAAAAGAAGAATTGGGTCCTATCTAGAAATAGGCCGAGAACAGCTGTAAATCATCACAGCCGGACTTAAATGGTGAGATGAGCATATTTGTAATAGTGTTATTAAGCTAGTATGCGTGTTATATCTTTTATTTCCTCGTGGTAATTCCTGACTCCTTTATTAAGTAATTGTGCATTGATTTGCTATATACTAATTTAAAATCATATCCTAATCAATAAACTAGAGTTTGTTTTATCTAAAGCTGTGTGAAGTTTAGCTGGTGTGAATCAGAGTGGCTGGGCCAATCCATTTCAATGTCATATGGATGGATATGAGACAGTGGTGATTGGAGGTGGATCCCAATCCCTAAAGAACGGGAGTTCCTGGTGAGGTATCTGAGTGCTGGGGGGTGTTTGCTTGGAGACCGTCCCATAGGTGCCTACTGGGCGTACACCCACTTCCTGGGACCAGTTACATGCAGGAGCATGGTGTAGACTGACTCAGGAGTGAGTTGTCAGCTGGCAAAGTGGGGTAAGTTGGGGTTCAGGAGTGAGGATCGGGGGGTCACTGTGGCACACCAGACCAGATTTGGGGAGAATTCTGTCACAGTACACCATCACTGTTTTGATGCAAAAAGCTGACTCTGGTCAAGGAAACTCTCTACTGCAGACCAGGTCTTAGTGTCACAATGGGAAATGCCACGCTGAGGTGGCAGCTTTCTCTGCAATTATGTTAATCATAATAGACACCATAACAAAGCTCAAACAAAAACACTCGAGTAACTTGCTCCCCATCCCCAGTTATTACAGACCTTCAGGCCTGTGTAAGAAGCAATAGAACATATTTATGCAAATAAGGAAGAGGTGCATTCATCAAAAAAATCTATTAAGAAGTGATGAAACTGTTTCTGGATTGAGCAATATCTAGTTGAGATATTGTTTGTGATAACAGATGGGGAGAAGTTAGAAAAGAGGGCTCATTCCAGATTGTACCTGATACAATTTGGTGAACAGCCAGCTCAGTCAGCCTTCTGGTGATATCCTCGGAAATAATCTATTATCCTCCAAGTGTTTGGGGGTGGTTTTGCCAGTCACACTGTTGTCTCCTCCCCAGATGCTCAAATAATTGCCATGAAAGAACTGGAGTGGAGGAGATGGAAGGGGAGGATTAATTCATTGGGCTCAGTGAGCAGTTAGTGTTTTAGATGGTGTTACAGAGCAAAAGTCTCAATGTTTAATGTGCATTCTGCTTTCTTCACCAGTGTTGCAATCCAAATATTAATAGCAATGATTCAAAGATATGTTTCATGATCTATATTTGAGTCAGCCTGACAATCTTGTGTTGCAATTACTTTATATTGAGAGCTGGTTTCCTTACAGGTTAGTATTGTTGTTCCTCACCAGTTAGGAGGCTATATGGACATCACTGGGCAGATGTATAGTGGGGGTGAGAGTGTGGATGGGAGCTATTCCAAAGGGAGTGGAGTATGTTATCTTTTATATAACATTTTAGCTATTTTTATAAACATATAACAATATATATATAGTATGGCATAAAGGATTGGGGAGTCTTTGGTAGGAGTTTGGAAGGAATGAATTATTTATAAGTAGCAAATCCACCACAAGTAATGGAAGCAGGTCATCCACAACAAATACCAGTAAAAACTTCCCACTGCTTTAGTGTTCATGGTATAGTGCAGAGTTAGCGGTAGGCAAACCATGGACCAAATCTCGACTGCCTGATGCTTTTGAACAAACCCTAAAAGCTTTTTATATACTTCATTATTATTATTATTATTATTTATTTTCTCTGGTGTCTGGACCTTGAGTGCCTTTACAAGAAATTTGAATCTTGCCAAAGAAGGATAGACTACCTCTGGTATGGTGAGTGTTTTGGGGAAAAAATATTTAGAAGTATAAATACTTTTTTTCAGTGCTGCATAGTTGTAATGCAGCATCAACATCTATTCATCCAACATATGATTAGACAGAGTGTAGGGCTGGTTGGGTTTTTTTTTTGTTTTTACACTTTCTTGACCTAGCAAAACTTAATCTGCCTATTGACTACCTCTGCAGTATACCATGAACACTAAAAGAGTCTAAAGATTGTACTAGTATTTGTTTTGGATGATCTGCATCCATTACTTGTGGAAGAATTGCTACTTATGAATAATGCGAATCTTAAAAATGGCTTAAAAGGTCCCAAAACTTGCAACTGTTTTGAGACCCTAATTAGGATATTTATATATAGATAATCTAAGGTTCATTAGAATGAGCAAATCACCTTTCAGTGCATGGGATCCACAGATTCCATGAAAAATTGCTCCTTAATATATATATTTGATGTTGGAATCTTATTAATATAGAAAAATAGACAAGGGGTCTGGTGGCACTTATAAAGACTAACACATTTATTTATCACATGAGTTTTCGTGGAAGAAAATCCCACTTTGTCAGATGCTTGAAGATGGGGAACTTACAGAACTGTTCCCTATCTTCGAGCAGCTGACGAAGTGGGATTTTCTCCTTTGAAAGCTCATGCGATAAATACATTTATTAGTCTTTAAAAGTGCCACCAGCGCCTTGTTTGTTTTGCTGAACTAGACTAACACAATTACCCCTTTGGAACTTATTGATAAAAAAATTCAAATAAGCATTAAGCTTTTGGGACACTTTGCTTTTTACCGTTAGATGGCAATATACTTGGATATGGTTTTTGTTTGCCTTTCTTGAACTTTTTCCCCTCTTAAAAAATAAAATTAAAAAATTGTAGTGATTTGAAATATATGTAGCTTCTGATCAATCATATCCTTATATCTTATGCAAATGGGATTAATTGCGTTTTTAGGAGCAAGTGCAAGTGTTCCCAGCATGAGCTCTCAATGCGAGCCTGTTTGCCAACAGCGCCATCTGTAACAGAGAGAAAGAACAGGTGAATACTTTCCTCAGTCTGTAACCCTCTTCTCAGAGCACAGGCACCCCTGAGTCATAAGATTTACCACAGGGAAGGTTTTTATGAGAGCCCTTGTTAAAACACTGGCATTCCATCACTGGACTGCACAGAAAGGTTTTCTCCCCATCCAAAATATCACATGGGGGTGGAGTCGACATGTCTCCATCTGTGGCTCAGATACTTCTGTAATGTAATTTGAAAGCAAGTAGCTTTGCAATTCAGGTACACAGTAATGCGACCGGCCCCACTCTGAGCACCCCATCATAGCCAGGATTGGCTGTGCATCATCCTGCCTTTGTTTAGCCTCTAAGAACACGGCTAGAGACTTTCTCATGGCCAGCAATACTCCTCCTTGGCATCTGGATTTATCAACAAAAACAATTCAAAGCACTCTCAAAGTCCCAAAATATAGTCCATCAACACAGCACCTATTCTAGCCTGTCTCCAGGCTCTTCTTCAGTCCCAGCCTGCTTTCTAATCATGCAGCTATTCCAACCCCTTCTACCTGGGGTCCTTTGCTGCTCTTCTAGCACACATCCCAGTCTTCCTACCTGAAGTCCCTTCATCTCCCCGAAAGGGCCCAATGCTGTCTGTGTTCCATCGTTGAGAGGTCAGCATTCAAACCCCTCTACTGTTCAGCCCACAGCCTTCTTCTGCTCTTTGGCTATGGTTTCTAGGCCCAAACCTTTCTCCCTGTCAGCATCTTCCACAGGAGTCTTCTGCTCACTACAACTCCTCTCTGTAGCTTCCTCCTGCTCTCGTAGATGACACCTGCCCTCCACTAGGTTCCATCAGTGGCACAGGTAGGCTGGAGCAGTTCCTTTTTAAGGAGCCCAGTTCACCCTACAATATGCATCATTCAGGCTTTTTAGCATCTGCACATTGTTCTGTTTTACTTTATTCATATGACAGGTTATTCTGAGTAAAAATAGCAGCTGTTATTCAGTTTCTCTTGCAGTTTATGACCTTGTCCAAGCCGCATGGTATAGTTTAATTCATGTCCAAATCTGCTTTGGGGAAATCTATCTGTTGTAGTTGGTTATACACAACATTACATACAGGCAAAGCACAAGGCACTAATGAAAGATAAAGGAATAATTTTGTTTAAAGGACAGTACGGCTAAGCACCATCTGCATTTAGTATTTATTATTGTATATTTGCATTACACGCACAGGGTGCCAGACAGGGACCCCACACTGCTGAGTGCTGTTCAAAATACAGTTCTTGCCCAAATGGTTTACTATATAAGACAAGAGCAATTTTACTGTGTTTTTTCCCTACAGAAATATGATGAAAAATCTCAAAAACAGTTTAATTACAATAGATATTTAGGTTGCTGATGTGACAGAGCCTTAATCTTAGCTTTAATGAGCGATACGATGTATGTAGCCACATGTTTATGCATTATGGCCTCAGTTCTGCAGGACAGAAAGCTAAATTAAGTATATACGTAAGTTCCCCTCAAGTCAGAGTTAGGCGTATGTTTAAATACCTTGCTGAACTGGACTTTCAACTCTCAGTAAGTCAAAGGGAATCTTTCCATTGACTTCAAGGGCTCATGCCTTAATCCAGTGGTTCTCTACCTTTTCCAGGTCGCGATACATTTGGTGGCATATCACAACCCTTTAGGACACACCAACTTACCCCCCACCCCAAGGCCAAATCCAGTCATCTCCCTGGCTCTCCGTGACACACTTATCACAGTGTAACAACACAGTAATGTGTCCCAACACAGTGGTTGAGAACCACTGCTTTAATCTTATTTGGTTTGCTTTAAAAAAATTGTCACATCACTTGATGTGTAGAAATTAACCACATTTGAATGAAGGAAAAGAGAGAACATAGTGGTAAATAGAAGGTAAATTTCTAAGGCTATGTACACACGAGAACACTTGTCCCACAATAAGTTATTGCGGGACAAGGAAAGCGCTATAAATAAAGCGCTTTCTTGTGTACACACGTGCTGTTTCTTTCGCAAAGGAGCATTCACTGTGTGAATGCTCCTTTGCGAAAGGAGCAGTGCATGGTGGGCACCTGTCCCACCATGCACTGCCCACAGCCAGCCCCGTAGCCCAGCTGCAGGGCTTCTGGCCAGCCCCCGCTGTCATCCGAAGCCCGGAGGCTGAGCTGGGGGGGTGGGCTTCAGGAGTCAGCAGGCGCCACGGCGCTTAAGCGCTGGAGTGCCTGCCGGCACCCGAAGCCCGGGAGCTGAGCTGGGGGGCTGGCTCGAACCAGCGTGGGTAGCTGGTTTGGGCCAGCCCCCTAGCTCAGTCCAGGGGAGCTGCCAAACTGGGCAGCTCCCAAAAATACTCAATGTCACTGCTCTGCTAGAGCAGTGAAATTGACATATTTGACAGCTCCAATGTCCCAGAGTGGCCTTGATTGGCACTCTGGGATATATCCAGAGGCTGTCTATTGCGCAAAATGAGTACACACGAGCATTACCGTGGAACAGCTGTTCTGCGATAATGCTACCACTCTCGTTTTGAGTGGTTTAACTGTTGCGCGGCAAGAGGGTGTTGCCGCGCAACAGGGAAATTGATCGTGTGTACGCTATTTGCTTTATTGCGTGGTAAGGAGCCTTACCGCGCAATAAAGTGATCGTGTGTACATAGCCTAAATCAGTTGAAAAAATTGACTGGTATTTTCTTTTCTTTTAGCAAACTTCAGAAGAAAAAGCAAGAGGTGACTGGACTACAGGGCGTGACAGGAGAATGGTTTGAAGAAATACAGAAAAAAAAGTTTCAGAATGACTCGGATGTCAGCAGAATGTTAAAACGACCACTGGCACATTGGCTAGGAAAAACATCAAGAAACGGTGAGTCATATTGAATGTTTCAAATCCCTGTCTTTTGTGATGGTGGTCACCAAAACAATACAGCAAAGCATCTCGACGTTGAGCGAGAGGTTTCTGAAATCATGTTATACCTCTTGTCTCATCAAAGCTTTCCAAAATCACATTTTCAAAGAGAAATGTGTTCCTTTGAAGTAGATTGTGTAAAAAGCACATCTGTACATCACATTATGAAGCTTTTGGTATTTTTTATCCTAGAGTTAATAATAGTTGAAAAGTTTATAAGCAAAGACACAGTCGGTGTTATCTGATTTAAAAAAAAAAGTGTTAGCTTCTAATAGACTGTATTAGTTCCACAGAAATAAAAATCAAAGGTAAATGATATGATTGACTTCTCACAGATTAACTTAGTTTTACTAAAGGAATGGAGAAAATGGAAGTACTTAAGTATATGAGATTTCAGAGAAGCAGGGTAGATGTTGGGGACATGACCTCATTTTAGATCATCAAGATTTTGATGAAAGAGATGAATATCTCTGAATAGAAGCCTGCCTGAGTACACAGGGCTAAGTGTCCAAGTGTCAGCTTACCAAAGTGGGAGATTGACGCTGGCTGGTTGCCATTGTGATATAACCCTGGAAGATTGTCTTCCATGCACACTGCTGCCCATCTGATCCCAACAGGGTCAGCGTCTCATCAAATTTATCATTCTGTAGTGTCTTCCCCCCCACCTCTATCTGTGTGATCATCATGAACATATCTTGGTTTTTTCCATTCATATTTCTACCTACTATAATTTTTTCATCTGCCACCCATGGCTACAAATGTACATCGCCATCTGCTGCCTCACAACAGCTGGAAGCAGCATTATAAGAAGCAGACCTGTATTTCCCTAGAACAGCTGTATACCAAGAATGTCAGCAGAAAGGTTCATGATGCCATCTTATTATCAAGTCATGTCATCAAAAGATTAGGTTCCAAAAGGAATCAAGGTTTTGTAACATGCAGTCTGCCTCTCAGTGAGGTAAAAGTGATACATTACAGCCAAAAATGAAACCCTATGACATACACCTTTCACTTCATTGAGATACCAGCCCAGAATATTGCTCTGGCCTCTCATAATTTGTATAAACTATTCGGCTGTGTATCCAATGCCTATAGGACACACACAGGTAGCATAAGGCATTTGTATGCCATTGTTTTCTCTCTCACATGAAATGGGGTGGACAGGAGAAGTATTTTTAATTTTGCAATGGTGCTTTTTTATCCGAGGGTTGCTTTGCTTCCCTGATTCCACTAGGGTATGTCTTGGCAGCAGAGACTACAGTTTCTTTGCTTACTCTGTGAACCAGACTGTCATTCACACCCACTTTCAACCGCTTATGCCATGCAAACAGTTCATATTCCCTGTGGAAGCAAGGCCACATTCTCCCAAAATAAATCAGTTATGATGCCTTTTCTGATTTTGCAAAGAAAATTAGTTATAACATGAACGAGTTTATATCTGGGTAAATGTACACAAAATGAAACATTTTAAACATTAATTGTAGCATTCAAACACCAAGAATGGTCTGGTGAATCCATCATAAACTTAGGTACAAGTTTTTTTTATAACATTCAGATACCTAATATAAATAACTCTTGTATAATTAATGATTCTGTCTGTCTAGGTGTTTATAGCATGCTAAGGACTGTGGTGTCTGAGTGTCTTACACACTTGAAAAGTCAGTCTGTTGTGCATAAGAACATAAGAAAGGCCGTACTGGGTCAGACCAGAGGTCCATCTAGCCCAGTATCTGTCTACCGACAGTGGCCAGTGCCCAGGTGCCCCAGAGGGAGTGAACCTAACAGGCAATGATCAAGTGATCACTCTCCTGCCATCCGTCTCCATCCTCTGATAAACAGAGGCTAGGGACACCATTCTTAACCCCTTTCTGGCTAATAGCCATTTATGGACTTAGCCACCATGAACTTATCCAGTTCCCTTTTAAATATTGTTATAGTCCCAGCCTTCACAACCTCCTCAGGTAAGGAGTTCCACAAGTTGACTGTGCGTTGTGTGAAGAAGAACTTCCTTTTATTTGTTTTGAACCTGCATCTTTGCCCAAAATTTTCAAAAATGGCTAGTGATTTCAGATGCCCACCTGGAGACACCTTAGCAGAGTAGGTGCTCAGCAGTATCTATCGAGCTCATTTACTTCTCTCATGTTGGGCACCCAAGTGTAAAAACACCCAGAATCATCCGTCCCTTTTGAAAATTTGGACTTGTGTATCTTTTCCCCCCATTCTCCAGTTAGACACCAAAAGCCAGCATGTCATTTTGCCCTGTCAAAAGAAATCAATGATAGCCTGAAATTTCTAACACAAACTTTATGCAGAAGAAAAGTGTTTGTGTGGGAAAACAAGTTACAAACTTGCTGTGTAGATAAAAAGTCACAAAAGAACAGAACCCTCTTTTTGCTTCTTTTGCAAGTCGTCATGAATTATTGCTTACTGCCTGCCTTTATGCAGGAGTGCAAAGATGTAGCTGATTTTTGTACGTTTTAGAAATTTAGATTTAACAAGAACAGAAAACGAATCAAATATTTGCAACATTTTAATATTTTTAGATCCTAAAGAGTTTAAAATACCATCTCCCCAAAATCAACAAGCACAAAAGAATGGCTCACCTTCCATTCTGGGATTCAGAACTCCTTTTGCTTCACTCTTCTCCTTCAAAAAATCAAGGAAGCACAGTTTAAAGCACCAGCCACAGCAGCAGTCACGGTGAGCTATACACAACCTGTGTTCATTCTATTGCTTAATGGTAGCTAGAGAATTAATTGTTTTATATCTCGCTTGTAAAACTTTGCATAAGCTCCATTTAAATTAGACAGTTCTCCAGCCTATTGCTTTTCACATGCTCCAGTAGGAGCATGATTTTATTTAGTTACGTAATACGAAGTTATCAGTTAAATGTAAGATGGAATAAAGATCTAAGGAGAAAGTAAGGCCCATATTCCATTCCCTGATTAAACCTATATGCTCAGGCTTTGCACAAAAGCTGCATGGCTAAGGTTAAGGTTCTGTCATGGGTATTTTAAGTAAAAGTCAGGGACGGGTCACAGGCCATAAACAAAAATTCACAGAAGCCCTGTCCTTTACTTTAAAAAAAATACCCTGGAGGAATGGAGACAAACAGAGCACTTCTGCGCTTGCAGCTGCTCCATCCCCACAGCTGCTCCAGCCGGGGGGCTGTCTGCCCATCTGCTTTTGGGAGGAGCAGGTGCTGATCAGCTATTCAGAGGTTGCCAGGGCTGTCTGACAGCTACTCCAGCCCTGCCCCAGATGAAGTGATGGAGATCCTGGAAAGTCATGTGACCTCCATGGTGGAATTGTATCCTTATTTATTCCAGACTCCGGACTCCAGCAATGGCTCTAGTCTGTTCTGTTCCTTCTCCATAGGTCCTAGCTGGTGGATTCAAGTAGTTTGTAGACACACTGGCAACATCTCACTGTCAAATCTCTCTTTGTGATGCAATATTATTATTATGATTATTGAGGTAGTGCTTGAAGTCCCCAGTCATGGCTCAGGGGTCCATTGTGCTGGGCACTTTTCAAACACAGAACGAAAAAGTGGCTCCTGTTCTGAAGAGCCTATAATCTTATTATAAGACAAACTTAGATTGTAAGCTCTCTGGGGTAGTTGCTGTCTTTTTTGCTCTGTTTGTACAGAGCCTAACAAAGCGGGGTCCTGATCGGGGATCTAGATGCTATAATAATACAAGTAATAAATAACACAAGAGACACAGACACACAACTGTTCAGGGGGAGAACAAGATAATAAGGAGGCAACGGTGGTCACATGACAAGCAGTCATTTCAGCACACCAAGTGCTGAACATTTGAGGGTTTTGTCTCGCAGCGGAGGAGAGTTTTGAGGTGGGGTTTGAAGAGGGACCATGAGGTAGCTTTGGACATGTGCTCAGGGAACTCCCTCTTTGGGAGGGAACAGTATAAGAAAAAGCAAAAGGGTGAAGATAACTGAACGTTACTGGCCCCATCAGCGCTGGGAAGCAGATAATTGTCATCCAGCTATGCCGGTAGTTCCCTCTCCTTCTCCGCCCTCGGCATAACCCCTACACTGGAGACTGGGGGCAGGACTGATGCAGAACTCTTGCAACATCTCTCTGCAAACCAGGGCGGCCCTGTGTCGAGGGAGTATTCAGGGGGCCAAGACTGCATAAAGGGGCATTTATACAATGGAGAAAGAGAATTGGGTTTATATATACGCACTGATGTGAGATCAGTCTTGGGGGATGAGAACAAATGAAAGCAAATCCTAGGGGGACTTCAGATTACAGGCTCTTCAATTTGGCAACCTTCATCAGCATTAAAATAACTTGCTTTTTAAAAAAAAGCAATAAGATCCATCTAATGTTATGCACTCATTGCTTCTGTTTTCTTGACTATGTATTTCTCCTGATTTTCAACAGAAAGTTTATATATTGGGTCTTGGGTTCAGATGATCTTGATTCACTATAAGGCAGAATTTGAAACATAAACAGCAAGATTATTCTGATGCGGAGCTAAGCCAATTGCTAAATATCCCAGTCACATCTCCCAATTGAAAATCTCTCCACCCTTTCTAGGTGTTGTCTTGGCATGTGATTTGTTTTATGTGTCCTCAAAGCATTAAAAATACTTCACCTGTCACCAGGTAGTTATTTGGAGAGTAAGTGACACACAACAGGCATCAGCACTGTAAGTCATGTAAGTAACCCTGACTGGCAGAAGCCTGTAAGCAGCTAAGCCATGCTGACTGGTTAGGTGGTTACTGGGGTTTTTTTGCACAGAAGGGACAATCTTATCTGCTGTGGTGGGGTTCTGCTCTAGGAAAATATTATGGAAGGCTGCAAAAAGAAACCAAACAAAAAAAGTATTTACATGGGGCTATTTAAGAGGCTCATAAAAGGTTGGTAACACCAAAGCTTGTGGTAAGTAAAATCTACGATCCATTTTGTTTCCAGGCATTTGATATTCTAGGTATTCTGACCCTCTTCTTATAGCATATTTAAATAGCACTTCTTTTTAAACATAACACCAAAGTTTTACTTAACCAGGTGCTTTCAACATGCTTGTGTAATTTGACTGTTGTGTAGCTAGGTTCTTTGTGCAATGTCGTTAAGAATACTGGAAAGAAGTGGGTTGTGATCTAAAATCGGAGAGCCCAGGCATTGGCCACTACAGACTAGAGCGTGAATGAAATCAACAATTTGCTGCAGAATCTACCTTATGGAATTATTGTGTATTATTAACTGCAATCACTTCTAGGGCTTGTCTGCATTAGCACTTAAGTCAGCAAAACTTTTCATGCTTAGGGGTGTGAAAAAACACACCTCCACCACCAAACATTTTGCCAAAATAAGCACTTGTGTGGACAGCCTATGTCAAGGGGAGATGCTCTCCCCCAACATAGCTCCTGCTGCTCATTTAGGTGGTTTTATTATGTCGGTGGGAGAGTTCCCTCCTATCAACTGCACAAGGGCTTAGGCCAGCAAAAGTTATGTCACTCGGGTGGTTTTTTTCACAGCCTTGAGTGACAAAAGATTTGCCAAGTTCAGTGCTAGTGTGGACAAGGCCTGAATTTCAGACTGCAGAGGGGAGAAGGCGCGTGTGCATGTGTGCCTATGTAAGCACTGTTGAATGACCAAAATCAGGAAAGAAATCAAATTATTTCTGCTTTCTATATAATGAATTTAAGAAATTCTTACTTGTAGGAAAACAAAACTTTAATTTAAAAATGCTGACAAATGGGAAGGAGTTCAGAGTAGAGCAATGAGGATGATTGGGGGATGTATAATAATATAATAATCTTGTATGTATAATTTGGCTATAAAACAACTGAGGAGGATTACAATCCTCCTTACAATACAATATTTGAAGAGTGCTAAGAACAAGGATGGGGAAGAATTATTTAGGATGGGTTCCAGGGGTATAACCAGGAGTAATGGGGTGAAATTAGGAAAGTGAAAATTTGGCCAGAATATTAAAAAACAACAACCACCACAAAAAATGGCTAGATCTACTGGAAAAGGAACAATTAAAACGAGGCTGGGGACAGCACTTACAGTTGTACTGTACAAAACGGCTCTCTACATGCAAAGTTGAAGCATCTAATAGAATTTTCTATTCCTATTAAAATAAGACCCGAGATCACTGCATTTGGTTTCAAGGACATCACAGTGAAGATCCTGAAATACTACAAGCTCAACTCTGTACTTTGTGTTAAAAATATTAATGCTTATTCAGCACTGTTGTAGCTTAATGTAAAAGTTAAATATGGCTTTGAAATCGGATTCTGAAACTCTTACACACATTGAGTAGTAATCTCATTCACTTCAGTGGGAACATTCACATGAGTAACTGCTATTAAGCAAATTTAAGGAGTCCAGAAATAGGCTGTGTGAACATGCTTCAAAGCTCATGGAAATTAAATGGAGTCCTTCCACAAGCTTCTGTGGGTTTTGGATGATGCTCTATATTAGGGAGAGTTCCTGATCTTAACCTTCCCAACTGCAAAAAGCACAAATACTGGGCCTTTCAACTGTTCTTCCCTGCCTGCAAGCGCATTACAAACAAATGACAAAGCACTTGGGGAAGAAAGACTCAGATACACAAAACATGCCAACAAGCCAGTTTATACTTGCTGCTGAAGCACAATAAAGCAATTTACCTGAATGCAGGGAAAGCCTTAAGAACCAAAAGGAATTAATGATTACAAAAAAGACTTTCATAAACAGGATTGATCACAAAAAAATGAGAAGAATAAGCAAAACAAAGTCCTTCCAAAGGAGGGCTGAACAGTTAAGAGCAACCACAAGCTAGATAAAATATTTTCAATTTCTTTTAGCAGGGGAATAGGCACATTAATTTCATGTTAACAAATGTCTGCAAATTGGAGAAGGAAGAATATCTTTTTTTGATAGGGTTAATGTTCTCATTTGAACTGGGCACAATTTTTTTTCACCTGTATGGGGACAAACCCATCTTGCTGCATGCTCCCATGAATAGCCCCACTTAAAATCAGCTGCTCCTTTGGTTATTCATTTTATTTTATTTAAAAGTGTACACTCATTCCATTAAAAAGAGTGCCCATCCTTTGCTTCTGGTGATCTGTACACATTTTAAAAACCACAATTCTAAAAATACAATATTCCAGTAACCCCCGCTTGGCCAAGAATTAACATTAATACAACAGCTGAGAAATGACTGAAGAGCCTTACAAGGATTCCTACCAACCAAGCTCCTGGTAATCCCACACAGTCTGGGAAAAGAGTTAGGCTTTGCAGCATGCACTGAAAGTTGAAAAATTAGGGCTATTTTGGACTGGTCGGCGCAAATTCCAGAGGTCCTTATAGAGAACAGCCTGCCAGCTCCCCCTCTTTCTTGTACAAGTGGGGTGCCTCTGTGATCTCCATTGCAGCAGTATGGGACAGGAAGAGAGAGAGAGTCTTTCAGTAGGTCTCTGACCATTTTGAGCTTTATAGGTCATGACCAACACCTTTGGTTCTACCCAGTACTTAATACATTCTTGTCATTTGAAAAATGAATTAAGATTGCAAAATAACCCATTATGTTAGAATGACAGACGCAGAGTTACCTTGCTGATATTACAACAGTGTTCATGCCACTAATCTGAGGTCCCTTCTTGGCTCTCCACTTGGAACATTCCCAAGTTGCAGATTCAAGTACACTGACAGCCAGGGGGAAGAAAAATCATGCAATGCATTTGAAAAACAACATGACAATCTTTGTGGACTCTTCATAAAAAGTATTTTCAGAAGCTTTTTGCTGGGTATTAAAATGAAGCAGCCGGCTGTTTACTCCCTTGTAAAATTTTGTTGTGTTAATCTTCAAAGCAGCAGTTTAAATTCTTCTTTTCACAGATATGACAGCTTTGCTCTGGGCACACGAACATCTTCCAAACTGGAGGAAATGGCACAGGTAAGTAGGTGGGCAACTTTGCCCAAAATATTTAATGCAGGGAACATTTCCAGTACTAGTCCATTTTCTTTGTAGAATAGACATTGTGCCCAGCTGGCTACGTATTTAATCATGACTCTAGCAATGCTGTATTTAAATACTAGGGAAAATTTATACCTGGTATAAACCTTTGAAGTCAGAGGTATCACACCAGGGATGAATTTGCCCAATGTATTGTATGAGCGTCTCCAAAAAAATTCAAAAGAATTCTAGCTTCTGCAGTGTGGTTTAAGTTCTCTTTAACAAAGAAAATATCTAATGAATTATTGTTATGGGACAAATGCAAGCTACATACTGCCAGTCATAACTAAAGCGCAAATAAGTATACGCTCACTTGGAATAAATATTTTCAGTTTGGATTTGTTTACAGTTGTTTACTTTTAGTTGTTGCATCCATGCTTCCAAACAGGTGGAGCACATAGCTCCGTGGTTTCTGGCTTCAGTGCACGTTCAAATACAGATGCAGGTCATTCAGATTCAGTTTGGAGCAGACTGTGCCACCTTTACTGGTTCCACTGAATGGGTGAAATTCATCCCCCATGCAGAGAGCAAGAACCACTCAACCACACTAACCCACTTATTTTGGGGACTTGCATTATACATAGGCCTCATGCAGTCCTATGCATCTGAATTTCACCTAATGGGAATTAAGATTGGCCCAATAGTATTTTAGGGCTTGATTTGGCAAGCCCTCAATGCACAGACCTCTCATTTATTGAGAATGCCATGTGCTAAGTGTTTGCAGGCACGATGCTCTTTGATGTCATGATAAACTAGCTACTACTTTAACATAACTTCCCCACACCCTCCACTGGTTCCCTGCTCCTCTCGCCCCCGGGGCTTCTTCCCCGTTCCTCTCACCCCCCCCAGTCCCTTCACCACCCCAACCCCTCTGCCGGCTCCCTGCTCCTCTCAGGCCCTTCTCTGCCCACCTGCCAGTTCCCCGCTCCTTTCACCTCGCCCTTGCCACCCCCACCAGTTCCTGACCCTCGCGGCTCCCTCTCCCCTAACCTGTCCGGGACTGCAGGGGCGGCCAGAGTCGCTCCTTGGCTAGGCTGCTCCCGTCCCTATGCATCTGAGCACGCTCAGCACGGGAGATTTGAAAAAGCTCCAGCCTGGCCACTCCCAGGCGACCACGGGCCGGATTCCAGTCCCTGGTGGGCTGGATTCTGGCCCATGGCCACACACTGCTCCTGGTCCCTGCCAGCTCTGCTGCCCAGCGTCAGCAGGGGAAAGGAAACCTGCTTCTTTCCCTTCCTTGCTGACCCCATCCCCCAACTGGACAGCGGGGCCGGCCAGGGAAGAATAGGTGCCAAGTACACAGTACCGGTGCGTACCAGCAGAAAAAAAGCCCTACATAGGAGTATACAAATAATAAATAATATCAAGAAATTAAGTTGGGCATTCCTACTTCCCCTTTCTCATACTGCCAGAAAAAGGGGCTATTCCGTGGAACCTAATGGCAGCAGTTATAAAATTGATAAAAGGGAAATACAGTGTCTAAATAGCCTGAAGAACTCATTGTCACAATATATCTTTGAAACAAAGACCCAAGCAATATTCAGAGACAGACTGGATATTTCTATGAATAACAAGAACATCCAGATTCCAAAGGGGTAGCCGTGTTAGTCTATTGTAGAAAGACAACAGAGTCCTGTGGCACTTTTAAAGACTAACAGATTTATTTATCGCATGAGCTCATGCGATAAATAAATCTGTTAGTCTTTAAAAGTGCCAAAGAACATCCAGAGTTACAACAAAAAAGATTTTAAAAAATGAGAATGGAACCTATCCTCAGCTAGCCAAAATCCCTTGAAGAGTTGGCCTCAAGAATTATGGATCCTTCCATATTTCAGAGCATAGACCAGCCTCTGAACTGATGAGGACTAGGAAGATGCTTTCCTTCTGGGGAGGTAATTGACTGACTGCCTAATGCATGGTTTCCTGCATCTTCCACTGATTGGGCTGATCTCGTTAGGTACAGGATACTGGAGTAGAAGGATCATCTGTCTGATCAAGTCTGGCTATTCCTAAATTCTTATGGAATTTTGGTTTTATGCTACACAGGAGTAAAAGGCTCATTCATTCTTCCTGTGTGCATTTGTGGGTTCTGCACCAGTCTGATCAATCCTGAGATTACTCAGACCAGTGCAGGAAAGACCAGGAAGGTTCCTCACCACCCATTTCATGGTGGGATCCACTGAGGTGCTCATTGGGAGGACAGATTATACACTCAGCATTCTGGTCCTCTCTTTGAGGCTCCCTAAAGGGTGCCCCCTTTACATAATGTGATCAAAGAGAGGGCACTGGAGTACACAGAGGTACAGAGATCTTTTGGGTTCACCAAAAGAATGTCATGTAAGATCTCTAATGGAAGTCTGTGTCACACAGGTCGTCATAATCGTTGGATGAGCGCATGCACGCATGTGCGCGCACACACACTGTATATATGCTGAACATTGGGTTCTCTAGGCTTTATAATTAAAGGTAGGTCTTTCAGAAGTAGCTTGCCTTGAGACAAACTTGTCCAAACAGGAGGTGGGAGACACTTCTCTCCTTAGCTAATCATTGTGTGTGGTATATTTCACAGTGATCTATTAACATACTGAGTTAATTAAAACTTTGTCGAGACTTCAGAAGAAAATTAACAGGAAAGTGTAAACAGCAGGAGGGAGGAACTCCGTTTTCAGGGGAAGAGCAAAGGTCTGGGCTTATATATCTGAGGATGCAGAGATGCTCTGGTGTCCTTCAAGCTGGAAAGACAAGCTGGCAGTAAGCTTGGTTTTATGACAAAGTGAATCTAAGCCCTCCCCTTACCCCTGGTTGAAAAAAATGCTGGGAAAAGGACTTGGAATAAGCTATCTTATAGGAGATGGGGAATGTTTTCTGAGCTAAGCTAAGGCTATAGCAAGCATGTTATGGTTTGGTTTTGTATGTAACTGTTTCCAATAATTTTACTTACTATCATTTGAATCTCGGTTCTTTGAACACAAATTTATTCTTGTTTTCACTGTAAATATACCAAGTGCTGTGTGTGTGTTAAATGGAGCCGTGATCCAGAGTTGCCTTTAATGAGCTGTTGTGCGCTATTCCTTTGGGAGCAGAGAATAAGAGTGTTGTGGGGGCACTCGGCAGATCAGGGGCTTGGCATTCCAGAGGGATGTTAGAGTGGCTCAAGGCAGGTTGGTGTGTACCTATCACTAATCTGTACAGAGAGAGCAAGGCCTACACTGGCCTGGAAGGCAATGATTGTTTTGCCCGAAGCTGGCGAGCTGATCCATGGTAGGCAAAGACAGACTTGCTCAAGTTAAGGGTGGGTGGTAACCAGGTGTCTCACAACCCTGGCTAAGCTTGGGAAGAATCTCGCTGACCAAACAGCAACTTCTCTGTGGGATTGTTTCCCATAGGGGTGGTTTGAGGAAGGGGGAAACAGGCACATGGAAGACTGATTACAAATTACTGAACTTTTTGAATTAGTGTGTAGGTAAAAATATGATTTTAAAACCCAAGAGTAAAGCATTGCAAATGGAATTTGTTTCATTAGACTAATGAGTTTTAACTCTAATACTTATGAAATGCCAGTAAATTAGCAGCAATATTGTGTAAAGATAAAGTCCGAGTAATGGGAGAACTGACTGTGGTATTTGATTATTAAATTTTTGGTGGGAGATGAATACCGCCAGTTGATGTGGATTGTAAATGTGCCCGTTATAAAAGAATGGGTAAGGTAATTTTTAAATTACAGAGGCAATATCCTATTAAAACACATGTGGAAGTAAAATGAGTAAACAGCCAACGACTAGAAGCAAATTTCAGTTATATTACAAAACCACTATTAATGTGCTCTGGAGTGTGCTATGGCCTCTGGACAAGATGATAGACTAAAATCCCCCCAAAATCAATTAGAAGTCTGGGAACTATATATATAGATAGTTGTTCCAAACCCCTTGTTTCTAGAATGTACAATTAGCACCCGTGAGGGTTTTCTCTTCTCTCATCCATATTAAGATGATTTGTTTTGTTATGCAAAATTAAAGTCACACAGTCTCTCAAACTTTTCAGGAGGCTGAAACATGCAACTCATCTTTACCAGCTGAACTACCCGATAATTTATTGGATGCAAACCAAGCTGAAGTGATGGAGGACAGTGCACCTGTATGGAACGAACAGCTAGAAAAAGAGCTCTTCCATGGTAAGTCTGTGCACTCATGCTGCTTTTATACGATAGTACCAACAACAAACACATAAGTGGTTATGGGAGAACATTTCTACAAATGAATAGACTATACATAAGTTTTTTATATAACAGCTACTACTTCTGTCTGACTTTGTCTCATGTTTACAGTACGACACCCATCCTTCTGCACATATAACTCCCGTTGAGGTCAATGTGTTGCTGAGGCTAGGCCTTATGATTTATAGGACGTGGGAGGAGCCATGATTTACCTCTTCATCTGGTCCCATTATTAGGAGTGAAGAGGCCTAGCAACAAGTCACTTCTTCCTTTCTGGTCTCGCTGCTGTTGAAGGAGGTAGGGACAGACAAGGCTCAGACTGGTCCACAAGGATGCAAGAAAATTTATTCTTCCATGAACTTTTCTGACCCCTTCTAAAATAATCTTTCCTGCTACCTCACTACCCACCATGCATGTGTGCAACAGCTATGCCAGTTTTTCACTTTGAAATCATTATTACAGTAGGAGGAGAGAATATGATTAGCACATGGTGTGGGGAAGCCATGCCAGAGGGAGCAGGTAGAAGGGGTGGCAGACCTTTTTCATTTTAACCTTAAAAAAGGTGGGAGATTGGCCATTTTTACTATTAATTCTCAAGTCATCCTTGGTGTAACTGGTAGATGTATTCAATTCAAATGGATGCAAACTGAACACATTAAGCTGTCATTGGATAAATTATCCCTGTGATTAAAAGTACTCCCAGTGCGTTCTTTTTATTCTTTTTTACCCATCTGAATTTCTTGTTTAACTAGGGGTGACTTTTAATGTTTAACCCAGTTAACAGGTTAGTGTCCACATGCAACTTTGTTGACACAGTGAATCAAAAGTTCGTAAAAAATTTTATTACCCATTTTTATCACCGAGGCTATCAACCCATCTGACTTTCACAGATTCAGAGAATGCCATTGCCAAGTAAAGCATGTTAAAGTCCTTCACAGTAATCACTGAAAGTGAGCAATAAACTACATATTACTGAAAATGTTCAGCTCTTTTATTTACACTTTCTAGGCTAAACAAGCTGAGGATATACAGAACTACTCAATGTGCTCCTTTGAATGCCAATACCTAAAATGCGCTTCCAGCTACATCATAGCACTGTTTATGCTCTGTAATGGTACAGAAAGGTCTGGGGCTGCTTATCTGCACCAAGCATAGATTAAAGGATTTTGAGGCCCCATGCAAAATGGAAATTGGCCCCTCCATGCCATTACCTACCCATTCAGACACGGGCAATGCAGCTGAGCAGGAGTGCCAAAAGCTCCCTATAAGTGAGGGGTGGGGTGTGAGGAGATACCAGTGTCTGGACCATGGCCTTGCCCCTCCCCCACTCCACTTCAGGTCCCGCTCCTGCTCTGCCTTCTCTCCTGGAGCCCTCCACCGCTCCGCCCACCTCTCTGCCCCATCTCACAAGGCCCCCCACCCGCAGCTTGCACTTCTCCAAGCCCTCCCCTTGGAAAGGCACAAGTAGCAGAGGGGGATGGAGGTGGAGAAGAGCAAACAGATGCGAGAGGGTTTTGGGGAAGAAGCAAAGTGAGAGTGAGGCCTCTGAGAAAGAGGAAAGTTGGGGGGCAGGGCTTTGGGGTGGAGGATGGGTAAAGCCACAGCCCAGGTGCCCCTTTTCCAGCAGCACTCCAACGGCAGTAGGGCAGTGCATCTCCCAAGGGAGGTACACCACATCCTGCTCGGGGAGGCTTAACCATCAATCTCAAAATGCTCCTTCAACCCCGCAACACCCCTCCCGACTCACAGATCCCAAATGTCCCTCCCATCCTACATATATCCTAACAACCCTTCACCATTTGTCCCACTTATCCTGATAGCCCCCACATACATCCCAGCAGCCCTGATCTATGTCCTACTCAATCCCCAACACCTCAGCTGGTCAGCCGCAACCCCCAACAGCCCTCGCTCACACCTAACACCCTGGATCCCCACTCCACGCCTTACAGCCTCCACTACTCACTTCAACCCATCCCCCCCAACATCACCCATACCTCCACAACTCATCCCATACCCATCCCACACCTTTCAACCTGGAGCATGGAGTCACAGCACAACTCAATTTTTTGGTGTCATTGGGGGCCAACTTGAGATGGGTGTCCTCTACAAGTGCACTTGGGTTAATCCAGGTCTGATCAGTACAATTCTTTTCTAATCACTTTGCAAGTAGGAATTGTGGATGGTTCTTCCGACATTTAGCTGGTTGAGTATGAATTAGGAATGCAAACAAAGGTAATTTTTTTTAATAGCAAAAGCAACTAAGAGTGGTGAGGTTGTGGAGCCATTTGAAGACCAATCTCAAACCAATGCAGACTTTTTTCCTCCCAGTCAAAAGTAGATTATCACTGAAAGGCTCTGTGGAAGAAGTGAAGTAAGTTTAGGGGGCTCTTCTCTGTACAAATACAGAGAAGTTTGCTCCTTTCAAAACCAGATCTGATCACTGATATAGTACATTTTACTTTTCAGCATAATCTATTTGAGAACACCAATAAAATAGCTGTCTTTTTCTGGGTAGTTTTAGGTGACCTGGACAACCAACTGGCACAGGAACAAGCCCAAGATTCAATGAACAGAAGAACTCTAGTTGATAGTGGGCCAAGAGCACAATATCAGGTTCCCAGTGCAAGCAGACAGACTGTTATTAGGCAACGATACAGAAATAACTGCAGTGAAACACCCAGCACATTTTTCTCTGATGGAATGAGAACATTAAGAGCCAAAGAGGACCATAGAGTTTTCTTCAGACCAAGGAAATTTTATGATACATATACAAACAGGCGCCATTCAGCCTCTTTAGAAGATTACCTGCACAAGGATTCATCTGACAGTGGTTACCCTGTTCTGAGCAGAAGGCTGTCTTCCGTATCTTTTGGAGACTCCTCAGAAGGTAGCTTGCATCTTCCTTCTATAAGACAGAGCAGTGGATTTGGACACAACAGATATATGGGCACGGGTACAGTTGGGAGAAGTTACTCTATGTGTTCTCTTCAGAGTTATCCATCTTCAGTATCCTTTGACCCATTTTCAACAACTAGTTTACAACATCCATTGACCACAGAAAACAACAGTGGATTTGTATGGAGGAACAGTCGGCAAACTCCAAAGCGAATTCCCCTCTCTTCTATTGAATGGACTAAACCATATACTTCAGGACACACAGCAACTCAAACTCAAGACAATTTTTTTAGGACCCGATCATTAACTGAATTTAATGCCACAAACCAGGATAGATATCCATGCCGTCTGCACGAAAACAGAGAATATGAATTTTACCGTTCAAAACACCATTACAGAAGAGCTGTATCAAGTACTGATTGGTTTAGTAGTGTCAGCTGCATAAACAAAAATGCTGCTCCACTTTCTTTTGATAAGTGGGAGAATTATCCATTATACTGGTTGGAAAACCACCTCTCTCAGTCCCACTATACAGATACAGCATGTCATGGCAGGTTCCAAACACACCAAAAGAGTTATCCTTTTGGAAGAAAAGAGGAGCACCCTTTCTTGTCTAATATTTATCAGTACTACAATGACGAAGTGTTTCTTTCCCCTGATGCTCACTATGAAATGATCACATCTAATGACCAGCAAAGTACCCATGCAAAGAATGCTGACATTGCTTTACGGTGCTGTCAGAGTGACTTTCAAACATGTGTATCAGGGAACAGAAGCAGTGTGGAGATATCAAAGGGTGCAAGTAATAAAGTGCCATCAAAAGAGCTTCAGAGCTGTCTTGCTCATAAGTCTTCAATTACTTCACCTAACATCAAAGCAGATGTGTCTAATGAGTCTGTTTTACTGGATTCAAGGGTCAAAACAAAATTGACAGAAGAGAACAGCAGTTCTGTCACTAAGGTTTCCCAAGACCAATCACAGCCTTTAGTTACCCAAACAAATATTAAGAAAAACTTTAAAAAAGTTGCTTCAGAAAAAATAAGAGATTTGGAACTATCAGGCAAAGTAGATCAGAAAAATATTAAAGACATAATATTACAGCCAGTTTCTCAGAACATGGATACAAACGATACCCTTGATCCCCAAATTTCTCCCTGTAATAACTCTGCAGCTGCTGCCTTGCAAAATAGCACATCTCTTCTTAATTCACCTCCCTCACTGAATCTGAGAAGACAAACCCAGCTCACTGCCACAAGAGAGATTACAAAAATTAATATATCAAAGAGTTGCAAAAGAAATGTACAAAGAAAGGAAAATGATCTTCCTCCCCACAGTGATCTTAATCAAGCCCCTTCTCTTCTGTCAGCTGAAAGCAGAAAGAGATCGTTTCTTTCAGGTCTCAAGCAATGGGAACATCATCTGCTTAATTCAGCAAAAAGAAAAGGCATTAACACAGGAAGCCAGAGAGCAAACTTGACTGATCATGTCACTCCTAAAGGACAGTCTTTCCCAGTGGGTGTTCTACAAAGTAGTACATTAGTTCATTCTGCTTCAATTACTGAAACTTTAGCAAGCAATGAAAATATATTGCCTAGTTCTCCAGAACTTTTGTCTGGTACATCACAAGGCTCTCTACAAGACTTTTCTCATAAGAGCTATCCTAAATCTTTAGAAACGCCAACTAATTCTTCAATGAATTGTAGAGTTACTGAAGCTCCAGTAGAAGGGGGGAAAGTAGTTCAGTTGGCAAGTGTTGCAAAAGATTTTCCCCAGGAAAAACCACAAGATCAAGACATTTTCATCAGTAAGGACCATAAGAGTCAATTAACTACTGGTTGTTCACAAAACAGGAACTGTAAGAATATTTATGCACATGGTTTTGACAAAGGCTCAGAGATTCCTGCATGTAGTTTAAACTATTGTTGTCTGGAAAGAGAAAATGGAAAAACAAGAGGAAATACATCTGGTATTGAAAGGCTCTGTAAGCAAGGAAGCTTACTGAGACACAGAACTAGTAGCAGCATTGATGGCTCTCCTGGTAAAATCAACCCTGAATCTCCCAAGTCTGAAGTAATTTATTACACTGTACCTAGAAAATCAGCTAGCATTGCTGGCAGTGTCATGTCAGATATGTCCAGCTCCTTCCCTAGAAGCAAAGCTCCATCCAAAAGCAAAACAACCATATGGGATCATGTAGACAAGCAGACCTCAAACAGAATTGCTGCCTTTTCTTTTAATCACGGAGATAAAATATCATCTTTAGGGTCAACACATCCCTGCATAACACCAGTGCCTTTAGATGGTATTAGAGATATCAAAGAAAATATCCTGCAAAATAAGGATTGCTCTTTGCCTCTAAACAGGAGCCATAACCACTCCTTAAGTGGTAGTACAGTTGTGTCTCAATCAAATCAACTTACACAGAGAGAGAACCTTGTAAACAGAAATGAATCCCCAGTATTTTCAGACTCTTTGGAAAAGGAAATGGGGGGTTCTTTGCAGAAATATAAAACTACTAGCACAGTTACAGTTTCTGGTGATGAAGATCATGTCCAATATCACGAGTTGGTTTCAATTTATTACACCTTACCACGGAGGCATTCAAGAACATTGTGTAACCTCTTTCTAGATGATCCAGAGATCCCAGCTTTACCTCTTTTCACAGAAAAATCTCAATCACCAAAAATGCCCAACAAGATCTATGAAGTTCACTTTGGTTTAGCAAATGTAGCTTTTCCAAGCACCTTAGAAAAAGAGAGACCACCACATATTCCTGATCAAGTACATGTAGCTTCAATGACACTTCAGAATGCAAAGACAGCAGCTGTTAACACTGATTGGGAAAACTCTCATTTATCTTCCAGAACAGAAGTACTTCCTTCACAGTCAGCAAACACTGTACTTGGTAAGAAAGCTATTTCACCAGGGCTTGCAATGAAAGAAAGTACACATGTACTTCCTGACCTGATGATATCAGACATTTCTCTTTGTGATCCAAAATCCACTGCAGAAGTGGATACTTTTGTTAAGGCAACTTCTGCTGTGTCACACAACCGAAATATCAATATGTGGTTTTCTTCAGATAAAGAAAATAAAGAAAAGGAGAACATTTTGCATACGAACACACTGTTAACCTCCTCTTTGTCAATCCCCCCCCGAAACAGAGACACTCCTGAAAATGTTTTTCATTTTACCTCTGCAATTAATAATACTAATAGTGTGCAAAACAGAGACTTCAAAAATTGCCAACAATCTATTGAAATAAGAGGGAGTAATAATCAAAATATTTTACCACCCCAGGTAGATAAGAGTTCCCATGAAGGGAAAAATCATACTAAATCTGCACTTAGGGATACATCAATAACTTCTGCTGAAAGTAAAGCTAGGCATGATGCCAAAGAGAGATCAGATTTTGAACACCAAAGCATTTCCCTATATAATAATAATAATAAATGTACTGGATTTCAGTTAGGAGCTGACAGTTCCAGAAATAGAACAGATGAAGCATTAATTTCTGATAGCAAAATGCTTCCAGATTCACATAACAAACCATTTCAGCAAGGCACAATTTCTACAGCTAAACCAATACTTCAACGAGCCAAAATATGCATCCCACCCACAAATGAGTTACTGAGTCCCAAAACTAACCAACAGCAAATATCCCAGAACACTCAGATGGATAAAGATCTCACTAGTTTGCAGAAGGCTGTAATGTACAGTGAAGATAGACAGAATGTTGGCTCTAAAGGTAAGCTCTCCAGCATCACACAGGATCTGCAACTGCTGCAGAGTGCAGTGAGTGAAAATAAGCTCTCTGATTGCACTAGCGATAAAGTCAATGATACAGAAGAAAAGAAAAACAGGCTCTCAGTTAGAAATAAAGTGGCAGCCATCTACAAAACAAGCAGAAAATTTTCTAACAAAAATGTAAACCCCAAATCACACATAAGTAATATATTTTCACAGAATGATGGAGGCACAATTTCTTTAGAAATTAATATGCCCCACAGCGCATTACATTGCCCTGCATCCGCCCTGCAAAGTGGGAATAAAAACCAGAATCAAATTCTCACCCCTGATGTTTGTGACACCCCCATTCATGCAATATCTGAGAAGAATAAGAGATCACAAGCTAATGAAGACTCCTCATTGCTAGTTCAAAACAAAAATCAGAGGCCTTTTGCAAATTCATGCAGGCATATGAGAGACGTCAACAGTCCCAAACAAAATGAGAATGAACTGGAGAGCATGCTGAGCCCTACATTTCCAAATGAAATAGCTACAAGAAGTAAGAATTCCCAAACACTTGGCCAGAGGTTGGAAAACGGAACTCAACCCATCTTTTCTAGAGCTACTGAAGCAGATTCATCAGGCAGTCAAAAGAGAATAAGTACCATTAGTTCCCATGATCCTCTGTCGTTGCCATTTTTAACTGACAAAAACTCAAATGTGTTTATAAAAAATTTGCAGACAAATATCTGTTCACAGCAACAGGGTCTTCCCTCTGGTGTGTGTGATCATGATCAAAACATCCATCATTCAAAGAGTTTAAAAAATGCAAACCTACACAGTAATCAGTCACGCATGAGCCAGGCAAAGAATCAACGTGAACGTCACTTTTCTGAAAGCACCTGTACTCAAGAGCCCCAGAACAATCGTAGCTCGGGGAGTAAATTTCTGCCTAAAGAAAGCAGGTACAGTAGAAAGTTTAAATCTTATTCTGAGCTGTGTTCTTGTGATGAAAATGAAAACTGGGCTTCATATGGTGAGAGGAACATCACCTCCGGCACTAGACGTGTGATGTATCCTTCTATTGAGTTTGGTATATTTGGAAAAGAACAACAACAGGCATTCCTGGAAAATATTAAGAGATCACTCACGGAAGGGAGATTATGGAGACCTTGTCTTCTTAAAAACCCTGGCTTTCTGAAAAATGAAGAAAGTGATTCTTTAAAGAGGGCTGAGCTCTTGAGCTCAAGTTCTGCTGGAAGCAAAATGTCAGTAGATGCTTCATCTCCAAAAGAGACACTTGACATCTATCGAGAAGAATCAATGGTTTATTCAGACTCAGACACCAATACCACCACGGATGATGAATACTATCTTGATGAGACTGATAAAGAATCAGAACTGTGAGATCCTGTAACAGAAGATGGAGAGTGAGCTCTTACTGAAAGGTGACTTGGTGGTTCCTGGGTGGGCATACTCATGTAACATCTTTTGGGACAGATCCTATGCTGGTTTAAATTGGGGTAGGCCAACTGACCTTAATGAAGCTATGCTGATTTATGCAAGCTCAGGATTTGGCCATTTATTTTTAAAATATAGCGGCACTGTCATTTTCTTGTGCAAGCACTAGATAAATTCTCACCGAAAAATCTTTATATATATTGTGGCCTCAACTCTCCTCTTTTCCCATTTCCCACCATACCCTTTACTCTGAGGCAAGGAAAGTGCTGGAGGAATCCCCGGCTGTCTGTTTAAGGCAATTTAAAGTGCTGCTTATACCACTTTGGTGGGCACTTAATGAGACTGAAAGATCTGGTCCTATCAACAAACAAATTATTTTTGTTTTAAATAGCTGCAGTTTTTTTTGTACATAGTGAAGTGTGTCAGAACTTGAGAAGGAACTTCTTTTGACATATTGTGTCTTGCATCTTCCCTAAATTAACATTTTCCTTTGGTATTTTTCTAATATGTTCTCGGTCACAGCAGTACCTTTCATCCTTTGAATAAAAGGGCTCTGAGTTTGCCCTGAAGCTGTTCCCACGACACTTTATTAAACATTGTATCTACATTACACAGCAGCCAAAACCCATACCGAAGCCTGAAATCTTGAACTGAGCTTTCATCTCTTGCCTCTCAAAATCACAGTGGTTCACAGAGCCAGAGGATCACATTTTAAAATAATTATAAAAACTTCATTTGTACTTAATCTTTACTGACTTCACATTTGATCTCAAATTCCAAATGTGTCTATACTTTTTTTATTTAATAACATTTGTCTAAAACATAAATTATATTTTTTGTAACTGGAAAGAAAATGGCCTGATACTTTAAACTAATATATTTTAGGAAAAGCAAGCAAAGTTTGTATCACTAAATGATCCACATGAAAAATACTGTATTTGACAACTGGTACTCTTATTTTTTTATATTGTATACTTCATTAAAGAAGAGGAGTGTGTTTTGATGTATAAATGTTGTTGCTATATACTTGTATATTTTCTGTAGTTGTACATAAAAAAACTAATATAAGTTACATATTTATATTGAGAAGTGTTCTTTAAATGGTATCTATTTTGGAATGATTTGCACATACAGACTGACATGTACAGTATTGGATGGAAAGTGCCATGTAATATAAATTTGTAAAATGTCATGTTCTAATGAGAAACATTGACTTTTTATGTATGTGGTGTCACACTATATATACAAGGTGCTATACCATAAGATTAATAAACCATTTAATATTCAAGTAAGGGTATTCTGTTATGATACACTATTACAATGTATGTTAGCCTTAAGGGCAGGAATGGCAGCCTGCATGGGTTAAATAGACGCAAAATAAACGTTTACGGGGATATAAATGGTCTTATGATTTGCTGCAGTAGAAGTAGATTATTTTTAATGCTCATACTTGTAAATACTTTTTACCTATATAGTGGATTTGGACTGAGTTCTCACCTTGAATGCATAAAGGAGACTTTCATTAAATACAGCTCTAAATATGTGAAGAAAACTAGGAGCCATCCAAAGAAATTGCAATAGTTTAGAATTTGGTCCTAAATTAGTTGTTGTGCAAGACTGTGGTGTGTCAGAGTGACTGGTAATATTTACATAGCAGTGGTGTAATTTTGTTAAGAGTCACTATAAAAAGACATGAAATCAAATTCATCCCTTTCAGTATGAAGATGTAGCTCCATTCAATTTAGCAGAGCTGCACTATCTTGCCCAATAGTGAATTTAGACTGTTATGTCTTCTAAGTCATCTTTTTTGCTACAATATAAACTAAATGCTTATATACTGTAGGATATTAATACTGAAAATGAGTGGTTTGAAATAAATGGCACATACTGCTGAATAAATGTACTGTTTTTATCTGTGCACTCATGTTTGTTTTATATTTTTACAATATCATAATGCTGTTTTCAGGATTCTTCTGCCAAACAATCTAAGAACTCAAATTTAAAAGATTTATTAAGCATTCAATCACGATTCTTAATATGCTCTCAGCATGTCTGAAGAGACACTGAAAACACAGGTGTATGACAAGAGCTATGTGTCTGATTTAGCTTATTTTATGAGACCTACGCACAGTGAATGACTTGAATCCTTTAACTTCCTAGTATTGGCCATGCAGCTAGTTAGGTATAGGTAAGTCAATATTAGACATTTACATTTGTAGTTGTACTATATTCATATCTTTTTCTCTTGACAGTAGATAGCTTTGTTTTTTGTAACAAATATTTTCTCCTTTAGAAGGTCCATGCACCCTTCCAACCCTCTATTCTGAGCACTAGCAAAACCCCATACAGTTAGAATAGTTTTAATAACATTTGCAATGAGATCTTTGTGAAGATCACTGTAACTGGCTGTTACATGCAATGGGAAGGCAAGAGTAAGGAACCTTCCTTTCACTCATGAAAGGGTCAGTCAAGTGCAGGGCTGCTACCAAGTCACTCCCCTCATGAAGCATGGCTCCTTGTTTTCCAAATGCTCCAAGGCTAGGAGATCATGAATCCCACTTCAGGAAAGCTCTAGTTTTGGAGTCTATTTTAAACTCTGCTTAGGAGATCAAGGGCCACCTACCAAAAATGGCTCAGCAACAAAACAAAAACAAAACAAAAAATTATTTGGGGTATGAAAAGGGGGAAACAAAGAATGCTGGGCAGCCAGCTTTACAGCTACTATTGATTGATGTTTGGCAGAATGTAGTCTCATTGGGCAGGTGAATGGGAAAGAAGGGATTCTCCATCCTTAAGTGCTTCACTGAACCATGGCCTCTATAATATTCTTTTTGCATGTCACTATAAAGTTGAAGTTGAGTGTGAAACCACATGTATTTTAGTGTGTCTGTTCCTCTGTATGTATATAAGGCAGATGCTCTATACATAATGTGGTCACATAACCAACAACACAATTGGTTACATAAGCTGAGAATTATTTAAGAGGCAATAACCTTCTCCTGAATTCCATCTACACTGAAGCCAAAGGCCACTATGCGTATTTAACCAGGATACACTTATTGAATTGATAACAACTCCTCAATCATTATTGTAACTGAAACACTGATCAAATATTTTAGACTTACCTGGGTTAAAAATTGTGGTTTTTTGTTTTTGTTTTTTAAGATGAGTACAATAGTATGAGTGGGTGCACAAACTACCATACACTGTGTGTTTGTTCTCACTGACTGCAGCTCACCCCCACTTCTAGCACTGTGTGAAAAAACCCGTGCCTTGCATGGACAGTGTGGGGTAAAAGACCAAATAGCCTTGCACTCACAAAATTTCACAAGCTGGTGCACAAAGTTCCACAGCTCAGAGACTGTTATTGCCTCACTGAAAGATAGATGTGACGTGTGAAAAGGAAGAGTAAGGCTAAGCACTTGAGCTGAGTGGCTCCAGCTTCTTACTTTCCTGGGTTGTAACTTTTAAGTAGTCAGCTGGACAGCGTCATTGGGCCTGTCTGCTTTAATAAAGTATAAATACACCCCACTACTGAAGTTATAACCCAGACTCTGTGCACATGCTTGAAATGCTTTTGTAATGCATGTATAGATTAACATGTACACCAAATATAATTTACTATACAAAGTATTGCATCTCTGCCATTAGTACTGCATATCATCGCAGTTTATCATTTACATTGTGATAGCACCTACTGACCTCAAGTAGGTCAGGGCCCCACTGCAGAGACATATAGTAAATGAATAGTGCTGCCCCAAAGAGCTCTTTAATATCTGCACCGCCTATAGCTCTCTACCTCTTGGTTCTCCACTCCACACCCTCTCCCTTTGCCCCTGTAACTCGCTCAAGGGTCAGTTGCATTTGAAGATGCAGCTGTGTTCCTGACTCTCATCTTCATATGTCCTCTTCACCTGGAGGTGAAGACAGTGATGGGAGGGGAGACACAGCAAATTAAACTCCCCAGCCCATGCTGCCGGGCCAGCTGCAGCATCACTCTTCTCCCCCAGCAGCAGACACTCAGCACCTGGTACCAGGGCCATCCCCTGGGAGGAGCGGGGCCCAGGGTCAATCGGCCTAGGTCGGCCCCCTCCCATGCTGGTGGGGAGGGCAGTGGGCTGGCCTGCTCTGCCCCCCAGGGATGCCGGTCACCCCCAGGGAGCTGGCCCCAGAAGCCAAGGCCACCTGCCAGGTGATGGGGAGCTGTGGCCGCCTACTGGGGGCACCCAAGCGGTAGGGAGCCGAGGCTGCAGCCCTGAGTGGTGGGGAGCCGAGGCCACCTGCCAGCGGGGAGATGGCCCCAGCTTTGGCTCCAAACTGGCCCTGGCCGAGGCTGCTGCAGCCGCAGCCAGGACCCCAGGCTGCCGCAGCCGGCACCCCAGCCGGGGAACCAAGGCAGCTGCTCGGAGCTGGCCCTGTCGAGGCCATGCCACCGAGGGCCAGCCCTGGCCACAGCCAGGGACCCTGCCCGGCCGCATGAGGCCGTGGCGAGGAGTGTTGGGCAGGCTGCACCAGGCTAGCCCAGAGGCTGGGCTCTGTGCACGTACCCTGCCCGCTCTGCCCAGGGGGTGGGGAGCAGGGCTGGCCCAGGGGCCAGGAGAAGTGCTTCTGGCCTGCCCTGCTGCCTTCAGCGGGGAGCAGGAGGAAGCGTGGCCGTGGCGGATCTGCGATGCAGGCCCTGCTCTGCCCTGCTGGGAACGGGACAGCTCGGGACCCACGTAACTGTGGGGCCTGGTGCAATTGCCCTGTTCACCCCCCACAAAGGCCAGCTGTCTGGTACCTGGGGAGACAGCACCCAGCAGTGCCGCTTCCCTGCCCGCCAGCTCACAGACCACTCTCAGGAGTGGAGTTTGCAGTTCCCAGTTCAGTTACGTGGGGCTCACCAGCAAGTCTGTGCAGTTCAGGCTGGAAGGCCGGAGAGCCCACTGCAAGGTTGTGCTCGGGAGCCGGCTCCAGCGGGCACCAGTGGAGGGGGGACAAGGGGGGAAGAATCAGTTCAGAGGGGATGTGTTGGGCTGGGGGACAGAGGTCCGCTAGAAGACAGCCTGAGTCACAGAGCTGGAAGGGACCATGAGAGTCCAGCCCCGCTCTCAGGGCAGGACCAAGTTCCCTCTTGAACCATCCCGGACAGGGGCTTGTCCAACCCTCCAAGGATGGAGATCCCACAACCTGCCTCGGCCTCTCACCTGTGGCTAATCCCCCGACAGAATTTCTTCCTCATGTCCAACCCTGACCTGCCCTGCGGCAATGCAAGCCCGCTGCTGCTCGCCCCATTCACAGCACCAGGGGCCAGTCCCTATAAGCCGGCAGCGCTGGGTGTCCTTCCAACCACTTGCCCTGCTGGGGTGGGGGGGGGCTGGACAGGGCGGACGCGCCTCCACTCCCCCCCCGCCCCGCCCGCCACTACAGCCCCGCGGGTGGGTGAGGGTGGTGGGTAGACCAGCCCCCCCCCCCCGCGCGGCACGGGACTGAGGGCGGGTGACGTAGCGGCCGGGCTAAGCGAAGCCGAGGCTGTCCTGCAGGGCGGGGACGGTGTTTATCTCCTTCCGCCGGCTCCCCCTCCCCGTCCTAGCGCGGCCGGGCGCCTCCGCGGAGGGATCCCGCCATGCGTGGCCGCACTGTGACCGGTGGCCGGCTGGCCTGAGTGGGAAAGGCCGGTCGTGGTTGTCTCGTCTGATTGGTGGACGCACCCTCCAATCAAATACGGCCCGTTCTCCCCTCCTGGAGCGCCCCTCCTTCCAAACTGGGAGGCATTGAGCCCGGCAGGCACGTCGGGGCGCTGAGCTCTGGCCTCTCCCAGCAGCGCCCCAGGAGGATGGGCAGCGGCTGTGCCTCCGTGCCGCTATGGCGGTGGGTTCTGCTGCTGGGGGCGGCTCTGCAGCTGCAGCCTCCCCTCCTCGTGCAAGCGGCTGAGCCTCCTCCAGGCCCTGCCAGTGCATCAAGGAGCCTGGTGTGGGGGCCCGGGCTGGAAGCGGAGCTCACGATGCCCGTCAGGTATTTCTACATCCAGGCGGTGAGCGCAGCTGGACAGAACTTCACCCGCTCCCCCCCAGGTACGCTTCATGCGTTTGCTCCTTGCACCCGCCCTAGTTGTGGCTTTTGTTTTCCAACCCGGCTGGGCTCTGAGAGCCGCAAGCCTGGATCACGGGGTGTGCACTGAAGAAGGAAACGGTGAGTGACCAGAAGGAGTTGACTCAAGATGAGAAGCAGATCTTAAGAGTTTTTCCCCACCCCTTTATCCTTACTCCTTCCTAGCTCCCTGGGCCCTTTGTTGTGGTCCAGTAAGACAGAATCAATCACTGCTGCAGCTTTAGACACTCTTCTAATACATGTTTAAATAAATTTTAAAAAGTCTCACTGGTGTGTAAGTGCGCCAGCAACATTAACATGGGTCTTGGCAAAACCTGGGTGGCAGGTCGCCATGGCGACTGGGATTTGTAGCCTGGTTCCTAGCTCCGCTACAGAAATGGAGTGGAGGAGCACCCTCAGGCAACTAAAAATAAAACGGCTGGTGCCTAGCTGGGAACCAATTTTGTCTAGCCCTGCTTTAACATCCTCTATTATTCTGTTATTGTCCACTATGTTTTTCCATACAACCCTGCACTTTCTCCCCAGTTTTCTTAATAATAGTAGACAATTAACATTTAAACAGTGTGTTCCTAACCAGCCCTAGTACTGTGGGTATCAGTGGTAGGGAGTGGGACAAACTAATTATCTTTAATCCAACCATACACTATTCATGCTGATCAAATAATTTGGAAAAAATAATGCCTTGCTGTTCATTGGTCACAGCCTTCTCACTCCTGCTGTGGCAAAATAGCAGGACTTCCACTTTCTTTTCTCTACTCCAGTGGTTCCCAACCTTTTCAGTAACACAGCATGCTTCAATGAGACAAAAAATTGTACGGCACACCCACTTTTCTCAGTTGAATTGATTGCTCATGACCATCACATTTACTTACATTTACTATGGTCACAGTCTTACTAGAGAGGTTTGCAACATAGTGCATACAACAAGCTAAGGAAGGATCAAATGCATTAATGTTTCAAAGCCATCAGAAAAAAATAAACATCATCTCAATCTTGCCCTTTGGCCACCTGTTTAGAATGTTCATGATTTGAATTTGATGATTAATTTTCACAAGTTTTATGAATTACAATTTTGGTTTGATAGAATATGGTTGAAGATGAGACAATGTTTGTTTTACATTGATTTTCATTACCTTTGTACAGAATTTCATGGCACAGTTGGACAGTTCTCTCAGCACACCAGTGTGCCGTGGCACACGGGTTGAAAACCACTGCTCTACTCTATGTGGACATAAAATTATCCTAAGGCACTTTCCTCAAGAGTGGGGGATTTTCTGTGTCCCTCACCAAAATTTCCACTGTGCTATGTATCTGCTCTTTTCTGACTCAGGTAGCTGCTCTTCAGTGGCAGCATTGGTGTCTAGATGCTTAAGTATAATAAGATTGCTTTAGAATTGCTCATGACAGAAAATGCTATATAAAGGTAAAACCCACTGGCTTTCCAGCAGTTCAGAGGTCTGTGCCAATTAAAGCCACTTGATTAAATCAAGATTATTTCAATGTGTTGGGCAATCCTAGATACTCCTTGGTCAGTGGGAAAGTAAAAGAATACATTTGTGTTAATTACAGATAAAAGATTTGATGGTACAGTTACACTTGCTCATAATGAGCATAGAATAAATTGTTTATAGTGAATCAGATGAAAGTCCCATGTTGTTTTAGCGCACCACCACAATGCAGAAATTCCAGTTGCAGCTGTCGTGCACTTCAGTGTATAGTGAAGATGGTTTGAAAATTATTTCAGTATGAGACAGCTCCACTTTGCATTTAAAAAAGAGAGCCACAGCAACTGGAACTAAGTAATGATTTTAAAGCTGGGGTACCTTCAGTGAATGAACATAAGTTTCTGAAAAGTGCATATCTAATCTTTAGCTCAACTGTGGGGCAAAACTGTAGTGGTTCTGAATACAATCTAGCAAGGCTACAAGTATTTGAAGACTGCTATCATGTCCCACCTTAATCTCCTCTTTTCCCAACTAAACATATCCAGTTCCTTCAGCCAGTGAACTACCAATTAGGGGAGGCTAGTTCCTGGCTCCACCCTTTTTGCCATAGGCCACACCCCCTCACACTGTCCCTCATCGCCACCTGGTGCTTGCCACCCCAAGTCCTAAGAGGGCAGCTTCAGGGCTGGGTGACCTCAGCCACACCAAGCCCCAGCACCACCCAGGCAGTCCAAACTGCACGTGGCTGCACGCACCCTGCTTCGGAGCACCCTGAATCACTACCAGGCAGCCCCAGCACCAGACGGGCAACTCAAACCATGCGTGTCCCTGGCTGTCCCAGCGCAGTGCCCGCCAGCAGCCCCAGCCATCCCAGAGCACCACCTGCACATGGCTCCAGCATCTGGCAGCAGCCCCAGTTACCCTAGAGTACTGGCTGTTGACGGCCCCAGTTGCCCCCAAGCACCAGCCACTGGCAGCCCCAGTCACCCAAGTACACCGGCTGCTCAAATTGCTACCGAGCAGTCCTGGAGCACCAGCTGGGAGGCCCAGACCAAGGGCTAGCTCGCCCTCCTCCAGTTCCCACAGCTCTCAGATCCTTCTCAACCGTGCTGTTGCTATACTCAAAAGTGTTGGCAATACCCCTTCCTATCATTTGGTATGGTCTCTATTCTTAGATCCAGGTCATTAATAAAGATTTTAAACAACACCAGACCCAGAACAGATCCCTGTGTGACCCCACTTGAAACCTCCCTCCAATCTGACATTATTCCATCAATAGCTACTCTTTATTTGCGGTTGTTTAACCAGCTATGTATCCACTTAATGGTAGTTCCACCAAGCGTATATTTCTCTAGGTTATTTAGCAGTGTTATGTGGGACTGTCAAAAGAATCCCTAAAAGCAGGGATAGAGGGCAAGGTTTGGGTGATGCTAACATCTCAAAGAATCACAGTTTCTAATAGGTAAGTACCTGGACAGAAATGATCACTTTTTGGTTCCAGCTGGAATGATATATATAATGTAAAATATTGAAACCTGATACATTTCCTTACACCTGTCATACTTGGATCACTGGAGGCAGATATTTAGCTTTCTCATTCAAAAACAAGATAAAACACAGATTTTTCTTAAGTCATGAGATCTAAGCAGCACAAACAAAAAAAAATTCTGACATCATGAACACTGCCACTAAATGAGTTACAAATGTAACTAAACAACATCAAGGCATGAGACTGTAAATTCTAATCGGTCCCAAAGGGTTCTACCACTGAACAAAACTGGATTTTAGGTAGGCCTTTCAGACACTCTTTATACCAATGCGATACCCAAGCAATATACTAATAGTGTGCAGTGATCTTTAAGTAAATGAAGCAGCCATTGAGCAGTGAGATGGAGAAAAGTTGTTCTCTCTTGCCATAGAGGGAAGGACAAGAGGCAATGGATTCAAACTATAACATATAGCAGATTTAGATTATATCCCAGGAAAAACTTCCTAGCTGTAAGAACAATAAGACAATAGAACAGACTGCCTGGGGAGGTTGTGGAACTTCCTTTAATTAAAAAGGAGGCTGGATAGCCCTCTGTCTTGGACAGCTTAGTACAGCAAATCCAGCATCTTGGCAGAGGCTTAGACTAGATGACCCTCACATGCCTTTTCACCCTATAATTCTGTGATTTCATATCTGACTCCTGCATGCTGCAAGTGCCTTCTCATAGACTGGCAAATATTCTTCACTCCGAATATGTTTTATCCCAGTTTTCCTTCTCTCTCATTCCCAAGGACCTGACATTTCCTCACAGTATTAACTTAAAATCAGAATAATGAAGTTAATCTTTGCTTCAAAACATTTAAGAGATTCTTACTGCATTGTAATAGTCATATTTCAAAGGAACTTACATCTTCCTTATCTTCATCTGTGGTTTGTCCATTTATATTAGACATATGATAAATAGGAAAACTTGACAGGATAATCTCTTCTTTTACATAGGTTCTTGGAAATTAATGGTTGGTGTTTCTTATAAAGCATAACTGCTAAATTCATGCAATCAGCATAATTTACAGGATAAATCCAGATAAATGTCACTGAGTTTTATGGAGTTATTTCAGATTTACACTGGTGTAATTCAGAGCAGAATTTGATCCATATTTCTTTTCCATTTAAGTAACCCTAAGAGTATGCAGTGTCTACAATTATTTTATTTACTTCTTTTCAGGAAGAACACAGTTTAAAGTGGTAATTAAAGCACTTTCCCCCAAAGAAGTAATCAGAATCTATATCCCAAAACCTATGGATAGGAATGATGGGTCATTTCTTATACAGTATCGGATGTATGGGAGTGTCAACGAAGGATTAAAGATTGAGGTATTTTATGGCGATGAACATGTAGCTCAGTCTCCTTATATTTTGAAAGGTAAGTTTTCAGTTTACCATTTTATGGTGACAACTGTAGAAACACTATGAACTAAACTTTGGTTAGTCAGAAGAAACAAGGTGTCCTTAAAGCCCTTTAAAGACTAAAAGATTTATTTTTCACATCAGTTTTCACCCACATGCAAAAAATAAATTTGTTAGTCTTTAAAAGTGCCACGGGATTCCTTGTTTGTTTTGCTGAACTAGACTAATATGGCTACCCCTTTGGAATTTGATTAGTCAGGAGATGTTAACAAACTGGAGGTACTAACACTTTTTCTGGGTTAAGCAGTCCCTCAAGAAGCCTTCCTCTAACACATATTAAAGGAGCTGAAATAATCTAAGTACAGACCATTATCAAGTTATAGGACAGAAATATTTAAGCATATAAGACCATGGCCCCTGAACTTCAGGTCCTGCCTCAGAGCATTGTTTGCTAGCTCTTGCTGCAGAGTTCAGGTTTTGTGGGGCACCACACCAGAGACATAACTTTATTTGTGGTCTAGCTGTGAGTTTTCTGGCATGTGTACATTCAAGCACAGCATCTGCCAGAGTGTGGTGTTATATTTATTTAAAGGAAAGCTCACCTAGTAAAGCAAGGAGATTCATGTTGTTTCCAGAAATTCATAATTTGTTCAGTCCATCTTACCTTTATGACTTCTATAGCATGGTCCTTTAGACATTGAATTCCTATAGCTAGTCCCACATTAACTCCTCTTTTCTTCCTTCTGGCTCAGTTTTGATCAGTACTGTCCTTGTACTACAAAGTTCCACTTAAAAGGGGAATATAATATAAACTGTTTTCAAATTTAAGGTCTGCTTCTCTGGTCTTCTTCTCTCTTCTCACAATTAATTGGTTTGCAACCTAGGGGAAAGGGATGAATGATAAAAATGAAGTTACTTCTTCATCATCATTTCCCATTCTTTCCTTCTCCTGATCATAATTTTATTTTTATGTAGCATCCTGTGTTCATACTATTATAAAACACTTTAAAACTGAAGCAAAGATGGTTTTAAGATGAAAGTTAAAGAAAGGCAGTAAACTGGAGGACAAATTCTATACAGTTTGGAGCAGCAAAAATTAAAGCAAATTTCCTCCTGTTTCTACTACCCCTCAGATGGAGGGGACAGAACTGTAGACAGGATCAATGGGGATGGAGTAATAGATTGATACAGTAGAAAATGTTGATGCAAGACTGAAAAGTTTGGAAAAATTGGATGCCAAGTGAAGTTGACATTGGATGGGATGATATGGTCCAATATGGCAGCAAGACAGTAAGCCTAGATATTGGTGCAGGAGCATGCTTGCATGTAGCTAGTCACTAGTGTGACATTGTACAGTATTTGTTTTTAGCTAGAAGTTCATGGAATAAAGTTTACTTAAATGCTTAGGCCTTATTACGTTGCATAAATGCACACTGATCCAAAAGGGCATTCTACATAATTATACATAAAAGAAAGCACCTCATACTAGATGTAAATAGAGCTCTGCATGGATAGAAAATGTTTATCTGCATTTGATCCATAATCCACAAATGTGGTCCCGGGACTTAAATCAGATATCTGCAGACTTGCATGGCTCTAGGTATAAAATTGGGATTTGCATCCATCCATGATCCACAAACATGATCTCTGCAGATTTGCAGGGCTCTAAATGTAAAGACTGTGGAACTATAAAATTCTAAATAAAGGTTAAAATACTGATAAATGAAGCTGTACAGCTGAGTAATAGTATTGATGGATGCTTTAAACCACTATAGGCATTCTGGCTGGTTGGTAGGTAACATGACATTGGTACATAACTTAGTTTTTTTCAGTAGAAATTATTGAAAAATGGTAGATATTTTCCATGAAAATTTTTTTAAAAATTCAAAAATGTTCAGAGATTTTTTGACTTTTAAACAAAATAAACAAAATTGTTTTAGTGATTAGTTGTTTTTAGTTTCTAAAAAGCAGGGGGGGGGGAATGTCTTTTATATTTTTCTTTAAAAAATCCAGAAAATTTAGAAAGAAAAAATTTCCCAAGAAAATATTTAACAAAAATGGTCTTTTTCTTTTAAAAAAATTTCAAATAAAAGACTTCTATCAGCTCTAATTTCAGGTTTTAATATACACCAGCTGTTTCTAGGGCCTTGTAAGCTGAGACTATCAAAGTTGGATGTCCTCAGTTGTTTGTGTTCAACAGGGCCTGTTTATCATGAATACTGTGAGTGTCCAGAAGATTCTCAGACCTGGCAGAATATTCTCTCTTGTCCATCCCAGGAGCCTCAAGTTACTAAGGACTTCACTTCTTTTCCCACAATTGACCTTCAGCAGATGCTTCATGAAGTCCCAACAAGGTTTGGGCAAACAAGAGGTGCTATTGTTCATTACACTGTTCTCAACAATCACATTTACCGTCGTTCCTTAGGGAAGTACACAGACTTCAAAATGTTCTCAGATGAAATGTTGCTTTCATTGGCAAGAAAGGTACCAGCTATATAAAATTCATTTACAGACTATTGGATCATACGTATTTGTTACCATTCGGCTATTACATTCATACTTTTATTTTCATACAAACCTCAAACTACAGCTGCCTATTTAATATTAAACAAAGATTTTATTTTTATTTCTTCATCTGTATGATATCTCTTCAGGAAGCCTGTGGAACCAACTTCTGTTGGTAGAAGGGACAAGTTTTTGAGGTTCACAAAGCTTTTCTTCAGGTCTAGGGAAGGTAACTAGAGTGTCTAAGCGGGGGGCGGGGGGGGCGATCGCCCTGGGCCTCGCGGTTATACGGGCCCCGCGCTGTTCCGCTCCCAGCAGGGCAGTGCAGGGCCTGCACCACGGTGCCCCCACGGCCACACTCTTCCCTGCTCCCCGCTGCCTTCTGCAGGGAGCCAAAGGCAGCGGGGCGGGAGGGAGCACTAAGCCCAGCCCCTGGGCTAGCCCTCCCCGCCCCTGGGGCAGAGCAAGCGGGCCCAGGGGCGGGGCAGGTGGCCGGGACCCGCCTCTGGGCCGGCCAGGGCCAGCCCTCACCGCCGGCGGCCTCGGGTCCCCGGCTGGGGCACCAGCCGCAGCCGCAGCAGCCTGGGGTCCTGGCTGCAGCTGGCTCCCCCCACCGGCGGCCCCCCTTTCCAGGGCCGGAGCCGGCTCCCGGCCAGAGACTTCAGGTTCCCCGCCCGGGCTGGCTCCCTGGGGGGGGTGGAGCAGCCTGGCTCCCCTCCAGCATGGGGGGAGGGCGGGGCCTCACGTAGGCCAGTTGGCCCTGGGCCCCGCTTCCCCCACGGGTTAGCTGTGTGTCTAAGGCTATGTCTATACTTACAGCAGCAGATTCACTGCCATGAGTGCGCTCTTCCATGTTCGATTGAGCGGTCTTAGAACACGGAACCAAAGCTCCTACTCCAGCCCTGTAACTGGAGTAGTCCTACGCCAACCAGACGCCATTGCCGGTCAGCTTACCTCAGTATGTAAGGGGTAGTTAGGAAGTCGTCGGGAGATATGCAGGGTATTCTATGTACCTTGCATATCTCCCATCGACTGCTGCCGAAAGGCGCAGGGTCTGAACTTTAGGTCTGAACTAAATACAAGTTGGGACAGATTGCCCACTTCATTTTAAGCAGTCTCCCACAGCAATGGTTCCCAACCTGTGGTCTGTGGACCACTGGTGGTCCGCAAGGGTCCTGCAGGTGGGTTGTTGGGCAGTGGCCGGTGGGGGGAGGGTAGATAATGTAATAATAATATAATCCTTTCTCATTAGGTGTTATCTTTTTCCCACAGTAGGCCTACTTCAGGTATATGTACTGTGACAAGTACAATATGTTTGTGAGTGAGCATAATACATTATTCGAAATAGCTGTGTTTTTAATACCCCTTATATAAATTTGACTTTCATCAGCCATAGGCTATGTTAAAATGTTTTAAATGGCTTGCCTATGTGGTGGTCTGCAAAAGCTTTCAATGACAAGGTAGTGATCCTCATGAAGGAAAAGGTTGGGAACCGCTGTCCTACAGCATATGTGCATGTGGTCTCTTACCACATTGTCCCTTTCACCACAGAGGTTGGTCCAATAAAAGATATAATATCTGCTGCCTTGTCTTTCTCATATCCAGAGACCAACCTAGCTACAACAACACTGAAAACCTAGTTACTTTGTGACATAAGAAAACTGAAGACTATGTTTACTTTTAAAGCATGAGCAGTTGAGGCTAACTGTGTAATTGTCCTGTGTTGGATATTCTTTTAGGTTCGTCTCCCTGATGTAGAATTTTATCTTAATGTTGGAGATTGGCCAGTGGAACATCGAACTGTTGACGATACACCTGGCCCTATACCTGTCATTTCATGGTGTGGTTCCATGGATTCAAGAGACATAGTCCTTCCAACATATGATATAACCCATTCAACACTTGAAACACTGCGTGGTGTTACAAATGACCTCCTTTCTATTCAAGGAAACACAGGTAAATTAGATTTCATAGGCTTTCCTAACCATTGGGATAGAATTCATAACCTTGGCAAAGACAAAGGTTATATTTAACAGAATATATGTAAAGAGAGATATTAGCCAAAATTTTCGAAGTCGAATGCCTTGTATCTAAAGGGTAGCCTGATTTTCAAAAATGCTAAATGCTCACAACATCCACTGACATCTAACATCATTGGAAACTGCAAATACTGTTATTTAGCACCTTAATGTGGATTTCAGAGCCTAACATTAGACACTCGGGTTTGCAAATTTGGCCTTAAATTCAGACTTTACTTACACCCATTCAGCATCATTGACTTTTAACTTGACAATTACTATTTGAGTTCTGATAACTATATTTTGTATTAAAGAGAATCTCTTCTTCATACATGTATAAGAGTTCACAAAGCAGACCACAAAATCCCTTCGAAGTGATTTCTCCTCTGTCGTGTTAGTATGCAAAGTACAATTATTAAAATTTAGTTTGAATTGGCATGTTTTTAGAAAAGCATCCAGTAAAGTGTAGTTACTGTGGTTTCTTGACAGCTGTAGCGATGATTATAACTCCCTTCATCCAGGAAAGTGTTTAGAGCACTACTTAGAATCAAATATTAGTCCAGGTCCTGAGATGGAATTTGTGCTATTGTAATTGGTTTAAATTAAACTGTGAAAATGAATACGTAACCTCTTGGAGGACAGCCTCCACTACACTGAAATATGTCTTTCATTTGGCCTGCAAATGGAAAAATGTTGTCTGTGTATAAAGAAAACCATAAGAGCAAGGCTTTTTCCCCCAATTCCTTTGTCTGAACATTAGAAAAATTCTCTTTTTCCAGGTTGACTCTATGGCCTCTTAGAAATATGACAGGATGAGCATCAAAAAACCAAAAACCTTATTGAGGAAGTGATGTTTATTTAGACATTTTAGAGCAAATACATACTTAATTCAGATACCTGACAAGGTCTCTGTTAATGACTCGGTATACCTCGTACGTCAATTAAGGGTTGAATGAGCTCTCATTCCACTTCTCCGGGTTGCCTAAGAAAAACTACCAACAAAAATAGGAAAGACAAGATTTGACATCTTTTATATTTCTTAAAGTATAACAACAAGCAAAGTGAAAATCCTACAGGCTTTCTCGGTGTGTTAAAAAGATGCAAAAGAAAAGGATACAATACCTTTTAATCGTCTGTTGGTCACCTCAAAGGTCTGGCAAAGTTGACTGATTAACAGAGGTTACTAAAGGCAGGGTGGAATTGTGTGTTGGAATATTTAGGGGTACTTTTAGACTGAAGGTAACTTAAATAGGAAGGACTCTTGCTCAAGTCTCACAGTATACAGTACTCATATAACTTAAAAATTAACAAAATTATTTTCTTGACAATTTGTTGAAAGACAAAAAATTTTCTTAGGGACAAGGGAGGTGAAATAATATCTTTTATAGGACTAACTTCTATTGATTGAAGGGAGAAGCATTCAAGTTCTTTATTTCTTAAAAGAAAAAAAGACCTAATTCTTTCTTCAGCTAAGATTTTTTTTTTCCATGTGAAAAATTCAGGATGGGGGAAATATTTACCACTTAGGTTTAAATGTTTCTTTAACTAACAAGTTCATAATGGAAATTATGCTGATACTTATTTTATCATACTTTTGAGTGTGATACTGATGTCATAAACTTATATCAAATGTATGAGCACGTGTAGTTTAAAGATTTCAAGGTTTTCTCTCCCTTATCTCATTCAATATCTGGAGGCCCTTTCTGGCACAACAAAACGGAACAAGCTTTCTTTAGAGGTCGAGACAGCCGAGAAGAACGCCTTCAATTGGTGCAGTTATCCAAGGAGAATCCAGAGCTACTAGATGCTGGAATAACAGGATACTTCTTCTTCCGAGACAAGGAGAAAGAGCTGGGAAAGGCTCAGCTGACGGGATTCTTTGATTTCTTTAAGGTATGGCATGTCCTTTTTACAGACCTGGGTTTACTTTGTGGTTAAATGGTTACTAATTGAAAAGAGAGAGCTTTCCTTTTTAACTTTGTATTTTAGTATTTAAAACAGTTACGCTGCAATGGGCACATCTGTTCATATAAAACAGATATTTTACCCATAAACAAAAACATAGCATAAAACATCCTTTAAAGAGCCAGACTATTCTCTCAGTGGCCTCTGGCCCTGTATTCAGATTTCTGACCCATTGCAACTGTGTATATCGCTTTAACATGCAAAGAAGGCATATTTTATGGAGATGTAGGTGCACTGTATAGTTAAAAAAACAGTCCTTATAGCAGGGGGTTAGAAAAGTATATTGAATGTTGCTGATTTATTTGAACCTGCAACTTATTCCATTACCATGTCAGCAACACCAGATCTGAGCAGCAGGGAGGGCGAGGATTTGGAATGTTCTCTTCCACTTTGCGCATGTGCAGATATCGGCAGTCAAAGTTTCATAGCAACTGGATTTAGGCCGAATGTTATTTCTTCATATTTACTATTAAACATGATTCACAAAACAGGAAAGCATGGTTGGCATCAACATTCTGTTTCTGATGGTATTAAGACACACCACCTCAAGGGGAAGGCTTGTGAGAGAGGAAATGGAGAGGAGACCAATTCAACTCAGAGTCTCACAACATCCACTGACATCTAACATCATTGGAAACTGAAAATAAATGTTAACATGTGCGATTATTTTAAACCTTATAAAACCTTACAAAATCTTAATTTTTATGTTGTGGTTTCACTAGAATGTAATGAATCACCGATTCCAAGGGGAAAATAAAGAGAGATCCCGTAAACAAAGTCGCAGCAATTTTACTTCCAGAGATTTATAAGGGGCATAGCCTCAGCTTATATAAATTGATACCACTGCATTGACTTCATTATTTTTTTGCCAGCTGAGACTCTGCCCCATGGATTGTATCAGAAATGCTAAAAAGAGCCATCTCCAAAGAGAACATCTTGTATTATTTTTAGTGCAGTGTTTACTATTACTCTGTTTACTTTTAATTGAGAATAAATTTATTCCTTTTTAAACAAGAGATTCTCATGAGAGATAGGTCCTAGAACTAGATGACAGCTCTCCTTACCCACACCTCTATCCTTGTCCTAGCCGTCTTCTTAATAAAGTGTCCATCCTGGTGTCCATATGAATTGTGTTTTCAATGTAAGCCGAGGACCACTAAGGCTAGAGTTCTTCATAATAAATTGTATATAATATTTGGAATTCATGCATATAAAACATGGAACTGATGTGGATGACTTGAAAAGCCTTGGGAGGCACCTAGATGAAAGCATTTGATTTTTTTTTTTTTCTTACCCCTACTGTTATTTTGTTTTACTGGGCTTACTCTTCACAGAACTGGGCCATATTCATCTTGCCTTATTTATTGGTTTCTTTGGGACTATTAGGGTGAGTAGTATTTGGCATGGTTTTTAATTGACCCTGAGGCCAGCCTTGTGGTGAAAATACGAGAGAATATTGAGGCATAGAGGCTAAATGATTTGCTCAAAATCTCCTAAGGAATCTGTGTCAGATCCATGATTACTATGCAAAGGTTCTTAATTATTAGTTTGGGGCCTAAACCACAAGGCTGTGCCTTTCTCTTCATACTTACTATAGCCAGGACATTTTGAAACTATGAACATGTCTAACCCTAACAGGCTGAAAGATGAGAATCAATCCAGTTGTTTGTAATTGTTACACACCTGTGAAAAGGCCTGTGAAAACTTTTGGTGACTGCACTTGTTTTGATTCAAAATATTGTTCTCCTGTCTTTGTTTTCACTTCACAGTACAAATACCAAGTGAATGTAGATGGGACAGTAGCAGCATACAGATTCCCATACCTCATGTTGGGTGACAGTCTAGTCCTGAAACAAACCTCTCAATACTATGAACACTTCTACAGTGAATTAAAAGCGTGGAAACATTATGTTCCAATTAAAAGAAGCCTAGAGGACTTGTTAGAAAAAATAAAATGGGCCAAGGTAAGGGTTGTTACTAATAAAGTTAAAAGGGGTAAGTTGACATATAAACAAACACATTCCTAGTGGTCCTCTTCCTTTTTCCTTTTCCTTTATTGCTACATCTGTGTTCTGCATCTACTTTGCACTGAGATACTAGGATTAAAGGTGCATATATTTCTATTATTTTTTATTTAACTATATTAAAGTAAGGCCCCAATTCAAGTAAACATCCCCATTCAAGGAAGCATTTAGGCACAGGCTTAACTGTAAGCATGTGCTTAAGAGTTTTGTTGCAGAACAAATTTTCAGGGCATTAAAGATTGTTTTCAAAGCTTGGATTAATTTTTTCAAGTGCGGTGATCACAAAGTAGAAATTATTAATACAGATATCCCATTCAGATGTACTAAGATAACACACACATACCCACCCACACACCATACCACAGAAGGAGAGAGAAGGGATATTTATTAATATGCCTTGACATTTCCAGTGTGAGAAACATAAGAAATGTTTCAGGTCTGAGTACTATAGTTGTTTATGAAGGACCAGATAAAAGACAATACAAGCTATGAATTGAAGCCCTAAAACTCTTGAATAAAAATACATGAATAAAAGTCCTTAATACAATACCCACATCACAAAACACGTTCAGTTGAAAAGCTTCACAAAGAACAAAGCTGGAAACAGAAACTCTTAATTACATGCTATAGGAGAGGATAACAACTACAGCTCTGTATTCTGTGTAACTAAATCTATGTGAGAGGCATCAAACCTGCTTGTGAACTGGCCTGTGGCTAGGACAATACAGTAGAGCAGTAATTGACGGAGTTTCCAAATGTATGCAATTGGCCATCATACTGTTACCAACAGTCCTAAAGAGATCGGTGTTTTTGTGACCATGGAAGTGTACTGATAAAATCTAAAAACCTGTAACTAAATAACATGTTCTTGTGCTGTATTGGTAATTGTATGTCGGATAGCATCCATCTATTATTGCAGATCTGAATGGGCCCTCTTAATGAGAGCTATCATGCTAGTAACTCATTGATTGCTCTGTTATTTACTGCAGTTTCTTTCCAATTTCTCAGGTAAATGATGAAGAAGCTAGGAGGATTGCTAAAGAAGGACAGTTACTTGCAAGAGAATTACTGCAGCCTCACAGGCTTTACTGCTATTATCACAAAGTTTTCCTGGTTAGTATAGTGTGTCACTTGGTTATGTTTTCGTCTAGCTGCCCCTGGTTCTAGCCCAAAAGATTTCTAATCATATCTTAAGACATTGTTCATGGTAGGTTGCAAAGGATCAGTCAAAAACTGTGGCAAAATGTACCTCATTAGTATTGGGTATGGAATCTGAGCTACCAGGAGCCCTGCTGTGAAAGGGATCTCTTGATTTCCCACCCCCATCCATCTGATTTGTATTCAGTGTTATGTACTGCTTCATTTCTGATTAAGGCAGGTGACCCTCCCTTAGCCTGTGATCCTTTGGCCATTCTTCCTCCTTTGGTTAGCTCCAACCTCATCCTCTGAACCAGTGTCCCAGCATTGGTTCTTTGGGTGGCCCTGGTTGTGGTTTCTGGGAAAGAAAGCCCTGGCAATATGGAAGCTGGGCTGCCAGTTAGCAGGGCAGGGCACAGACCCAAATCTGTTGCAGATGGCACTAATCTCCCACCGATTCTGGGTGGTCCATGGAGTATGTGAGCTGTCCCATGGCCTGTTTCTTGGTGGTGAGCAAATCATAATCAGAAATGTAACAGTTGCAGAGAAAATGGCGAATCCTACAGGGATCTTCATTTTTAGCCTCCTTCTATGGATTTGCTCCTGCGAAGGGAAGATTGGACATATTATTAATTGAATTACAGAAATATGGTGCAAGAAGAAGTAACAGGAGTTGGTCACAGCCTCAAATGGAGAGTGGGGAGAGGCCAGAAGGAGTATTGTCCGCAGAGATAGGGTTAGCAAAGGAGACTTGGTAAGCATCCAAGACAACAGCTGGCCATTCAAGAGGGTAGTGAAAAAGATGCAGGATTGCTCAAAGGGGCGTGGGTCCAATCAGTTTGTGCAGTGGTACACGGAGCAATTGGCATTACTTTCCAGGATTCTGTTGTGACTCAGAAACCCTCTACACTCTATAGGCATTGAATTGCTTTGCTATTCTGCTATACAGTCAGATCTCATATCCGTGCATATTGTTAACAACATCATTTTTGTGATGTTTAGTGTGGAAAAATATGACAGATCATTTGCATATGTTTCTATTAAGGAGTTTCATACTATTGATGGCAGTATTGGAACTGACATTTAATAGGACATAAGACAACATTAGAGGAAGGTTCAGAGGCAGCTTAGTTTATTAGTAGGTGTTGCACTGAAAACCAAGTAAATAGACTGTAAACAGGGTTGTAGGTAGCAATGTTTAAAGCAAGGTTTGGAAGGGAGGAGAATTCTGTTACATGAATTGTGCTATTGTGTCAGCTCTCTTAAACATCACTTACATATTTCAGAAATATGCTAAGCACCAAGCCAGCAAACCTGAAATAAGAGATGGAATGGAACTTGTACCTCAACCTGATGACAGCATCTCCGCCTGCAGTTGCCACAGGAAAAAGCCTCTAAGGGAAGAACTGTAATGTACCAAATGAAGAAAAACACTCCTGTTTCGCTAATGATGCAAGAATATAAATGGGATTTAAGCTCTGAAATCTAGGACATTCTTATGCACTGGGGAACATTCTTGGTTAAGTACTCTTGTATTTACACACCTTTTCTCATTCTGCATAGGATATACAAGTTACTGCAAGTTCTACAGAAGAATTTACCACACGACAAAACAGTGTTAGATTTCTCCATTGTCATCTTTTGATTTCTTCTGCTGATTTTCATTTTCTACTGAAAATAACACTTTAAACCCACAAATTATTCTACCATAGAATTAAGCTGAATACTATATGTACAGCAGATTTGAGTAGACACGAAGTGGATCATTTTAGGTTTGCAAATTTGAAATCTGCTATTACCATCAATTATTCAGTGGTCCATGTCCGATGAATCCTATATCTCCATTCAGTTCCCAGTGACCAGTTGTCCAAATCAAGAGTTGGATTGGGGGTAAAAAAAAAAATGGTGGTGATATTCTTCCAAGTTCCAAATGTCACCAAAATGAGACATCCCCATCTGTACAGTCGATTGTGTAGCTATGATCCTCATGGTCAGGGCACTAGCCTGAAATTCAAGAAATCTGGGTTCAGTTCCCTGCTTTGCTACAGACTTCCTATGTGGTTACAAATAATTTCTCCCCTGTCCACACAGGCAAAAATAGCCACATTTTAAAACATGGTTTAGGCACTCATCTATCACTACTATAATTCATCGTGGCTATTTTTGTAGTGCACACAGGGTCATGGAAGAGAAAAATAGAAAGTTGCCATTTCGAATCACACTACCATGGAAAAACAAATCTCTTTTGTTCCTTTCTCCTCTTCCCATTCCTCCCAGACACAGCCACCCACAGCCCACACTCAGTTATCAACGTTAGGTTTAAATAGGACAAATATTTCAGTGCTGTCTTCTGGATCAATAAATGCTCTGTCCACTCTTCACAGACACTAAGTATCTGGCTTTTTATAATGTCTGGGTTTTTTATATGTATTGTAATAATCCTTTCAGCCGTACCGTATTTTAAATATTGGCGCATCCCAAGTGCCTTCAGAAGGAAATACATTGCAAATATTTTTAGAACCATTGTTATTGTGATAGGGTGAAGCAGCCAGGAAAATGTTACGGGTTACTTGTCTGTCTCATGATTCAGCAAGAGATTTAATGAAGCGGTGTGTCTTCTTTCCAGGGATCAGAAAAACAAGGAGAAAAGCCTGGTAGTGAATGGGGGAATCACTTTGTTTTTATCTAATTCATGACTTCCTGTGTTTGAACAATAAATTGGGCCTGAGGCCCACACATTATTGGAGGTTAACCCTTTCCCTTAAAATAAGCTGCCCCTGCTGGCAAGGATGAGTCAAGCTCCTAAAGTACTAAATAAATACGCAGTACAATCCCTATTTAGTCTAAGTCTTTGTGGAAACTGTCAAAGACTACTGGATAATTGGTGTGTGACTGGAAGAATGACTCATGGGCAATGTGGTGTATTATTCTAATTTAGATATGAGAGGTTTTTTGGTTGTTGAGGGAGGGCGTGGACCTCAGATAAATGTGACTATACTGAATGTGTGCAGAGATATTTTCAGGGTGGCTTTTGTTTGACTGTGAAATATTTACTTTTCATTTTTCTGATATAGGCACATGTCAAAAAACAAATACATCAGATAGTTGTTGTTGCTATACAGAATGAAGAAAATGCAAGGGGAAATGTATGTAAAATAATCAAACCAGTTCTGCTTCGAGGAGTGTCCCTGTGGGTACTCGAGGTGAATGTGCACCCCTGTGCCTTTGATCAAAGGAGGGGCTTAGTGGGTTACAGGTTGTTGTAATACATACACCATATACTATAAATCCAGTGTCTCTGTTCAGTCTGTGATTTTTAGTGTCTAACGGCTCTGAATGTAAGCTCCAAGCTTGTCTTTTGAAAGTGTTGTACAAGTTTCCTTTGAGGACAAGGACTGAAAGGTCAGCTATACAGTGATCACCTTCTGAAATGTGTTCACCCACAGATGTTCAGTGTTTTTTGTCATTTATCATTTTCCTATGTGAGTTCATTTGAAAATATAATTAGTTATTGTCTGGTTTCACCTACACACTTGTTACTGGGACATTTAGTGCACTAGATGAGCTACCACATCGTAGTAGGCATTTGTGGAACCCATGGATCTTAAAGTATGCTGTGAGGGATATTGATCATTGTAGCAGTGAAGATATGTCAGCAGGTTTTACATCTGTTCTGATAGGCTCTGGTGCTGCTTATTAGAGCTCTCATCAATTTGTTACTAAATGAACACTTGAAAAGGTAATGTTGCTGACTAGTGGAATTGAGAAACTTTTTATGCAGACTGCCTCATAAATTTATAAAATTTCAAATATAATTTGGCACCAGTTCTAGATGCTTTTTTACCCAAGCTCAGAACCACAGCACACATTTAGTTCAATTTTAAAAACATCTGCTGGAAGTACAACATCGGACCTCTCAGGGTTTGGGGTTTTTTTTGTTTGTTTTTATTTTTGTTTTGTTTTGTTTTTGTAAAAGCTTTTACTATAGTTCAGGTATCAAAGTTTGTAAAGCAGCAATATAGTGTAATATAGCAAGTTAAAATTTATCACAAACTTTGTTATATAGTAAAAAGCAGCAAAAAATTGAAGTGCTACAATGAGAAGGTGAATGATTCACTTAGATACATGGATCACTGTAACAAGCAAAGATAGATCATTAAGTTTGGGACTCAAATAGGCAAAAGAAAACATTTTATACATAAATATTGGTGACATTCACTCATTGAGTTGTGAAGATATTTTAATGTAGGCTTTAAAAAGATCGCAGAAACTGTGGTAGCATAATGTGCTGTATTTGTGCAACACACAGAGAACATAAATAGAAATCAGGTACAATACCATGAAGTGGGATTTTCTCCCATGAAAGCTCATGTGATAAATAAATCTGTTAGTCTTTAAAAGTGCCACCAGACTCCTTGTTTGTAATACTGTCTGGATGTATTTTGGACTACTGTTTGGGCTGTTTAGAGTAAAACTGAATTTATACTACAGGCTCTGGTCCTACAAGTCCTTAAGCATATGCTTAGCTTTATTCACATATAAGATTCCTATAGGACTTAATCTAGTAAAGTGCTGAGTATACCTATTGTGATCCAGCAAAGTAGTTAAGCATACACTTAACTTTAAGTAGGCATTGGGACTACTTATGTACTTAAACGTTTAGAACGTGCCTAGCTCTAGAGCAGGTGTGCTCCGCGTAATCCACTGGTCTGTATACAACATGCATCCTTCTTAACTTTAATCAGATACAGCCCCGGGCTCATACACCTGCCTTTGTGACTTATGCTGTGGAGACCTGTGTGTGTTGCTCTGGAGGTACTAGATCCAATCTCCAGTGACATCACAGTGGTTACTATCAAATCAGCATCTTGCAGGATCAAGACCATAGTTCCTCTGGATGGAAACCAAAGCTGCTATTGTTCCTATGAAAATAAAATAAAATATTGGCGCTTTGATTTCTAACAGTGAGGCTTGATCTATACTTAAGAATTTGCAATAATAGCTGATTGCATAGTTGATTAGGAGTATTTAAAAAAAAACAAACCCACTCTTAACAAACATACATGCCAGAAGCAGCTCCAGTATAGATACTTATACTAGCAAAAATATCCTTTTGCTGATATAGTGTATTTTGTTTGGGGAACTGGTATAAACCAGCCTACTCTTTTGATGTAGGCAGGAGATGAGATACACTGCACCAGCATGGCAAAATGACATCACTAACCCCGTTCTATTTTATATTAAGAAGCAAGTGCTATTCACTGCTCACTACTAGTGAACTCCTACATAAGGCCGTTTCATATTTGTGAAGCTTATGTGATCGATTCCAACACTCATTTACATGCATCAACTACTTTAATTCTTATTTTCTTCTACCAGCTTTTCCTCTTTGTTCAGTCAAGCCTCAATTGAATCTTTGATGGACAGCAGGAGTCCAGTCTCACTACCCAGGAGCTGCATGTAACTGAACCGAGGAAGCAGGTGAAACTCCATATACCTGACATATACTTAATGGGTAATTATGTTTTGGTTCTCTACAAAAACAGATACTTAATCCAGATACAGATCAGACAGTTATGACTTCACCATGCTTTATAAATATTGTGTAATACTCAAATACAAAGAGTAGAGAATGAAGATGTTGAATAATCCTGAGCATTTCTTTTGGAATGTTCTCCAAATTACCGCATATTATTTACAAGAACAAAAATACTTTTGGGGCAAATTATATTTCACAGTATGAAAATCCTCCCAGGTATCAAAACAAGCATAGTTATGCTAACAGAAATACTGTTACTAACACTGTACATGATACTGGAGAACTCACTAGAAGTCATTGAGACTGTAGCAAATACTACATCTTAAATGCTCTTTTGCAAGGCAATTCATTTCAGTAGTCAGTTTTCCATTCCAGTCATAGAAAGAGTTATTGGCAAAAAGAACATTTATTTTAAGATGAGTTGTATAGCCCAGTGAATCTGTAGTGGGGCAAGTACCTTTCAACTGTAGATTGCCAGTTTGAACTGAGTCCAAGACTGTGGTAACTGGACGTTGTCACCACAGAATGACAGTTCATTGACCTAGATGATGATGTTGATGATGAATTGATGATGAAAAGCAGCCAATTACCATAGACAATTTCACCAAAGAGGTGGAAGGACATGGTGACTGAAATATATCATACCATCAGATGATCTATTCATTTCAGGATTGTAAGGTTTTATAGGGTAGTTAGCTTTGCTACGGCCCCTCCTGTGTGCACAATTTTAGGCACAATTGTCACATTCACAATTTTTAAAAAGAAACCAAAACATTCATGCATTTGATACTGTCCTGGGTTAAGTCAGATCCCTTCATTTTCAAGCTACTTTCTACTGATACTCTACTGTACCTGTTCTAACTTCTTTGTTTTCTGTTTTGCTGTAGTGTATATATATTCAAAATATAATATAATTTAATTTTTAAATGAGGTTTTAGTGACATGGTAAGCATGTCAATTGTATATGCAACATGTAAGATACTTATGTAGTTCATAATCCATAGCAGAGTATGAGACAAGGTATTAAACAGTTATGGTCAAAGTAATACAGACGGTCATCTCATCTGGGTAGGTTTTATTTTACATATGCTGTCTGAAGTCCCAGTTTAACAAGGAATTTAAGCATATGTTTAACTTCAAGCATGTAAGGAAGGAGTCTCACTAAAGTCATTAGAACTAGTCTCAGGTTTAAAGTTAGAAATGTGCTGAAGCTCCTTCGTTATTTAGCATTCAGAACAGAAGAGTTTTCCTGCTACATCTGTTTTGAGATACAATTGGTAAAAGTTATGGCTGTTGCTATGAAATACACCAGACATTTGTTAAATATCTGTGGAAAAGTAAGACTTTATATAATACTGTAACAAAAACATAAATAGGAAAATAGTATCTGACATTATATCTGGCATATTTCTACTTAATTACTCAGAAAATACATTAAACTTTCAAAATGAATTCTTGCTCTTTTTTTATAACCACTTAGTTTAGGGCTCAAAGACTGAGTACTCCCATCTCCCATTTACTCAGATGGGAGAAGTTGTTGCTCAGCACCTCTAGGACCAGGTCCTTTGTGTGTGCAAATCTATGCACAGCACACAGTTATTATTCTCTACATCAAAAAGTTTCTTCTGCCTGGTATATAAGATGGTTCCCAAATCTCTCAAGCAGGTGATATGAATTGCTAAATGTCTTTGCTGTATTTTTCATTAATATAAGTTACACCCTGCTTTGATGACATGTACCAATGCATAATAGTTGCCAAACTGGCTCTGAAAAGTAGGTCACCATGTGTATTTGTTTTCAGTGTCTGATGAAATAGCTTATGAGGTGCCCTGTAACGAATTGATTTTGACACAAACACAACAGGACCCCTGGTCCGGTTAGAGTCCATAGCAAAACTCCCTTGACTTCCATGGGACCAGGATTTGGACCAAGGTATTCATATTTGAGATAAAACAAAGTAAGTTCCAGAAGAGTTCTAATGAATGAGTTCAGTTAGTCAAAAAATGAGTTCACATACAATCATTAGTCACTGAAAAGTGAAAAATCAGTTTGAAGGCTCTGACTGGGCTATGACTTAATAGGTACAGAGCATCTCCTGAGGGCACTAAGGAACCTCAACACCCTCTGTGTTTAAGGCAGTTGAAGGCGCACAGCACTTCTTAAATTGTGTCCCTAAGTGCCACTTTATTATTTATCTTGAGAAACGCAGGACCAGAATGGCAAAGATGTTTCATGTAAACAGCAATATATACAACTGGCAAAGCTTTATGCAGACACAGGAATTGCTCCTAGCAGTTGTTAGCCCCTGGCTTTCACAGGCAGGGCTGGATCAATGCGGGGGCTGAAGCCTAAAGGAGGTCCCTGGGCTCCAGCCCCTCTGGCCCCTGCATGATCCAGCCTCCCCCACCCTTGCTACCCTACTGAGCACCAGCAAGGCCTGGGAAGGCTCCTTCCAGCACTTGGGGCTGGGGCCCTGGAGCCAGAGACTGGGCTCCACCTCTCACCCTGCCCCGGGGCCAGCTGGTACGCTCCCAGGGGCAGGGCGGGCCGGCACATGTTCCATCTGCTCTGGGGGGAGGGCCGATTGGCACATATACAAGGATGATGGCTCATTGCAGAAAGCTGTTTTTACTTGGGAGTTAGTGTACTTTGGCTTGCAATCAGACAGAATTCTTGGCACTGATACTTTACATTCTTAACATATTACTACTTTCATTCAGCTTTGGTCTTTCAAACCAAACAACAGTGTCATCTGAAAATCTTGAGTACTTTTGGTTTTTGGTACTTTAATACCCACCTTTTTTTTTTTTTTTTTTTTTAATTCAAGGATTCAAATCTCTGAGTAGAGGCAAAAAATTCAGCAAGTATCGTTTTGCCTAACCTCCCCACTTGTTCATTTCCTTCTTGTTATCTTGTCACATATGCTTCAGGATTTCTTTTAAAAGTGTTTCATTTACATTTGGTACTTCTTAACAAATAAACCATTCAGGATGATATGAGGAAGGATTAATATTGCTAAACAACAAATTCTCCATTCTGTTCATATTAAAGTCCACATTTAAACTTCAGTGAGAACAGGACTGAACTTAAGTGATTATAGGCTGATCAGCCATCAGAATTTTAAGGTATCAACAAAAAAAAAAAGGAATTGTTCAGGATGACCAAATAGAGTAAAACAAGGAGTTACAATAGCAATGGAACTGAGCATAGGAAAAATTACAATGAATGCTTAGGAAAAAAAGTCCTAAAATGGAGATTTAGTTGCAAAAGAGTCTCTTTAGGCAAGTAATTTAAGAAATCAAGACTTCACTTACATATTGTAGTGATTGGCATTATATAACAAAGATAGGCACACATATTTAAAGGTAGATTGAACAAAAGATTCAAGGGTGAAGTCCTGGTTCCATTGAAGTCAATGACAAAACTCAAATTGATTTAGGTGAGGCAGGATTTTCCCTTATGGCTGTGCTGAGGGATCATCCTCTCTGGCAGCAAGGGAAGGAGGAGCTGATCCAATAAGTTTTCTGATCTTTAGTTTCTATGATTCAGTAATAACTAAATCCCACCAGTATCTCCACTAGCAAAACAAGATTATACAATAATACAGTAAAGGAAGATAAACAATAAAATGGCATTGACTTTAATAGGAGTAGATTCAGATTTTAAAAAATAAAGTAATTTTGTAATTACATACTGATGTAAATTAATTTCCATTTCAGTCCATTTTCCAGTAGTGTAAGGAAAAAGGATGGAGGGGGGAAATATAGTTTTTCTACTAAAAATTCTTCCACTGTTCTCTTTCCTATTAATTTGTCTTTTGTAATCTACAAAAGCTGTACACATGCAATTGTTGTATTTTACAGGGTTTTTTTCAGAATGGATTCACTGCCTTCCTGCGAGAAATTACTTCTTTTGAAGAGATGTCTTTTGGATCCCTTTTACTTTCTGCCTACCAAGAACCCTCCATTGACTGAATTAGCTTCAGTTTAATTAAAGTAGACTGATTTAGTTCCCATAGGAGCTCATCAAATCACTTCTGAGTTAGCTGGAAGATATTACTACAGAGCAGAGCCCACTGTACTAGAAAAGCCAGTAAATAGCCATTGACAGTCACCCACTCAAGCAGTTACTAAACCCTTTCCTGTCCTAAGCATGTTTTGTTTGGTGGTAGTAGTTTGCCAGCTCTAAACATGTCACTACCTCTCCCATGCTCCCAGAAGAGGGGACAAGGTATTCAGCTCAGGCCTAAACGGATATCCTGCTTATCAGTACACTCTGATTTATCAGTTTTTTAACCGGGATCTATATTGGCAACACTATAACAGAACTTCAGCAGTTTTTCATCTTAAAGATGGAACACACAACCTTTACTTTGATTGAGATTGCATGTTCTCTTCTGGAATCTTTTGTTGCCATGGATTCCAAACTGAAACTTTACATAGGCAGGCTGACAGATGTAATCTCTGCCCAGTCACACCTCCAAATTCAAAATGTGTCCTCATATTTGGTCTCTGATTAAAGTAATCCTTTGATAGAGAAAAAATGTCAGCTATTTTTCCACTGAAACAATGCACAACATTTTATAACTCAGCGATCCAGATTACCCATACAAGTTAGGCCAAATATGAGGTCTGGTAATTGCTTGTTTTCTTAGTCTATATTTGTGATCCAGGGTAGGAGGAACATGCCTGTTAATGGAGATAGCAAAAGCACAGCCAACCATGTTCTGAGTCAGAATTTTAAAACACTAATGGTGCTGCACTACCAGCTTGCCAAAAACCTGAGGTGAGCACTTATATTGAATAAAATGACGACTTCCAACTCATACTAGTACCCCATGTAGTATGTCTTTTGAACACTTTTGTTTGTCTGTACTAGATTATAAGATCTTTGAAGCAGGGATTGTGTCTCTTATGATAGCACAACACTGTGCACCCTGTGGCACTTGAATAAAAAATTGGACAGACTGCAGCCACCTTCATTTTGTATATTCTTATCCAGTCCAAGAGGCAAAACGGATTTCATCTTCATCTTAATCCATTTGCTTGGCTCAAGATGTTGCTTCATGTATTGGGACCTTGAAATTAAAAAAAAAAAATTGATGTTAATGAAATAACATCAGGTACATTAAATCATGAGATATGCATATTATGTGGAAAGGTTATCTCATAATATGCCTATATCCTTTTCATGACTCTCATGTAGGGAAATATACATCTTTTAGGAGCATACTAGACATAGGGTCATAGGAGCAACAAGAAAATTAACACTAGGAATCTACTCAACATCTTAGATGTTTATATACATGTGCAAGGAGTATGGAGAATAAACAGGAAAAACTGGAAGTCTTGATATACTACAGCAAGGGAGATTTATCGTGGATATTAAGAAAAGCTAGAGAGACAGTTAAATGCTGGAATAGATGAGCAAAGTAAGATTGTAGAATCCCCACTGTGGGATGTTTTTAGGAACAGGTTGTCAGGGATGATCTTTCTAGGTACACATAGTTCTGCATCAGCATGGAGGAGAGAACTGGATGAGCTTGAGATCAAACTGTCTTCCAAGCTGATAGCCTTATCACTTATAAATCGCAACTATTTATCTAGGTGCCACTAAAGTCCCTATTAACAAAGTATTTGAGCACCTCATAATCTTTTAACATATTTATATTCAACACCCCTAGGAAGTACTATTAACTCGAGTTTTACAGAGAGAGAACTAAAGCTTAGGAAGACAACTTACTCAAAGTTACATATAGAACATCTGTGGCAGAGCAGAAAATCATATGTTGGTCTCCCAAGTCCTATGCTAGTATCCCATTTACTGGTCTACCCTTGCTCTCCTATATGCACAAAATATATATTGCCATCTTTGTATTCCAGGTGAATTCTGATTGAACTCCCAAAGGGAATGGCCTTTGGGAGTTCAGGACTGCTCCTCAAGAGGGAGCACAGATACAGACTAAGAAATGTCTTCTCTGCCAGCTGCCCCATTACATTCAAGATAATGGTGTTTGCATCTGCCCTGTCCCTCCCCTATTCCTGTTACCTTCCTGCAGGTATTTTCAATCTGGGGGAAACAATACAATCTGTACTTCCCAGTGAATTCAGTGAGGGCTGAAGGCCTCTAGCTCCTTACAGAAAGGGGCTATTTGTGGAGAGCAGGAGTGAGGTGAGTATCCTTTGGTGCTGTTGAACTTCTCTCTGAGGAAGAATGAGAGCAGGTCATCTCCTCCTGTCTTGTCCTGCAACAGGGACCCTAACTCAGGAAAGACCTCATCCTCCTCTGCTCCCCACTGCCCTTGGCTCCCATCCTGCACCCAGCTAGAAAGAGACTTCTAGACCTGATGGAGCCTCCTC